>NC_069453.1:25642577-25717577 GCF_026875155.1 Cherax quadricarinatus
ATTTCTACACTGTTGTGGTGTAGGGATCACCTTTCGAATTAAAACCGATGTCCTGCTATATAAACGAGGAGGGGATTTCTGGCTTCAAAAGTTAAACGACCCACATGTGGGGTATCGTCTCCGCCCAGGGGCAGAAGAACGTAAGTGTCTCCTTGAGGATTGGGAGTTTTGGGTTCCAGCTGTTCTAAATGTGGGTGCCACATTTTGGGAAATTTTTGGTTGAACTAGGTAGGGGGGCGAATAACGGTCCACTACAAAAATTGGGGGAAATGTGTTTTTAAAAGGGGACAGGAACAGTATCTATTGGGGAAAGACGAGAGAGTCACGACCCCTGGGTAGCATTCGTACGGTAATGATGGCGTCCGCTTTAAAGACATGAAAAGAAATATTTTTACCAATGGCGTAGGGTCCTTCCCAAATCTTGGTCAAAAGTGGCATAGAGGAAGGGGGTTAAAGTGAAGAATTTGTCCACTTTTTCAGCCCGGGAACTGAGCTTTGGAAAGGTAGTGAAGGACGTGTCGATCTTTTCTGAGAAGAACGAGGAAGGTGAAGGTGGAGAAAAGAATCATACAGGTAATTGTCGTTGACGTTTAGGCGTGGGACCAGAGTTGGTCCGACGTGGAAGGTTTTTCGGCGATTTGAAAATTCCGCCCGTGAGGGGGGGGCCCGGAAGCATAGCCAGAGGAGAGCGAAGGTCGAAAAAATCGAAGGAGTCAGTCGAGGCCTCAGTACCTGAAGCGGTGGGAAACAGCACCGGCAATAGGTACAGAGGCGGGAAAAGTCTAAAGTGGTCCAAAGACGAGGCGGGGTCGAAGGGGTGCGGTACAAAAAGGGGCCCGGGGGAAAAAAGGGTTTTCAGGATGGGGGCTGCCATGGTTAGGTTTAAATTTCTTTCTTTTTTGTTTTTAAAAAAAAAAAAAGAAAAAAAAGAAAAAAAAAAAATAAAAAAAAAAGAAAAAAAAAGGGGGGGGCCGGGGGGGGTGTTTTCCTAGGAGGAATGAAAGGGCCCCAAAAACCCTCCGCCCCAAGGGGGATCGCCCACCGCTAGTAGGCAGATGCAGCGGGGGAACCCGTCCCAAACCCTCCCCTCATGCCAGTAAACCAGCAATCTGGGATAGCAACCCACTTCTCCCCGAGCTACCTCGGTGGACAAAAGGAGGGCGGCCGGAAATCCGCCACAAAGCATACCTCCTTCACCACCACCCCCGGAATCCAAAAAAAAGGTGGCTTCCAGAGTACCCCCCGTCCCCCAAAAGCCCCAAACCAAAGTACTCCGGGAACCGGGGGGGGAAAAAAGAGGGGTCGGGACATCCCAGGCAATCCAGATTCACGGAAAAAACACGCCCCCGCCAAGAAACCTCAGGGAAAAAGGGGATGACCCCGGGTCCTTTCCCTACCTAGGAACTAGGGGCCCTGTGGGAAAAACCCAAAAGGCAAAAAGAGGAAGGGCAAAAGGGGGGGTGGGGAGGGGGAGGGGGAAAAGGAAAAAGGGGGGGAGGGGGGGATAGGGGGGGGGGATTTTGGGGGTAAATTTGGTTTGGTCTGAGGGAAAAAGGGGGGAAAAAAAAAAAATTTTTTTCCCCCCCAAGAGCCCTTAAGCCAAGGACCCCCTTGAAAAAATTTTTTTTTTATTGGGGGGAATAAACCCATAGGAAGTGCATTGGGGGGGGGGGAGGAAAAAAACCCCCCGCCTTCCTAGTAAAGCCCCCCCACCGAAAAAAACTCCCCAAATAAAGTGGTAAGGTTAAAAAATTTTAAAAAAATATCCCAAAAAAAAGGTATTTTAGTTAAGAAGTTATGCCATTCTTTACATGAAACCCCAAAAAATTTTTTACATTTATTAAAAAAAAAAAAAAGGCCCGCCCCGGGGATGGGGGGGGAAGTTTAGGGGTAATCGGGGGGAAAAAGGGGGGATTGGGGTTTTGGGGTACGGAAAAAAAAAAGGTGGGTTGTGAAAGGTTCTCACGAGTTTTGGGGAAATTATTTTGTTTAAGGTCCAAATTTTAAAGCCCTCAACAAGGGAAAAAATTTTTTTTAATCAAAGAAAGACTTAAAAAAAACCCTAACCCAAAAGGGAAAAAAGAAAAAGACATACCGATAAATTTAAAAAAGTAGGGGAAATTTTAAAAAAAAAAAAAGGCTGGGGGGGTCTAAAAATTAAATGGTTGGGTTAAAGGGGGGAAAATTCCCCCTTACCCCCTTTAAAAAAAACAAAAAATAAAAAAAAATTAAAGAAAATCGGTTTTTTTGGGGGGAAAACTAAAACAAAAAAAAAAAATTTGAAACCCAATTTATAGAATTGTTTGGGCAACCCTAAAAATTTATTCAGATATTTGGCAAAGTTTGGTCGAGCCTGTTTTTTTAAAAATTATAAAACTTTAAAAATAGTTTAAAAAATTATTTTTTTAAAAAAGGTAAGGAAAGGGTTAAGGTGGTGTAACCCTTTTGGGAGGCCTTTTTTAAAATATTAATATCAGGGGGGGGGGAAGGAAACAAAGGGGAAATGGAAAAAGGGAAAATAAATTTGGTAAAAACGTAAATAAAGGGGCCAAAGGTACTTGGGGTAAAAATCTATACCTCAATTTTAAAAAGTCGGGGAAAAAAAGGGGGGGAATTTAAAGGGGGGTCCCCGGGGGAAAGGAAAAAAGAGATATAGTGCCACAAACCATACCCTAGATAACAATATAGGTTATTTTAGGAATGCTATAATGCGAATATACTAGATAAACACTGATATTATTTATCTGTTGTACACAGTTTTCCTTCAAACATTTACTTTTCCATTTACAAAGAAAGGAAAAATGTACTGCACTGTACTGATGTATGTCAAGTATTCATGTATGTCAAATACAAGATTTTAAATATAAATAAGTGTACAGTACTGAGCTCAACTCCTGTGCATCCCAATTTTATGTTCATCTGTATATGTACGTACAAGATTCTCACCGAGTGTCAGTTAAATATCTTGGTGTGGTTACAAAAGCAAGTACCTAAATAACAGACCCTTACAACAACCATTAGAATAATGAAAATATTTAATGCACAGTAAATGTACTTATAAGAAACAAATAATTCTTTTTATTAGGTTATTTTTGTTACCCAGTACATACACTAGCAAATAAATTTTCCAGACAGAAAATATAGTATAGGGCATTTATTGCACATCTAGAATGCTCTAAAAGTAACAGTATCATTGCTCTTCATTATTTTATAAGTTTCAGAAGTTGCTGTTTGGGGATTAGAGTTCTCATGTAAGACCATCCCTTGTATTCAATTTTTCAGGAAACAACTAAAAAGTGGGAAGAAAGAAAAGATTGCAAATTACAACAATGCTTTATGTCCTCTGGGTGCGAGTTAAAATCTAACATTTACTGTTTATGTCATTTTTTGCAACTAATGTTATAGATTATGTTTCATAGCACATCATTTATTTTACAATATACAGTTATTATATTTTGGCAACATGTTTGAGACAGCTCTGCAGTTGCTTGCATATCTTGTTTATTTTTTCCCAGTTACTAAGAAAACTTCTCATCAAACTGAGGGTGGTTAGGAAGCGGAGTAATCTGAATGAGGAAGTTGTGAAAGCAGATTTTAAATGCAATTTAATTAAGAGTAAGAATGATAGGGCCCATGAGGCCAGGAACAGTGTGTAACCATATGTGAATAGTCAAGAGGTGGGACCAGGAGCAGAGACTTAACTCGTGCAGCCACAGCACTGAAAGTACACACCTATAATGTGAATATTCACCCTGTTCATTTTTAGTCATGTATGTACCTTGGGTGTCAAAACAATCATATTTACCCTTCTAATAGCTGCAAAAATTATAATGCAGTGTGTGTGTACAATGGTAGGATACATAAGTGGAGTCTTTTGCTTAGGGTGTAGTTCAAGGAACATACAAGATGTAATACATATACTTACTGTGTGTTGAAGGTCTACAGGCCAGATATAATTATTACTGTATTATTATAATCAAAAAGAAGCGCTAAACCTACAAGGGTCATACAGCACCCCCAGGCAGGGAAGGGTACAGGAGTAATGGGTAGCAAGGAGGGATGATTATGTGATGGAGTGCTGCAGGGCAGTGGATAGTGCAAGGGTAGAGGGTAGCAAGAGATTGAGGTAGAAAGGGCCATGAGGAGTACTAGAGGCATCATCAGAGTTTATGCAGTAAATTGGTTGCTGTCAGATTCAGTGAGTGTGTTTGGGTTAAAGGAGGGTCCATCAGCAAGAAGGGGAGGTAAAGTAAGGGCAGTAGAATGGTGACGACATTGGAGGTAAATTCTGCATGCTCATTGATAAGAGTGGGTAGTCTAACAGAATGTGGCTAACAGAAACTGGAACCTGACAAGTCTCACAGAGTGGAACAGGACGCCTCTTCATGAGATACCCGTGAGTAAAACGAGTGTGGTCGATGCGAAGACGGGAGAGAGCAGTCTCCCAACCTCGACACTGATAAGAAGACGGCCAGAAATCTATACTCAGTTTAACAGAATGTAGTTTATTATAGAGCAGATCACACCAACGTTGTTGCCACTGGGTGCGAAGGCGGGTAGCAATTACAGCAAAATAGTCTATGAATGGAACACCTCTTTATGAAACAGGGAGGTCATGTACTGCTGACTGCGCAGCAGCGTCTGCCTGTTCGTTGCCCTTTCGTCAACATGACCGGGGAAGGCCAGATATAAACATTATCACAAAGCATAAATGCATCGTGTTAAGATACAAACATTACGACAGTGCATTTCCTGGTATCATCAATATGCAGTAATAAGTGTTTTACTTAGATAAATGTGCTTATTATTATTATTATAATCAAAAAGAAGCGCTAAGCCACAAGGACTATACAGCGCTGCAGGGCAGGAAGGAAGCGAGTGCATCAGGTGGGCAAAAAGGGAGATGGAGGGCAAACAGGTTTCGGATAACAGCGGGGCAGTGGATGGTGAAAGGGTTAAAGGGCAGCAAGAGACTGAACCAGAAAGGGCTGAGGGGAGTGCGAAAAGTATCATCAGAGTTTGTGGAGTAAATCAGTCGTGTCAAGAAGTCAATGAGAGAGTCAGGGATTAAAGGATGGGTCCATCGCAAGATGGGAAGGTAACGATATGGGAGTAGGAGAACGAAGACGACGTTGGAGGTAAATTCTGCGTGCTCGTTGATAGAGTGGGCAGTCTAACAGATGTGGCTAATCGCTACTGGACTTGACCAATGCTCACAGAAGGAACTGGGTGCCTCTCCATGAGATACCCATGAGTAAGACGAGTGTGGCCAATGCGAAGCGCAGGGAAGGTGGTCTCCCAAACCTCGGCCACTGATGACAAGAGACGGCCAGTAACTAGCTCCGGTTTAATAGAATGAAGTTGTTACCGTGCAGAGTTGAACCAACGTTGTTGGCAAACGGGTGCGCAAGGTGGTAAGCTATTGCAGCAAAATAGTCAGAAATGGAACACTCGATGGGAATTGCGTAGGTCATATACTGCTGACCGCGCCAGTGTCTGCCTGTTCATTCAGCCCTGTACGTCGACATGACCTCATGGGTACCCAACAAAAAAACAAGTCCTTTATGTTTGGTAGAGATACGGGTAGCAAAAGTTGGATACGGAGAATAGGGGATGAGATGATCAAATTTTCGTATAGCTGTAGGGGAGCATAAGGGAGTCTGAGATACTACAAATGTGGACACAGGCCATAGATGCGATACGAATAAGTGCTGCAAGAATGGCATACAGTTCAGCAGTTAAAAGGCTAGAGCTGAAGATAGTAAATGCCTCGTAGCGCTGTCGGAATCACTGCTGCGGAATCCGACGACCGTCTGAAGACTTAGGGCCATCTGTGGTACACTGCCGGTGGCATGAGATGTGGTGTGGAAGTGATCAAGAAAAGAGAGCGGGAAGCCACCCGTAGGCAGTTGAGCTTTCGAGCAAGGGTGAGAAAGATCAGACTACGAACCAGCTGGGGGACAATAAAAAACTTCCAGGGGGGTGGGTAGGAAAAGTGAGATGCTACATGAACATTATAAAGGTGGTAACTGAAGGGTAGACAAAGAGGGAAAGTAGGCGTAAGAGTAAAGGGACGGAGCAAGCAAACAAGGGGCGTGCGAAACGAATAAAGAATGTCTACTAATATCGGTGACCATTCTATAAATGGAAGGTTTGTGTAGGTCGTGAGAGCGTACTGAGTAAACGAAGGCAATGGGCATCACGGCGATCAGACAAGGATGGAAAATTTGCTTCTGTATAGAGGCTTCCTCAAACAGGGGAAGAGCGAAAAGCACCAAGCCCAAATAAGCCTTGGTGATGGATAGAGTTAAGGCTAGAGAGAGTAGCAGGAGATGGCGCGGAATAAATCTGTGTCTCCATAATCGTGTTTCGATAAAACGAGGGCTGAAATGTAGTGCCGATGCAGTGTTAGACGATCAGCTCCTGGAAGATGAGCAGGGTTTTAAGAAGTTAGCGGCTGTGACAAGTTGCCTTTCAGAGGAGGTAATGTGAGGTTTCCAGGTTGAACGACGGATCAAAGAGAAGGCATAGAGAAACCTGACTGTATCACGTTGGGGATACGGGAGACCATAGAGATGCAAAGGATGATCGGAGATAATCAGAGCGTCTAGTGAAAGTAATTTGCGTGAAGTTTTGGTACTTGAAAATTTAAACCCATGTGTGGTGTCCCAAGTGGAAACACGGTCGACGCATGCTGGAGAGAAAACTGCAATAAGGTGACAGTCAGCGCGCAACAAGCAATAGCGAAGTTCCCATCAACAATAGAGTGATGACCAAAATATTGGGTGGAAGACAGAGGCCAAATCTTTATGGCAAGGAGAAAAAGTGTTTGTGCTTAGAACACATCCCTGAGAGGACACCTTCAGCTTGGACGAAGTCGGGGGAAAGTACATTATTGGACTCGAACCGGAAATGTCTGTCAGTTAAAAAGTTTTAAGGAAAGGATGGTTGACCTTTGCCTCGGAGCTAAGGAAAGGGCCTGGGCCAAAATATTCTACCTCCAAGTTTGTCATATGCCTTCTCAAGGTCAAAAATATGGCAATAACTGAGTGATTATTGCAAAGGCATTAAGAACATACGTAATCCAGCGTAGTAAGGGGTCTAGGGTCTAGAACGACCCTTACGAAGCCATATCTGACTAGCGGAGAGACTGTTGTGAGTCTTCTAAATACCACATTAAACAGTCGATTTTACGCCCAGGGTTCCATCACTTGGCAAAAACTTGCACTTGTAAGAGCGATGGGGCGATAGTGGGAGGCAATAATGTCTGACTAGTAGTACCGGTTTGCGGAAAAAGGGAGAACAATGCAGTTTTCCACAGTGGGGAAGAATAGCCTTGTGCCAAATAAGATTGAAAGAGTTTGTATAGAGGACTACAAGGTGCTGAACCGATGTAAATGTTGTGACATACGTATGAATGTCATCAGCCAGCTGCCGAATGATCGGCAAGCTGAGAGCGTTGCCTCCAGTTCTTGAAGTGTAAAAGGCACATTTATACTGTTCTTCTCCGAGAGAAGAAAGTCCAAGGGTATAACTCTCTGGCAGACTTTGAGGAAAGAAACGAGGGAATAGATGAGCCCTGGGAAATACGTGACCAGAGTTGTGCCAATTCAATGGCAACGTCGAGAGGGTTTGCTATATCAACACCAGTGACGTTTAGATCAGGCCGGGTCCAGGAGAGTATTTACACTCAATTCCTCACATTTTTTTTCCAGACTGCAACTCATAGAAGAAGCCAGAGGTGATGGTGGAAACATAGTCTCGCCAACACGTGCGTTTAGCTTCACGGATGACACGGGCGAGCGATCGCACGCTTCTGACTTAAATCAACAAGTACTCTTCAGGGTTCTATTGACGGTACCTGCCCCATGCAGCACGTTTCAAACGTACTGCACAGAGGCACAAGCAGGAGACAACCAAGGCACGACTTTCTGAGAATGCCTGCCTGAGGTTTGGGGGTATAGAATGAGAGCTGCGGTTTTATAATAAAATGATGTCGAGAAGTGTGTAGGAGCTCATTCATGGAGGATTATGAGAAAGGAAACTCATAAAAAGGCAGTTGAGGTGGAGTAAAAGATCCCCAATTTTGCCCGATCCAAATTGCCAGCGAGGGCTACGGGAAGGTGGTGAATAGGAGGAGAAGTAAGACATGATTCGGAAAATGATCGCTCTGTCATGTAAGTCTGGTAGAAACAGACCAGGTGATAGTCTAGTGCAGTGGAGGACGTGCAGACTGATAGATCGATGCAAGAAGAGTATGAGTACGAGGATCATAATGGGTGGAGTACCCGTATTTAAACATGGAGGTGGGTGAGAGGCATGAAAAGCCTCCAACTTGAATGCCTCGTGAGTCACAATGAGACCCCCCCAGAGAAATGGTGGGCATTAAATCACCAAAGTAACAGAAGGTGGTGGTGGTAAGGAGAAACAAGAAAGGCAAAGTCTGGGATAGAACAATGTCGAGAAGGGGAGAGATATAAAGAAACTATTGTAAACACTTATATCAGGTGGATACGGGTGCAGTGTAATGCAGAGAGTATGGACAAATAGTTGACAGTACGGATTCATTGCGTAGAAGAATGGGCACTTTCATGAAGGTCCATCTGAGAAAGGTTTCCGAAGACTACAATTAAATATAGCTGAGATAGGTTGGAAGGAAAACAGCCGGTGTAATTTTGGTTCTTGTTAGGCAAGCACCAAACAGGGGAATAACCTTGGAAAGAACCATCTGAGTGCTAACCCCCCGATTAACCCCTGGAGGGGGAGGCCGCGGATTATTCCAACTTGTAAATAGGCCATGATTGGCGTGATGTGAGAAGAATAGAATATCAGGAATCTGTAGTAAAGGGCACCTACGGACTAGAGGGGTTAGAAAAGATGCCAAAGATGTACGTGAGGCGAGGGGTGGTTCGCGAGTATGGCATTGGAAGATTTCAAGTAGCGAAGGAACGGAGCGTTGCGAAGAATGGGGTGTGGGAAGATGGAGGAGAGGGAGAGAGGAACAGGAAGTGGAATCAGTGTCATTTGAAGGTTTAGTCTCTGAGAAAATATATTCTGAAATGGCTTCAAGTGTTTCTGAATTCAAAAAGTGTATGGGAAACCATATTGGAGATAGGAGGAGGAGGGTGAGTAAAGATTAGGGACAGTAATGGACTGTACCAAAGTAGAGGGGGAGGGAAAAGTTTAAGGACTGGAGATGAAGTGTGGGGGGGGACAGGATGAGGTAGAAGAAACCTGTGAGGTGACAGAAGAGGAGAAACTTGGGAGGGGACGGGGGTGGATGGCATATACGAGGAGGAGGGTGAATCTCCACACCTTGTAATAGAGCCAGAGAGAGGGGAAGAAACTAGTACAGAGACTGGAAAGGTAACGTTGTGGAGGGGAAGAAGGAGAAGAAAGGGGCCCAAAGAAGATTTGAGCAATGTGGATTTTTTTGCGACTTCTCTGAGTAGAGGGGCGATTGGTATTAGGTGTCGTACGAGGTCTTGTCGATTCTGGGGTTGTGAGGAAGGACGCCGGCAGATGCGGAGAACAGACTGAGTTGTAGTCGGGACTGTTCAAGCCACAACGGACAGCAAAAGGATTAGATGCCGTAAGGGCTAATGGGAGGGGTACAAACAGAGTGAGGCTTGCAGGAAGATGGACCACAGAAAGAAGTGGGGGGATGTTTGAAACTCGAGAATAAGAAACAGGGGTGGTTAGTCTCCTTGGAGTCGGAGTGAGGATGAGTAAACTGCCATAGCATAAGGGAGACCATTCTGCCTATTTGACGAGGAACGGATTTCACGGTCATTTAAGTAAGACCTGGCAACGGCGGGAGTACGAAGGTGTGAGCTTCATTACAATTAAGGCAAGATGGAGGTATGACTGGCCAAGATGTATCTAGAATGGTTGTCGGCACACAGACTGGGCATTCGGCATAGATCTGCAATATTTCGCTGGTGACCAAAACGCCCAGCAATTTCTACATTGTGGAGGTGTAGGTATAACCTCGAACTTGTAACGATGTCCCCGGACATATACAGAGGAAGGGAGTTCTCGGCTGTCAAAAGTTAAACGGAGCCACATTGCAAGGTATGTCTCCGCCCCCCGGGCAGGAAGGACATAAAGTGTCTACTTTGAGATTGGGAGATCTGGAGTTCCAGCTGTTCAAAAATGTCATTGCCACATGACCTGGAAATTCTGTTAGACTATGGTATTGGGCAGGAATGACGTACCACTACAAGAATTGAGAGAAAAGATGTTTTTCAATAGGGATAGGAGTAGTCTTCGATTTTCGAAAGGAGAGAAAGTCATGAGTGGGTAGCATTCTGGACCCAGTTGACGATGAGCGTACCGCTCTTGGAGAAGCGTGAAATGAAATATCTCTGCCAACATGACGAGAGCGCTTTTGGCAATACTCATGTGGTCCAGAAAGGTAGGCAGAAGAAGAAGTTGGTCTTAAAAGTAAAGAATTTAGTCCATTGTGTGGTCGAAATGAGCGTGATGGAAGTGCTTGACGTGTCGGTCGTTGCGAGTAGAATGGGAAGGTAACGACGGAGCATCATCAGGAGATATGCGTGGCGTTAGGAGTAGGAACCGGAGTTGGTCCGGCCTGTAATGGCGTGGGCGATTCGAAAAAATTGCCGTACGTAGAGGGAGAAGCGGAAGCATAGTCAAAGGAGAGCGGAGTTTAGGACAAATCGAAGGAGTCAGTCGGAAGCCCGGTACCTGAAGCGCGGTTGAGGTGAAACATCACAGCGCAAGAGGTCACAGGGCTCAGGATGTGTCCGTAGATGGTCTAAACAACAAGGAGGGTCAGAATGGGGTGCGGGGTATCAAGAAGGGGCCCGGGGTAGTGGTTTCATGGACTAGGGCTGCCATGGTTAGGTTACTCCTTTTGCTTTTTATTTTTAAGAAAAAAAAAAGAAAGAAGAAAAGAAAATAAAACAAAGAAAAAAAATAAAACAAGGGCGGAGCGGGGAGGAATAGTTCCCATGGAGGAAGAAAAGGGCGCGAAATATCGCCTCCGCGCCCAAGAGGGACTCGACACCGCTTGTAGCGCCGATGCCGCATGCGATCCCGTTGCATACCTACCCTTCATGCCAGTAAAACAGCAATCCGGGAATAGGCAACCTCACATCTGCCGAGCTACCTCGGTGGACAAAAGAGAGGGCGGCCGGTATCAGCACAAAGCATACCTCTTCGCACCACCCCCGAATCCGAAAGCGTGGCTTCCAGAGATACACCCGTCGCCCAAAAGACACCAAGCTACTCCGGGAGATACCGGAGAAGAGGGATCGGGGGACATCCATAGGCAATCCAGATTCCACAAATTGGCAAACTACGCCACCGCAAGAAACCTCAACGGAATGGGATCGACCGGTGTCCTTTCCCCTACCTGGAATAGCGCGACTGTGGCGAGAAATCACGAAGGCTCAAAGAGGAAGGCAAAGGAGGGGTGAGGAGGAGGAGGAGGAATGGAAAAAGGGGAGATGAGGGAGGAATGGGATAGGGGAGGGTGAGAATGGGGGTAATTCGGTTTCGGTTGAGGAAGGGAAGACCGACAGTGGCTAATTCCTCAGACCTAGAGCCTCTTCACCACGCCAGGAAGCCCCCTTGAAAGAGGATAAATGTGCTTAACATGACCATATATGTTAATTTTGACATTGGAAACTTTATATCAAGTGTTCAATAGTGTTTATAAGCTAAAACAAATAAATCTTATTAATTCATTTACTGTCTTGTACACAAATTTAAAAAAAAAAAAAAAAAACAGCAACTTCAAATTTTCCCTGTTGGCTTGTCCCTTATTTTGAATTGATTTTTCATTCCCCCAAAAAACCATACTGTTAAAAGTAATTTTTTTGTTTTTTTACATTTGGGTTTAAATTGAAGCTATTATTTGAATCCCAAGTGCCCTTGTGGGCAAAAGCTCTGCATAAAACGGGAAGTAGGGTGTTTCCCGGGCGAGGGGAGAAAAATTGGGGGGGGTTTTTTTTAGAAACCGGGTTGTCATGTTCCATCAGGAAAATTTGGGGACCTAGGGGTTTTGTCGCTGGTGGGGTCACATTTGGGCAAAACACCAAATTTTTGAAAAAGCCTGTAACAGTAACTTACTTTATAGAGTAGCTTTTAAAGTCATAGGCCCGTATACCTTGTACATGTACTTAAGAAATTTTTTTTTTTTTTTTTTAACAAATCGGCTGTCCCCGAGGCAGGGGGGACCCAAAAAAAAAGAAAATCCCCAAAAAAAAATATTTATATTCAACTCTTCCCTCACTACACTAATCACTGTTTTTACAGGGTGCCCGAACACAAAGCTTTAAAACCCTATACGTATAAAGTACAAACATTCCCCCCCAAACCGTCAAAAATCCCGAACCCCCTTTAAAAAAAAAGCACAGCAAAGTTTTTAATAAAAAAATTCTCTAGGCCTTTTTATTTGCAAATGCTTCTTAGGTGCAAGCAAGGTCCTAGTGTTGGCTGCTGCCCCTTCCGACTGACTCCTCTGAACACCTTGTTGGGCTTTTCCGAAATTTTTTTCTCTTCTTTGCATTGCTAAGAAACATTTGCAAAGGCAAAATGAAAAATTCAAAGCAACATCTTCTATCCCAATGGGTTTATCTGATTCTTTATGGCTTTTGATAAGTAAATTTGCATTGCAGTACAATTGCGCAGGGTTTTTTAAAAATGCGAAACAATCTGTGGGGATGGAAATTTTGCTTAGATCTTTCGCACTTGAACTTTGCACGCTGTCTGGGGGCCCCCATTGTGCCTTCTGCCCTACCCAGAGAATTTCCCCGTCTGTTGTTGTGTTTTTTGGTGTCCTGCAAGGGGACAAGTGTGGGATCTAGAGCTAAAGATTTCTATCCCCCCGGGCTTGTTTAGCATGTAAATGAATATATTTTAAGATTTTTCCCTTCTCTCTTCTCAATGTGCACCCTTTTTTCCTATTGTTTTTCCCAAAACAGTATTTTATCATTATAAAAAATATATTCATAATTATGTAAAAATCTGTAAATGTATACAGTGATACCCCCCATGCCCCCCTGCCATTATCCGAACCTCGCCAATATCCAAACAGGCCCTGGGAAAGGGCAAAATTCTAAAATTATTACTGAAACATCCAAACAGCCATTCAGATATGGCAGAAGGCTGAATCAAACTTGGAGCTCACTTTAGTGTACCGGTTGGCCACTAGTAGCCAATGTCCTAGTGGCCAAAGAGTGCCGAAAGAAAAGTGATGGCGAAGCCACAGAGCTTGGAACTCTTGTCAATACATGATGAAGTGGTAAATACAACAATGTGCCAGATCAACCAGGCTGTAATGGATATGTGGGACAGCGGGCCTCCAGCAGCAACGGCCTGGTTGACCAGGCAAGCACCAGATGAGCCTGGCCCATGGCCGGGCTCAGAGAGTAGATACTCTCTCGAAACTCTTCAAAAGTATAGCAAAGGTATGTGGTAGTGGTATGATGGTTCGTGGGGCCAACATGCAGGATTGGCTAGTGTGTGACGAAGACGACCTTGGTGTGCAATCTCTGACAGATGCAGATTGCAGAATCAGTGTTGCACCCAGAACACTCCAAAAGTGACAATGACACCAATGCCTCCTAGACCAAAAACTTCAGCAGCAAGGGCAGGTGTCGAAACACTTTTGGAGTATTTAGAGCATCCACTGTCCACAGCCCATTAGGAAAGTTATGGCCCTGTGGTCCTTGAAATCCAGGAGGCTGGTATTCAAGCCCAGAATGTTTGGTCCCACTGCCAGACAACACTGGACTCGTTTTTTAACCTACAATGCCGTTGCTGATGGCGATATGACGGGGTACAGATGTGCATTTTTCCCTCCCTCACATGTCTGGGAACTCCGCATTTCTGAACCGGTCTCGGCCCATAGTGTTTGGATACGAGAGGTATCACTGTACATTGTATACAGTGCAATAAATTGGTAAATGAAATGTAGTATTTATCCCAAAATTTTTCATGAATTCTACCTGCAACTTTAAGGTGCCATTTTGTTAAGAAATTGGACTTAATTTAGATACTGTATACAATAAAATAAAATACAAAATTAAATTACGTTATAGATAAACAAACTAACCTTTCAAAATATGCTGAGAATCAGTTCGGCTTTTAATATACCGATACCTTTCGACATTCTTTTACGATTTCTTTGCAACAAGAGTGTGTTTCTAACATTATAAGGGAAAATAGTTTACTATAAATGCTAACTTGTTTTTCATAGTGTTATTACTTGGAGTTTACCATACACACAATATAAAATTATACACGGCCACTTTTATTCATGAGTAACAGATGCTTAAACATTAAAATATAAATTTGATTAATGTGCATATGAACAAGGAAGATAATGAATGCTGCACATCCAACCCAGCAAGAGCTGCATCAGGAACTGCACATCCAATCCAGCAAGAGCTGCATCAGGAACTGCACATCCAATCCAGCAAGAGCTGCATCAGGAACTGCACATCCAACCCAGCAAGAGCTGCATCAGGAACTGCACATCCAATCCAGCAAGAGCTGCATCAGGAACTGCACATCCAATCCAGCAAGAGCTGCATCAGGAACTGCACATCCAATCCAGCAAGAGCTGCATCAGGAACTGCACATCCAACCCAGCAAGAGCTGCATCAGGAACTGCACATCCAATCCAGCAAGAGCTGCATCAGGAACTGCACATCCAATCCAGCAAGAGCTGCATCAGGAACTGCACATCCAATCCAGCAAGAGCTGCATCAGGAACTGCACATCCAACCCAGCAAGAGCTGCATCAGGAACTGCACATCCAATCCAGCAAGAGCTGCATCAGGAACTGCACATCCAACCCAGCAAGAGCTGCATCAGGAACTGCACATCCAACCCAGCAAGAGCTGCATCAGGAACTGCACATCCAATCCAGCAAGAGCTGCATCAGGAACTGCACATCCAATCCAGCAAGAGCTGCATCAGGAACTGCACATCCAACCCAGCAAGAGCTGCATCAGGAACTGCACATCCAATCCAGCAAGAGCTGCATCAGGAACTGCACATCCAATCCAGCAAGAGCTGCATCAGGAACTGCACATCCAACCCAGCAAGAGCTGCATCAGGAACTGCACATCCAATCCAGCAAGAGCTGCATCAGGAACTGCACATCCAATCCAGCAAGAGCTGCATCAGGAACTGCACATCCAATCCAGCAAGAGCTGCATCAGGAACTGCACATCCAACCCAGCAAGAGCTGCATCAGGAACTGCACATCCAACCCAGCAAGAGCTGCATCAGGAACTGCACATCTAATTCAGCAAGAGCTGCATCAGGAACTGCACATCCAACCCAGCAAGAGCTGCATCAGGAACTGCACATCCAATCCAGCAAGAGCTGCATCAGGAACTGCACATCCAATCCAGCAAGAGCTGCATCAGGAACTGCACATCCAATCCAGCAAGAGCTGCATCAGGAACTGCACATCAAATTCAGCAAGAGCTGCATCAGGAACTGCACATCCAATCCAGCAAGAGCTGCATCAGGAACTGCACATCAAATTCAGCAAGAGCTGCATCAGGAACTGCACATCAAATTCAGCAAGAGCTGCATCAGGAACTGCACATCCAACCCAGCAAGAGCTGCATCAGGAACTGCACATCCAATCCAGCAAGAGCTGCATCAGGAACTGCACATCCAATCCAGCAAGAGCTGCATCAGGAACTGCACATCAAATTCAGCAAGAGCTGCATCAGGAACTGCACATCCAATCCAGCAAGAGCTGCATCAGGAACTGCACATCCAATCCAGCAAGAGCTGCATCAGGAACTGCACATCCAATCCAGCAAGAGCTGCATCAGGAACTGCACATCCAATCCAGCAAGAGCTGCATCAGGAACTGCACATCCAACCCAGCAAGAGCTGCATCAGGAATTGCACATCCAACCCAGCAAGAGCTGCATCAGGAACTGCACATCCAACCCAGCAAGAGCTGCATCAGGAACTGCACATCCAACCCAGCAAGAGCTGCATCAGGAACTGCACATCTAATTCAGCAAGAGCTGCATCAGGAACTGCACATCCAACCCAGCAAGAGCTGCATCGGGAAAACTGCATATCCAACCCAGCAAGAGCTGCATCAGGAACTGCACATCTAATTCAGCAAGAGCTGCATCAGGAACTGCACATCCAACCCAGCAAGAGCTGCATCAGGAACTGCACATCTAATTCAGCAAGAGCTGCATCAGGAACTGCACATCCAACCCAGCAAGAGCTGCATCAGGAACTGCATATCCAAACCAGCAACAGCTGCATCAGGAACTGCACATACAACTTAGCCATAGCTGCTTCAGAGCTCTACCCACATATCAGATTATCAACATAATTGAAAACAAGTGCTAAACTTATATCAATCATACTGTACAGATATGGGTAACCTGTAAAGGTAAGGGAGAGAGTTGAGGGCTAGTGAAGGTGTAAAATTAATATCCTAGGTGGTGAAATAATAATCTTTCTGTGAGGGTAGTTAGAGTAAGCATGTCTGGGTATTGATGTTGAAAGTGAGGTCTGTGTGTTCTCTTATAGACAAGATAGTCTATTAATATATATGGTAAACTGTTACTTTAGTTCTTTCAGTAAGGCGCTGAGCATCTTGCCACATGGTATAAGAGTTATATGTGGATGATTTGTAAATGTACAAGATAAAAAGTAATGAATAGAAGAAAATGTTCAATGAAAGCGATAGGGAAGGGATGGGGGAGGGGGGGGAGAAGAGGAAATAAGGTAGAATTCAGGAGGAACAAAGGGCAGATTCACCGAGTATATAAAGGGGCAGAGAATAAAAAGGCATAATACGTTGTCCAGAACAATATACAGTGGACCCTCGACTAACGCTATTAATTCGTTCCTGAGAGCTCATCGTTAGTCAAAATAATCGTTAGTCAAGTTAATTTTCCCCATAAGAAATAATGGAAATCAAATTAATCCGTGCAAGACACCCAAAAGTATTGAAAAAAAAAAAAAAATTCACACATGAAATATTAATTTTAATACACACAAACTGAAGAAGACATGCAAAGTTAAATGACACTTACCTTTATTGAAGATCTGGTGATGATTGATGGGATGGGAAGAGGGGAGTGTGTTGATGGTCTTAGTGTTTAGAAGATGAATCCCCTTCCATTAGGACTTGAGGTGGCAAGTCCTTTTTCGGGGTTACTTCCCTCCTTCTTTTAATGCCACTAGGACCAGCTTGAGAGTCACTGGACCTCTGTCGCACAACATATCTGCCCATAGAGGCCTGTACCTCCCGTTCCTTTATGACATTCCTGAAGTGTTTCACAACATTGTCAGTGTCACCATTAAACACTTCTTCAGGTTTCAGTCCTTCACTGTCTATGTACTCCTTGAATTCCTGCACATATTTTTCAGCTGCTTTTTGGTCCAAACTGGCAGCCTCACCATGCCTTATCACACTATGTATGCCACTACGATTCTTAAATCTCTCAAACCAAACCTTTGCTGGCCTTAAATTCACTCACATCACCACTAGTTGCTGGCATTTTTCTAATTAAATCGTCATGCAACTTCCTAGCCTTTTCACATATGATCGCTTGAGAGATGCTATCTCCTGCTATCTGTTTTTCGTTTATCCATACCAATAACAGTCTCTCAACATCTTCTATCACTTGCGATCTCAGTTTCAAAAACATAGTTGCACCTTTGGCAAGAACAGCTTCCTTGATTGCCGTTTTCTTGGCCACAATAGTAGCGATGGTTGATTGGGGTTTTGTGTACAGCCTGGCAAGCTCGGAGACATGCACTCCACTTTCATACTTAGCAATGATCTCTTTCTTCATATCCATAGTAATTCTCACCCTTTTTGCTGTAGGGTTGGCACTAGAAGCTTTCTTGGGGCCCATGGTGACTTATTTTGCAGGTGCAATCACTAAAAAGGCTGTGATAATATGAAATGTTCCGATTGTATGCTTGGAAGTGACCGTGGTGGCTGGCTGGCTTGTAAACACTGGCCAGAAGTGGACGCGTCTCAGACGGAACGAATAGTGTTGGTCGAGTTTTTTAGCGCTAATTGAGGCAAAATTTTTGCGATAAAATGTATCGCTAGTCAGATTTATCGTTAATCGATGCCATCGCTGGTCGAGGGTCCACTGTACAATAACTGTACAATAACTCACACAAAGGAGTCTGAAATTTATGATGTTTTAGTCCAACTTGGACCATTAAGTAGTCACACACAGGACTAGTAAATGGTCATCATAAGTTTCAGTCTTGTATATGTGGATTATTAGTGTATGGAGCAGAGATGATACAGAGGAGAGAAGTACAATAATGTACAGATGAGGAACAATACCTTTGTATTCTCATCACCCATCCATCTACAGAAATGCCATCTTGCTCACATGAAAAGTGTATGCATGCATACAAATTGAACTCACCCCTTAAAGTATAACCACACTAAAATTATAATTACAGAGCATGACTGTATAAGTGAAATTATAATTTGACAAAGAACATAAGATAGGAGTATGCCAAGAAATTCAGCTAAATTCTTGTTAAAAGCCTGAATCATTTTTAATGTTTCAAGTACAGTATTGCATATGCAGTAGATATTTTACAAAGGAAAATAAGACAAGAAAACAAAGTTGTACTTTGGTAAGCTTTCATAATGGGTAAGCTGATTATTTCACAAGCCACAGAGTTGAGCCCTTAAGGCTAAGTACAATAATTCAGTTATACACCAGTCATACCACTTATACACCAGTCATTAAGGATGCAACATATCAACAATCATATAGTGCATTCTAACTCTCAAGACATAAGCTATATTTATAGAATTTAAAAAATAAATAATTTAAATTTCATCATCAGTGATCTATCTAACTTTCGAAGACTAGTTTTCTAACATTCAATTGAGGACTACAAGGCAATTATGAAAATATTTCAATTCATATACAGATTGTTTACAATACTAACAAATGAGCATGAAATAGCATCTTTAAGTGGGACTTTTATAAAAATCTTGATGTTGTCTCCTCTACATAAAAAAAGATCAGAACCCATTTGCTTGTGATCATGCAATTAAACAATAAATACAAGGCCATTAACTTTCAACACAATAATCATACATTATCATCAATGAGAATTTATGCTGGAATATGGGATGCCTCTTAAAAAATGAGTATTCAAAATAAAGGGTAGTAATTATTTTTCTGTAGAAGATATTCATCAAAACTGTTATATTGAAGGCTATGGCTAATCATCTTAACTCTTATTCATAATATATTTAATAAATAGCATTAAACTGTGAAACAGAGTTGCATTTATATGTCCTAATAATAAATTAAGTTTTAAGGTGCTGGGTCACTGTATAATACATTGTCATTCAATAAACCATTGTCACAGGTGCTAGGGTCATTGTTTTATACAATACACATCATATTAATAAATTATGTTTATATGTGCTGTAGTCATTATTTGAAGTATATGTATCTACATGTGGTACATAATAAGCCAAGTCAGTCAAAAGAGCCAAACTGCCTTATAGATTGCTGACATACAAGTTGCTTTTAACACAGTGATAGAGATTTCACATGAATTAAGTAGTAAACCAATTTTTTTAAGTTTTGCAAGAAAGCTACCTTACCAAGCCTAACAGATATAAAATGAACATAAAATATCATAATATACTGTAGCTTAATTCTACACACTTTTAAAATTCAGCATAAATTTATTTAGTATCTAACAGTAGTGAAATTATTTTGCAACATTTATGATGGGTTTTGGAGAGCTATTGGAACACTGATTTGTACTCTGCATGTTGGGAACAATGTTGCTTGCTGAATAAGCCAAGCTGGCAAGTTTGAAGTGGGTGGCTAAAATGAAAAATTCAGGGGCTCAATTCCATTTTCTGAATGCAGTTATTATAAGAAAGAAAATTTTTGTTTTCTTTTGATTATTATTATAATAAAAAAGAAGCGCTAAGCCACAAGGGCTATACAGCACTGCAGGGTAGGGAAGGAAGCAAGGGTATTGGATGGCAGAAGGGAGGAGGGATGATCAGTAGGTTACAGAAAACAGCGGGGCAGGGGATAGTACGGGGGTAGGGGGTAGCAAGAGATTGAGGTAGAAAGGGCTGAAGGTATCAGAATTTGTGAAGTCAGTTGTTGTCAAAAAGTCAATGAGAGAGTCCGGATGAAAGGTGGGTCCATCAGCGAGAAGGGAAGGTAGAGAGAGAGTAGCGGAGCGAAGACGACGACAGAGGTAAATTCTGCGTGCTCGTTGATAAAGTGGGCAGTCCAACAGAATGTGGCTAACTGATAATGGAGCTTGGCAATTCTCACAGAGAGGAGCAGGACGCCTCTCCATGAGATATCCATGAGTAAGACGAGTATGGCCAATGCGAAGATGGGAGAGAGTAGTCTCCCAACCTCGACACTGGTGATAAGAAGACAGCCAGTAACCTATACTCGGTTTAATAGATTGAAGTTTGTTGCCGAGCATAGTAGACCAACGTTGTTGCCAACGGGTGTGAAGGTGGGAAGATATTGCAGCAAAATAGTCCGTAAATGGAATACCTCTATAAGAAACTGGTAGGTCATGTACTGCTGACGCGCAGCAGTGTCTGCCTGTTCATTGCCCTGTACGTCAACATGACCAGGGACCCAACAAAAAACAATATCTTTATGCTTGGTAAAGATGCGGCGTAGCCGAAGTTGGATACGGAGGACTAAGGGGTGAGGTGTATCAAATTTTTGTATAGCCTGTAAAGCACTAAGGGAGTCTGAGACAACCGCAAATGATGACACAGGCATAGATGCAATACGGATAAGTGCTGTAAGGATGGCATACAATTCAGCAGTAAAAATACTAGCCGAAGATAGTAAATGCCCTTGTACGATGCTGTCCGGAAACACTGCTGCGAATCCTACGCCGTCAGAAGACTTAGAGCCATCTGTATACACGGCAATGGCATAAGAATGAGAGTGAAAGTGGTCAAGAAAAAGAGAGCGGGAAGTGACCGTAGACAGTTGGGCTTTCGAGCAAGGGAGGGAGAAAGAACAGACTCGAACAGCTGGAACTTCCCAGGGGGGTAGGGAAAAGTGAGATGCTACATGTACATAGAAAGGTGGTAGTTGAAGAGAAGACGAGCGAATGAAGGTGAAGAGAGAAGGGACGGAGTAAACAGGGGCGGCGAACAAATAAAGAATGTCTACTAATATCAGTGACGATTCTATAAATGGAAGGACTGCGGAGATCATGAGAGCGTACATAGTAGCGCAGGCAATGGGCATCACGGCGATCGGATAAGGATGGAACGTTCGCTTCTGTATAGAGGCTCTCGACAGGGGAAGAGCGAAAAGCACCAAGGCATAAACGTAATCCTTGGTGATGAATGGGGTTAAGGCTAGAGAGAGTAGCAGGAGATGCCGCTGAATAGATCTGGTCACCATAATCAAGTTTTGATAAAATAAGGGTGGAATGTAGGCGGAGGAGGGTTCGACGATCAGCTCCCATGAAAGATGAGCAAGGGTTTTAAGAAGGTTCAGCCGGCTGTGACAAGTTGCCTTCAGAGAGGTAATGTGAGGTTTCCAGGATAACCTACGATCAAAGAGGAGGCCCAGAAACTTGACTGTATCACGTTCAGGGATACGGGAGCCATAGAGGTACAAAGGATGATCGGAGATGACAGAGCGTCTAGTGAAAGTAATTTGGTGGGTTTTAGTGCTGGAAAATTTAAACCCACGTGTGGTGGCCCAATTGGAAACACGGTCGACTGCATGTTGGAGAGAAACTGTAATGAGGTGACAGTCAGCGCCTGCACAGGCAATAGTGAAGTCATCAACATAGTGATGACCAAATATTTGATGGAAGACTAGAGGCCAAATCATTAATAGCAAGGAGAAAAAGTGTTGTGCTCAGAACACATCCCTGGGGGACACCTTCAGCTTGGATAAAGTCCGGGGAGAGCACATTATTAACCCGAACACGAAAATGCCTGTCAGTTAAAAAGTTCTTAAGGAAGGATGGTAGATTGCCTCGAAGGCCCTAAGGAGTGGGCTTGGGCTAAAATATTATACCTCCAAGTTGTGTCATATGCCTTCTCAAGGTCAAAAAATATGGCAATAACTGAGTGGTTATTCGCAAAGGCATTACGAACATACGTATCCAAGCGTAGTAAGGGGTCTATGGTAGAACGTCCCTTACGAAAGCCATATTGACGAGTGGAGAGACTGTTATGTGTCTCTAAATACCACACTAAACGTCTATTTACTAGGCGTTCCATTAATTGGCAAACTGCACTGGTAAGAGCAATGGGACGATAGTGGGAGGTTTCATGTCCCGTAGTGCCTGGTTTGTGGAAAGGGAGAACAATGGCGGATTTCCACAGCTGTGGAAGAACTCCTTGTGACCAAATAAGATTGTAAAGGCGTAATAGGACTGCAAGGGCTGACTGATGTAAATGTTGTAGCATACGAATATGAATGTCGTCGGGCCCAGCTGCCGATGATCGGCAAGCTGAGAGTGTTGCCTCCAGTTCTTGAAGTGTAAAAGGCACATTATACTGTTCTTCTCTGAGAGAAGAAAAGTCCAAGGGTGCTAACTCTCTGGCAGACTTTGAGGAAAGAAATGAGGGGCATAGATGGAGTCCCTGAGAAATACGGACCAGATGATTGCCAATTTCATTGGCAACATCTAGTGGGTTTGCTATATCAACACCGGCAACCCGCAGAACAGGAGCCGGGTCAGGAGAATATTTACCACTCAGTTTTCATACTTTTTTCCAGACTGCACTCATAGAGGAAGCAGAGGTGATGGTGGAGACATAATCTCGCCAGCAAGTGCGTTTAGCGTCACGGATGACACGGCGAGCGATCGCACGCTTCTGTTTAAAATCAAGGAGTCTCTCTGTGGTTCTATTGTACTGGTACCTGCCCCATGCAGCGCGTTTCAAATGTACTGCATGAGCACAAGCAGGAGACCACCAAGGCACGCATTTCTGAGAATGCCTGCCCGAAGTTTGGGGTATAGAATGAGAAGCTGCGGTTAAAACGGAGGACGAGAAGAGGTGTAAAAGCTCATCGATGGAGGAAACGAAGAACAAACCCCTCTCTAAAAACAGTTAGGTGTGAGAAAAGGTTAAATTTCCCCGATAAAATTGCCAGCGTGGGATGCGAAGAGGTGGTGAATATAAAGGGGGAAGAAAGAATGATTGGGAAATGATAGCTGTCATGTAAGTCGGAGAAAACAGACCAAATGAAGTCTAATGCGGTGGAGGAGAGCAAGACGGGAGAGATCGATGCAAGAGAGAGTGTGAGTGGGAGGATCAAAATGGGTGTGGTACCTGTATTTAAAACATGGAGGGGGTGGGTGGCAAGGAAAAGCCCTAACTGAATTCCACGGGAATCACAGTGAGACCCCCCCAGAGGAAATGGTGGGCATTAAATACCAAGTAACAGAATCGGTGGCGGTAATGACGAAACAAGAAAGGCAATATCCGGAATAGATAATGCCGAGAAGGAGAGAGATAAAAAAGAACAGAGCGTAAAACCACCTATGCAAGTGGATACAGGCTGCTGTGTAATGCAGCGAAGTATAAACAATAGCTGATGGTACGGAATATCAGTGCGTAGAATAAGGGCACTTTCATTAAAGGTCCATCAGGAAAAGGATTGAAGAATACAAAAAATTTATAGCCTGAGATGGGAGGATAACAGCAGAGTGTAATTATGGTTCCTGTAGAAAACCCACCAACAGGGGCAAACTGGGAGGTAACATCTGAAGCTCACTCCGTTTAAACCCCTGAGGCCGCGTATATTCCACTGTAAATAGGCCATGATTGGCAATGAAAAAGATACTTGAAATCTGCAGGTAAGGGTTCCTACGGACTAGAGGGGTTAGAAAAGTCACATGCGGAGGCAGTGGAAAACGTTCAAGCAGCGAAGGAACGGTGCGCCGTGAAGAAAGGGAGTTGCGCAGATGGAGGAGAGGAGAGGGAAGGAACAGAGGGTGGATCAGTGTCCATTGATGGTTTGGTTCTGCAATATATTCAGAGATTGCTTCAAGTGTTTCGGAATTCAGAGATGTGTATGGGGGGACAATTTGGAAATGGTAGGGGGAGGATGAGTAAAGATTGGAACTGTATTGGACTGTACCAAAGGTAGGGGGGGGGGGGGGGCGAAAGGGTGGAGGGAACTGGAGAAGCGTGGAAGGGGACAGAAGAGCAGAAACTGGGGGTGGCAGAAGAGGAAGAAACCTGGGAGGGAACAGGGGAGGAAGGTACGTACGAGGAGGGGGGGTGAACCTCTACACTTGTAACAGAGCCAGTGAGAGGGGGAGAACCAGGGACGGGGGCAGGGAGGTAAAAATGAGGAGGTGGAAGATGGGTAGGAGGTGTTAACGGCCCCTTTTTTTGACTTTTGAGAAGTAGAGGGACGATTGGGAGGAGGTGTCATACGAGATCTCGTCGTTACTGAGGCTTGTGAGAGAGAACACGAAGAAGCGAGATCAGACTGAGGCGTTGAAGTAGGGACGTCTGAGCCGAGGACAGCAAAAGGATTAGATACAGGAGTGACTATGGGAGAGGTAACCACAGAGGTGGGTGTAGAAGATGGGATACCAGAAGTGGGGGGACGTTTTGAAACACGGGAATAAGAAACACGTGGGAGTCTCCCTTGGAGGCGGAGATGAGAAACTGCCATGGCATAAGGGAGACCTTCTGTCTCTTTGAGGTAACGGATTTCCCCCTCTCGTTTAAATAGACTTGACAACGGCGAGAGTACGAAGGGTGAGCCTCATGAGAGAGCTCATGAGCCTGGGTAGCATTCTGTACGGTGATGATGTGCTTACCGCTCTTAAGAGCATGAAAAGAAATATCTTTACCAACATGGCGTAGGAGTGCCTTGCCAATACTGTGGTCAGAAAGATAGGCAGCAGAGGAAGTTGGTCGTAAAGTGAAGAATTTAGTCCATTGTTCAGTCTGAAACTGAGCGTGGAAAGGTAGTGAAGGACGTGTCGATCGTTTCTGAGAAGAACGAGGTGGAGAAGTTTCTCAGAAAGGGAATTGGCGTTGGCGTTTAGGCGTGGGTTTGAGTTGGTCCGACGTGGAACGGGTCGGCGATTTGAAAATTTCCACACCCTAGAGGGAGAGGCCCGGGAAGCATAGTCAGAGGAGAGCGAAGGGGCCCATAAATCGAAAGAGTCAGTCAAGGCCTCAGTACCTGAAGCGGGTGAGGAACAGCACCGGCAAGAGGTACAGAGGCATGAGGAGTGTCTGAAGAAATGGTTTCCCAAAAACGAGGCGGGTCAGAACGGGGTGCGGTATCAAGAAGGGGACCGGGGGGGTAGGAGGTTCATGGACTAGGGCTGCCATGGTTTTGGTTACTTCTTTCTTTTTTTTTTAAGAAAAAAAAAAAAAAGAAAAAAAATAAAAATAAAAAAAAAAGAATAAAAGAAGGGGGACCGGGGAGGGATAGTTCCTAGGAGGAATGAAAGGGCCAAAATTTTCCCCTCGCCCAAGAGGACCTCGCACTGCAAGTAGCACGATGCAGCATGGAACCCCTGCCTACCCTACCATCATGTAGTAAATTAACAATCCGGGATAGCAACCTCACATTGCCGAGCTACCTCGGTGGACAAAAGAGAGGGCGGCCGGATATCCGCCACAAAGCATACCTCCTTCGGCCCCACCCCCGGAATCCGAAAGGTGGTTCCAGAGATACACCCGTCGCCCGAAAAGACACCCCTAGCACTCCGGGATACCGGAGAGGGATCGGGACATCCCAGGCGATCCAGGGTTCCACGGCAAATACGCCACCGCCAAGAACCTCAACGGAATGGGATGGACCGGTTTCCTTTCCCTACCTAGGAACTAGCACGCCTGTGGGAGAAATCCCAAAGGCCGAAAAGAGGAAGGGCAAAAGGGAGGGGTGGGGAGGAGGAGGAGGAAAGGAAAAAGGGGAGGATGGGGAGGATGGGATAGGGGAGGGGAGATTGGGGGGTAATTAGGTTCGGTCTGAGGAAGAAGACCGACAGGTCTAATTCCTCAGACCAAGAGCCTCTTCACCACGCCAAGGAGCCCCCCTTGAAGAGGAATTTGCTTAATAACGGCCCAAAAGCAGTGATGGTGGTAGCTCTTCAAAGCTTAACAGAAGCCACAAAGTGCTTCCTATCAGTGAAAAAGTGCTAATTCTCAACTTACTGTGTGTAATTTATCAATTAAACTTTATCATAGGTATGTAAATGAAAAACTACTTATATATAGGGTTTGCTACTATTTGTGGTTTAAAGTATCCATGATAGGTCTTGGAAGGTATCCCCCCACAGATATGGGGGGGACTACTGTACAACCAAAATTCATACGTAGACAATTTCATATCACTATTTGCATTTTTTTTTTTTAAAGCTTCAGGGGATCTCTAGGAACATAATTGTATAGTATCTAATGTTTAAGGCATGGCAAGAGCTGTGTACGTATTTTTATTAAGAGATGTTTCACCCTCTATGCAGGTGTAATGTTAGAATAAAGCGACCCAAGAGCTGCACGTGTCTTAAGTCTTTAACTTGTCGGTATTACACGTTTGATCTAATGATGTATGGTATCTATCAATACACAGATTAACATTTTCAAGAAAATCTATTATATATGCAGTACAACTTTTGACAGATTTGGCTTATTAGGCATGATATTTATATATTCTATCAATATACAATATTGGTGCTATGGTCATTTAATGTTGGGATAATTGAGCAGAGTGCCTTCTGGCATGGCTCTATGTTTAAACATTATCTATGGCTACAGATGGGTTGCAGACTGGCACTAACAAATTAATTCTCTATGTTAAGAGAAAATATTTCCTTAATTAACTAAGGCTGCATTAAGAAGATAAATCTACAATATAATTAAGCAATAAAAGGGAAAACTTTTTGTTTTTGTAAATGAAGGGAGGCTCATTTGCAAGTCAACTTATGGGATAAAATTGTATTACATGTACAGCTTCTGGCCATGTCATTTAATCACTATGTTAACCTGGCTCATTAATGTGCCTTCAAATCAGACCAATTCTTTCTTCCATACTGCTTTGTCACCAAGTCCTTACGTATTCTCTTCTGAACAACACTTCCAGTATTCCCCATTCACTGCATTTATTCTCATTTAAATCTGCCAAGTTTAAAAACAAATGTTTTTTTATATACTGTATATAAGAGAGAGCAAGAGAGAGGAGAGTGAGAGAGAGAGAGAGAGAGAGAGAGAGAGAGAGAGAGAGAGAGAGAGAGAGAGAGAGTGAGAGAGAGAGACTGAGAGAGAGCAAGATAGAGAGCAAGCCTATAAAATACAATTTGATACTAACCAACATCTACCATACCCAAGTTGCTGCTGTTAGTCAAATTTCTGCTACAAATGAGCACAGTTAAGTGTGGCTGCTCTTCATCTTTAACAACTATTAAATATATTTTTGAATTTCATAACATCAATAATTAAAATAAGGAATATAACAGATGAAGATTCCAAATTTCTCAATGCTTAATATGCACAGACTTGCAAATCTTATACATCAAACAAGTGAAGTTAAATATTTTGTCAGACAGCAATATTGCTATCATGTGTGGGTAAGAACAGATATCAAACTTCATTATCTACTATGTATTAAGAAAGCCCACTCACTACCAGAATCAAACCAAAATTTTCTTTTAATTCTGCCAGTATGCCAATTTTTCTAAAACCTAACAGTTTTGTACATATGGCTATCCCCAACACCCAGTCTTGGGTGTAAGGAGTAATACAACTGCACTTCGATGAAAACAGGCAAGACTTGTGTGGTTGACTCCTGCATCAAGACATTTTATGTATAATGCAGAAGATTTAAATAATGGGAAAAACTTTTGTAACAATTATCAGTGCACACTAATTTATACACCAATTTCTCCTCTATAGAATTTATGGGGTGGGTCAGAATTACCTGTGGACAATTTAAAGTATTAGAATCTTAAGGCATGAAACTAGTGTCAAGGAATAACATTCTCTGAGGGTCAGAATTACAACATTATTACAGTGTACAACTTATAATATCAAACTTATTATACTTATCTTATGGACTGGCTATATCTTGACTAATACAGTAAACTCTATAAATTGCCAGCCTTGGCAACCAAACCATTCTTAAAAAATTATATCAAACATATTTCTGTCACTGGACTATGAATTCATCAACTTTGGAATGTATCATCCCTATTTCTCAACCTTCATTAGGTCCAGGGGTTTCTGTATCAGGTTCATGCCCACTTGGCTTTTTGCCCTACTTGACAGCTGCCTTTTCCAATCTGGGCATTGGTGTTCAAGATTCCACAGTGGGCCCTCCATGGTCCAGTGACAGAAAATTAAGTTTATAAATACAGAACACTAAATGAAAAAGTAATTTCTGTAATAGGGACCATGAGTAATTGTGTTGTCACTTCCCACCCAACTGTCTTGTTTCTGTACACTAACTTGATTGTTGTGGGTTGTGCAGCCCTTCTAGCATCTACGTGCAGCCTCACTAGTAATGGACATTTTGAACAAGGGGCAAACTAGGATCTTAACATAGCAAAAGAGATCCTGGGGGTAATAGGTAAAGATATGAATGGTATTCCAAAGTGGGAACCCCCTGGATCCCTATCTCATAACATAATTATTCATAGTTTAAAATTTTAAATGCATAAAAGACACATTACAAATACAAAAAGTAAATATAAATTAGGAGATCAAATATAATATTGTGCACTGGGGTGTAGTGGCTGAAACATTTCCAGATGTTCTTCATGGACTAATACAATTTTAAATTATTGCATTTGTTAAGAAATAATCACTCCACAAATTATTTTCATATGATCTATTTAATTGTGCCATGGCCCTACAAGCTCCCATGAAGCAACCAGCAGCATTAGATAGTGGTGTTGATTATTACAGATACATTTGTGCCAATCTTTGGCCCAATTGCAGGCCATAGAGACTGCTGGCTTACTGGTTGACTCAGTGGTCTGGGTGTTGCAAGTGCCAGAATTTTTAAAGAGTTTACTGTATAAAGTAGCTACCATGGAGTACTCGCTAATATATTTATGATGGGAAAGATAAATATCACCATATTCAAATATCTTCTGATCAATTATTCAAAGGCTGACTTTGGTAGCAAAATATGATGCAAATACTATAGATATAACAATACCTTTGTAACTAAATCTTCTCTTCAATATCCGAGTAATTCAAAAGTCGATATTAAGACAACTGGATAAATAAGCAAAATTTTCTTATTATGCATTCTTTATATTCTTTATTCTACACCATGGAAATGATCTCAGTATAAAGGTATGAGCAAGAGTACCCGTGTGACAAGTACCCAGCTTACAGCATAACCTTACATAGAAGTTGCTTTTTATAAAGGGCATGTCTGCTTGTGATGGGACAACATGCTGCCACCAGAGACCTCTACCCACATTACTGTATGTTCCCAAGACCAAAAATATAACATCACCACCAACTAAACATTTACTACACTTGTGTGTATTTGATATATATTTTCACTATACTGCATAAATGGATGCAGCCTCAAAATGATAAGCCCACTAAATAAAATAGTCAGCCTACTTAAGAATATCTGAGCTTTCATCTCTTCAAAAGAAGCTTATTAAATAATATAACTGCATTTGTGATGGTCCCACACAGCAGGTCATCTTGATACTTTGGCTTGGCAATAGCCATCACACATGTAGCTGCCTACTAGTAACTAACACAATAGCTGCATGTATCACATAATATTTAGGTTCTCCAACTCGTATAATTAATTAGATCGTGTTATCACTATCAAAGAGCTTGAAGCTGACACCATCCAAGAGTCATACATCATGAGGGGAATGCTGCACATAACTCCACATATGGAACACCATCAGTCAAAAACTGCATGGCTCTCTACTGCTACAATATTTAAGCCAATAAATTAGATAGTCAAGTAAGAGGATAACAAACATTAATATTACACTTGATGAGTAACACAAAATTGTGACAATGTATGTCTTACCTAACGAGTCATGGAAAAGTCTAAATTAATACTCAAAATAAATCAACAATAATCTTAGAAAAATTATCCCATGATACACTATACGTATATGAGGAATGTTAATTAGTAGCTAAACATAAGATGAATTTTTATATAGTGTATGTGAATGAACAAAGGCATACACTGTATTGTGTTCATATATGAATGCATGTGTGGACACATGGACATGTATGAATACAAGAGGCATATATTATACTGTATTGTGTGTACATGTGTATCCATGTGGACAAGCATGTATGTACTCCTCGGTGCACTTGGTTAGGCAATCACATTAAAACTTTGCAAGGGACTGTACATTTACACATTATACATCTACAATGTATATATAATTTACACACATTATACATGTAAAATGTATCTATAATTTGTACACACACATGGACAGAGAGGGAGGGGAATAATAAGATGACTAAGGCATATAAATGTAGGGTGGAGGGAAGTAGGTGTAGGGGTCATCCTAGTAAAGGCTGGAGGGAGGGGTAGAGGAGGTTTTGAGTGCTAGGGTCTTGTACATCCAATAGGCTTGTACAAGCATATTAGACTGGAGTGGAGGCAAGTGATTTTTACATGATGTGTTGGTGTGTAAACAAGGTAACAGTAATAAGGGGATTCAAGGAATCTGGTTAGCTGGACTTTGTGTCCTGGATGTGGGAAGCAAAATGCCTGCACTCTGGAGGAGGGGTGGGGGGACGTTGCAGTTTAAAGTGTCATCTGAACTGTAATGTCAGTGTACTTCAGGCAAGACTGAGTAACAGTGATAAGCGTTTTCTTTGTCAAGTCACCCTACCCTGGTGAGACAGCTGGAGTGTTTAAAAAAGAAAAATGAATAATGCATCAATGAAGTGCACACACAGACCGTACAATGTACCAACATCTATAAATTAATTACCAAAGGATTACTTATACTCTCCAAACACACAGTTTACCGAGAAGTGACTAACTGCTCAAAAACAAACACACACACACACACAAACCGAGAAGTGACTAACTGCTCAAAAAACACACACACACACACACACACACAAACAAAACACACACACACACACACACACACACACACACACACACGCACACACAGGAGCTAAGACTCAACCCCTGCAACCACAAATAGGTAAGCACACACACACACACACACACACACACACACACACACACACACACACACACACACAGGAAAGGTTAAGGGAAATCAGACTGACGACACTGGAGGACAGAAGGGTCAGGGGAGACATGATAACGACATACAAGATACTGCGGGGAATAGACAAGGTGGACAGAGATAGGATATTCCAGAGAGGGGACACAGGGACAAGGGGTCACAACTGGAAGCTGAAGACTCAGACGAGTCACAGGGACGTTAGGAAGTATTTCTTCAGTCAGAGTTGTCAGCAAGTGGAATAGCCTAGCAAGTGAAGTAGTGGAGGCAGGAACCATACATAGTTTTAAGAAGAGGTATGACAAAGCTCAGGAAGCAGAGAGAGAGAGAGGGCCCAGTAGAGATCAGTGAAGAGGCAGGGCCAGGAGCTGAGTCTCGACCCCTGCAACCACAATTAGGTGAGTACAATTAGGTGAGCACACACACACAAAACACACTCTCAAACACCACACACACACACACACACACACACACACACACACACACACACACACACACACACACACACACACACACACACACACACACACACACACACACACACAAACACACAGTAACTGCAAATGCCTAAGTATCCATGTGCATATACAAAAATGTACACTACATGGTTTATAATTTTTTTTATAAAGGACCTGAAGCAACATGATCAGCAATAATCATTTGCTCATAACAACCAATTAATTTTTAACTGCTATAGAAGGGATACCAATATAACAGCTGCAATATTTAGCATAAAAATAAGCCTAATTGGAATCCCATCTATAACTAAACATATGTCCTAGTGTTTAAGAATAATGGCTATGGCTGACTACAATATAAAGACAGTGGAGATTCACACCAAGGCCCAATTCACAGGTTATATGTTTGCAGCTTATACCAAATATGTGAAAAGCAAAGACTTCCTTACATTAATTATAACAAAATTAGCAGATCACATGTAGTCAAGACATTGGTGCTGCTTATCTTACCACAGATACACAAGCCTAATAGGCAGTGAATAAAAACGTTCCTACACACAAATCAGGCATAGCGCAAAATGATTTTATATGTCATGAACATTGCACATTGGTAGCTATAAGGCTAAAGAGTAGCTGCTGAGCAATTTTATGGCCTAAATGACCTAAATAAAGAATTATATACGAGAACAGTTATACACAAAAAAGCTGAGTAGTCCACCAAGGATAACACTACAGTGAACTATCTAATGGCTTACAATTATATAATTTACTAATTTATGGAACGAAGCCAAGCTTAATATACCAGTACTGTACTTCTATTTCCTGTAGAACTTTCGTTAAAATTAAAACCAAACTAATCGTGATACTAATACAAATTATCACATTAATTATCAACAATGGTTCCATGGAATATAATATGTACCTAAATATCTCAAAGGAAAGTAATCACTGCCAATCTTTATCCTAAGGAGACCTAGATATACAAGAGCTTGGGAACTACGTTTCCATTTCTTTCTGTGATGCCAAGATTACTTTAAAGTATTTATTGTAATACCATACACTATTCGATTTTTTCTGCAGTATTTTACCCTCAAAAGATTGTGTTGTAAAAACATTGTTATGCAATGCCCATGCATAGGTTATATCTGTGGCAGCAGTGTGAACTACATGAAATTGTAGTGCACTCTCCTGGGCCATGAGTGGATGGTCTTAGCCTGCAGAACCCTGTAATACTCCATATATATTTCTACAAGACAACTCAAATTACATATTACTTAAGTACCAAATCACTGCCTTATTTGTGTAACAGCCAAAGAAACGGCATAAGTGCGTTTTGTTAGTAAACATTACAATGCAAGGACTACTTAGCAGTAAGAGAGGCCATGGCCCGTATTAGGGCAGTATTCTCCTGCCGTAGGTTAGAACGTTCAGTACATGCCTGAGTGAGCTCTCCAGTCAGTATAGACAGGCGAGACTCTAAGGAAGATATGCGACGATCACGCTCTTCCAGTAAGCCCAGCAAGCGTCTGTTTTCCTCTCGTGCACTCTCCAAAAGCTGTAATACAAAATTTAACTCGTTAACAAAAAAATATTTCTTTTTTTAACAAACCGGCTGCATTCCACCGAGGCAGGGTGGCCCAAAAAGAAAAACGAAAGTTTCTCTTTTTAACTTTAGTAATGTGTACAGGAGAAGGGGTTAACAAAATTATTTACATGCAATAAATAATCCTCAAGCACTTGTATCCCCACATACTACTGTACTGTGCATACCAATGAGATACTGTAGCAAAATTTGATATGGTATAAAATTTGAAATATAAATCAATGAATGATTATGAAAGTATTTTCTTTTTGTGGATTTTCTTTCTTTTTGGGTCGCCCTTCCTCGGTGGGAGACGACAGACGTGTTGATTTTTTTTTCTAACAAGTTGGCAGTCTCCCACCGAGGCAGGGTGACCCAAAAAGAAAAAATCCCAAAAAAGAAAATACTTTCATCATCATTCAACACTTTCACCTCACTCATACATAATCACTGTTTTTGCAGAGGTGCTCAGAACACAACAGTTTAGAAGCATATACGTATAAAGATACACAACATATCCCTCCAAACTGCCAATATCCCAAACCTCTCCTTTAAAGTGCAGGCACTGTACTTCCCATTTCCAGTACTCAAGTCCAGCTATATAAAAATAACCAGTTACCCTGAATCCCTTCACTAAATATTACCCTGCTCACACTCCAACAGCTCGTCAGGTCCCAAATACCATTCGTCTCCATTCACTCCTATCTAACACACTCACGCATGCTTGCTGGAAGTCCAAGCCCCTCGCCCACAAAACCTCCTTTACCCACTCCCTCCAACCTTTTCGAGGACAACCCCTACCCTGCCTACCTTCCCCTACAGATTTATACACTCTCCATGTCATTCTACTTTGATCCATTTCTCTCTAAATGATTAAACCACCTCAGCAGGAAAAGAGGGACTATAAATGTATTAATTCAAGGATTATGTGGAGTAAAATAAAGGCTGGATGTGAAAAGTGGGTTATAGTAAGCGTATATGCATCTGGAGAAGAGAGAAGTGTAGAGGAGAGAGAGAGATTTTGCGAAATGTTGAGTGAATGCGTTGGGAGTTTTGAACCAAGTGTGAGAGTAATGGTGGTTGGGAATTTCAATGCTGAAGTGGGCAAAAATGTTGTGGAGGGAGTAGTAAGTAAATTTGGGGTGCCAGGAGTAAATGAAAATGGGGAGCCTTTAATTGAGCTATGTGTAGAAAGAGGTTTGGTAATAAGTAATACATATTTTATGAAGAAGAGGATAAATAAATATACAAGGTATGATATAGCATGTAATGAAAGTAGTTTGTTAGATTATGTATTGGTGGAAAAAAGGTTGATGGGTAGGCTTCAGGATGTACACGTTTATAGAGGGGCAACTGATGTAAGATAAGATAAGAGATAAGATTTCGTTCGGATTTTTAACCCCGGAGGGTTAGCCACCCAGGATAACCCAAGAAAGTCAGTGCGTCATCGAGGACTGTCTAACTTATTTCCATTGGGGTCCTTAATCTTGTCCCCCAGGATGCGACCCACACCAGTCGACTAACACCCAGGTACCTATTTGCTGCTAGGTGAACAGGACAATAGGTGTAAGGAAACGTGTCGGAATTTCCACCCGCCGGGAATCGAACCCGGGCCCTCCGTGTGTGAAGCGGGAGCTTTAGCCACCAGACCACCAGATCATTATTTAGTTGTAGCTACAGTTAGAGTAAGAGGTAGATGGGAAAAGACGAAAATGGCAACAACAAGCAAGAGGGAGGTGAAAGTGTATCAACTAAGGGAGGAGGAAGTTCAGGTGAGATATAAGCAACTATTGGCAGAAAGGTGGGCTGGTGCAAATATGAGTAGTGGGGGGTTGAAGAGGGTTGGAATAGTTTTAAAAATGCAGTATTAGAATGTGGGGCAGAAGTTTGTGGTTATAGGAGGGTGGGTGCAGGAGGAAAGACGAGTAATTGGTGGAATGATGAAGCAACGAGTTTGATAAAAGAGAAAAAGTTAGCTTATGAGAGGTTTTTACAAAGTAGAAGTGTTATAAGAAGAGTTGAGTATATGGAGAGTAAAGAAAAGGTGAAGAGAGTGGAAAAGAAGAGCAGATGATAGAGTGGGAGAGGCACTGTCAAGAAATTTTAATGAATAGAAAAAATTTTGGAGTGAGTTAAACAATTTAAAAAAGCCTAGGGAACAAATGGATTTGTCAGTTAAAAACAGAGTAGGGAAGTTAGTAGATGGGGAGATGGAGGTTTTGGGTAGATTGTGAGAATATTTTGAGGAACTTTTAGATGTCGACGAAGAAAGGGAGGCGGTAATTTCATGCACTGGCCAGGGAGGTATACCATCTTTTAGGAGTGATGAAGAACAGGATGTGATTGTGGGGGAGATGCGTGAGGCATTACGTAGAATGAAAGGGGGTAAAGCAGCTGGAACTGACGGGATCATGACAGAAATTTTAAAAGCCGGGAGGATATAGTGTTGGAGTGGTTGGTATTTTTGTTTAATAAACGTATGAAAGAGGGAAAGGCACCTAGGGATTGGCAGAGAGCATGTATAGTCCCTTTATATAAAGGGAAGGGGGACCAAAGAGATTGTAAAAATTATAGAGGAATAAGTTTACTGAGTCCTAGGTAGTAGGTTGGTAGACAGCAACCGCCCAGGGAGGTACTACCGTCCTGCCAAGTGAGTGTAAAACGAAAGCCTGTAATTGTTTTACATGATGGTAGGATTGCTGGTGTCCTTTTTTTTCTGTCTCATAAACATGCAAGATTTCAGGTACGTCTTGCTACTTCTACTTACACTTAGGTCACACTACACATGCATGTACAAGCATATATATGTATATATACACTGGGTTTTCTTCTATTTTCTTTCTAGTTCTTGTTGTTGTTTATTTCCTCTTATCTCCATGGGGAAGTGGAACAGAATTCTTCCTCCGTAAGCCATGCGTGTTGTAAGAGGTGACTAAAATGCCGGGAGCAAGGGGCTAGTAACCCCTTCTCCTGTATATATTACTAAATGTAAAAGGAGAAACTTTTGTTTTTCCTTTTGGGCCACCCCACTTCGGTGGGATATGGCTGGTGTGCTGAAAGAAAGAAGTTTACTGAGTATACCAGGAAAAGTGTATGGTAGGGTTATAACTGAAAGAATTAGAGGCAAGACAGAATGTAGGACTGCAGATGAGCAAGGAGGTTTTAGAGTGGGTAGGGGATGTGTAGATCAAATGTTTACATAGAAGCATATTGAACAGTATTTAGATAAAGGTAGGGAAGTTTTTATTGCATTTATGGATTTAGAAATGGCATGTGATAGAGTGGTTAGGGGAGCAATGTGGCAGACGTTGCAAGTATATGGAATAGGGGTTAAGTTACTAAATGCTGTAAAGAGGGTGAACTCATGATCAGCAATAAACAGTAAAGTACCCCTTGCATCATAGATAAGTGGCTTTACTTATGCATTTGTTAATCTTTGTTTACTATGAAACCTTGCCAACAGTAGTGTACAAAATATACTAGACAGTAAAACATAGTAATCCTCTGCTTTATGAGCATTTGCTATATGAAAATTTACTTTCATGTGATGCTCCATGTCTACCACTCATTAACTGTGTAATTTGCAAAGAACAACGCTCCCTATTTTTTTTTTTAACACGCTGATCAACTCAAACAGAGGTAGAGTGACCTGAAAAATAGAGACCCCCTCACCATTAATGCAATAATTGTCCTACTAGAAGTGCACAGACATTGCAATTCAAATGATCCTCTGAATGACATCTCCATCCCTCCTTCAAGGTGGAGGCAGGCACTGTACTTCCCACCTCAAAGACTAAGGATCCCCTTATTGACAAATTAAGTGTTCACGACCCAAGATTAGAATACTCATGCCCTGAATGCAGCTACTGCACAAGGCAACCTTAGCCTTATGCAGTAGCTGCAGTATACTAACCCGTTACTATTACATAACCTACTTCATCTACACTTTCAGAGGTTGGTGTTGCAGGCCGACCATTTGATGGCTGACGAGTAGTCTGGAGAGTATTAGAGGGATGAATGCTTGTTATGGCTGAGGAAGCAGGTTGGACGAGAGATAGAGTGGAGTCGCTCATTGTCAGTGAGTCATAATCTTGGTTGTCTTCGTCATCTGCTTCTAGATCACTTGGACTGTAATAGTTTTGGAAAGGAATTTAAAATACACGACTTTTAAGCCAAGAAAATAATACAGCTTACAAGGGACTGTTATAATATATTACCTACTTCATTCTTTATAACACATGGAGAGCATCAACCTTACAACAAGTGACCAGAGATACCTAAAACAGAAGTAAGAAAAGGTAAAAGAAACTAATAGTAACATAAGTTTAGAGATTAATAAAATGAGATTGCAAATTAATATCAGTTAATGGAAGAGACAGAACAGTGATCTTGGCAGTAAGGAATGAGAAATATAAAACCTTGGATAGACAGATAAAAAAATAAAAGAATTCGCAGCAAATGAATTACAGTAGAAGGATTTAGTCTAAAGATGTACTGTACCTAATTAAAAAAAAATATTCATGTGAAATGCTAAACCCATCTGGGTAACTCAGCGCAAGATATAGTGGAGGTTCACTCCATCTGTTTAGTGATGCATTTCTATTCAGTACACTTATTTCTCATAGTAGCAGAGATTATGTAAGTACTGTACAGGCAAATACAATGGAAGAACAAATGGACCACTAAAGAATAAATTTCTTAATGTTAATGGAATTCTAGGAATTTAAGACAAAATATTTTAAGCCCATTACTATCATGAAAAAGCAAAAATAAGAATAAAGAGAAAAAGCTTTTTTTTCATATGGTAATTGAACCAGGAATACCTGTGAACATAACAGTACATCAAACAAGGAATACCAAATAGGAGCCTCTGAAAATATAACCATTAAATGAAACAAAATATAAGTTACTGTAATTTACAAATATATGAGAATAGCCAGGGTGAACATAAAGTAATAAATAAATTTGTAAAGCTATTATAGACCTGTACATGGAAACAAATGGGTTATTCAACGACTATGGGGGCTAGGAAAAACACAGACCTAAATACTGCATGCTTAACAGAAACAGAGAAACGTATGTAATACACTATACAGTAAACCCTTCATTTCATGGACCCCCACTTAACAGACTTCAGAAATATTGAACTAAAACTGGTAACAGTGGACAATGTCTGCTGGTTGCAGAATTTTTCATTTGGAAGGTTTTCTGTACTAAAAAATCAAATAATCCAAATTTTATACAGTAAACTACTGATGATGTTTTGGTCTACCTTGAATCATGACAGTCACCTGATCTAGAATGCATGAACATGTAGCTTAATGTTCCAGTTACAGTATTATGACTTATGTACTAAATGAGTTAGCATTCAAACAATTAACTAGTATACAGAGGACACAGCAGCAAAAAAAAAAAAAAAAAAAAAAAAAAAAAAAAAAAACTCCGAACCAAGTAAATAAAAATACAATGTACAGTACATTGTAATTTCTAGCTGCAGATATGGAAATCCAGGAAAACCTCCCATTTAACATTCACAATCAAACAACTAATCTATGAAAACAAGAATTTGTATGTTAACCCTTTCAGGGTTAACATACCCTGAAAGGGTATGTTATTAACACACCATACATACCGTAGATCTACGGCTTCACGTTGAGTGTCCAAACCGTAGATCTACGCCAAAATTCTAGCGCCGTCAAATTTAGCGCGAAAGCGCTCATAGGCCTACTTGTGAGAGAACGGGTCTGCGTGGTGGGTGTGTGCCATAAACAAAAAATCTAGGAGCCTGCATAGCATTGTGGGAACGCCGGCTCAGTTACCCTTGTTCACCATGCCTCGTCGCAAGTCAGCTCTCACTCCCCGGAAAATTGGGACTCTCCTCTTCCTATCTGATAGTTCTGACACTGATGGAAGTGGAAATGAAGACGAATTCTATGGTTTTGATCAGTTAGAGACCGAAAGGAATGACCAGGATATCGATAATAGTGCAGAAAACCCTGACGATCCTCAACCTTCTACCTCTGGTGTGGGCACTTGTGACTCACGGTCGGTTGTGCCTCAACGCAAGGAAAACTAATATTTTCGCATGGCCAGGCCTCTGACTTCAGTAATGATGACGATAGTGACGTGGATTGTGATTTTATTGCGCTTGACATCATTCAGTATGATAGTGAGGAATCATATTCACCAGTGAAGTGTCGGTATGTTCGCCGCCGCATGCGCTCGGGTAGTGTACCTATGCTGTGCCAGGGACGGAAGTACATCCCGTGGCCTACACCAGGTTTAGATAGTGATAGTGAGTGATGTGGCTACACTGCATGGAATAGACCACAGGCATCAGTAGTGTGGTAGTGGTGATGGTAGTGCACTGCCAGTGTGACTCACCACCAGGCTGGACCCACACTGCTGACTGTCATTCAAGGACAAAGCATGAGCGTCACCACCAGCCCACCAGAACCACAACCACCTGCACAACCAGCCTATGATGTCCAGTATCCACCAGCAAACTGTATCTGGGATTGGCAGCAAAATCCCAATTTGTTCTCCAGCCCCACCACTTTGATGACTCTCAAAGTGGAATTCTACCCACTTGTCCCCTTGGAACCACGGCCAATGAACTGGAATTCTTTGAATTATTCTTTGACCAGCCATTGATGGAAACTATTGTCAGGGAAAGTAATAAGTATTTTGAGTACACCATGGCAAATATGATCATATCACAACAGTCAAGACTACACAGGTGGAAAGAGATGACTGTTGCAGAAATGTATATATACCGTATATACCGAGCAAGAGGAAACGCTTTGGTATAAAACTGTTTGTACCCTGTGACTGTGACAGTGGCCTGGTGTTGGATATTATTGTATACACGGGAAGTAAAACATTGAAAGATACCAAGATGTTATTGGGTATCTCGGGTGACGTAGTGAGAAACATGATGGCACCTTATCTTGGTAAGGGGCATACATTATATACCGATAACTGGTACACAAGCCCATTACTCAGTGATTTCATGCGAGTGAACAAGACAGATGTGTGTGGCACAGTGCGTTCTAATCGTAAACATATGCCCAGGCTCAACGCAGGTGCTCATGGTGATGACGTGCAGGTGTTTACTGCCAATGACATCATGGCATTATGGTGGCATGACAAACGAGATATCACATTGTTGACAACCATTCACTGTAATGAAATGCAAGACAGTGGCAAAGTTGATAGAGTGACTAATGAACGTATTCGAAAACCAGTGACAGTGATTGATTATACACAAAACATGCGCTTGGTTGACAAATGTGACATGAAGATTGGTTTTGTTGATTGTGTTCATAAGAGTTACAAGTGGTACATGAAACTTTTCTTCCATCTCATGGACATTTCAATGCTCAATGCATATAATATGTACCACATAAAGACTGGCAACAGACCACCGTATGGTGAATTTTGTTTGTCTGTTGTCAGACAACTCATAATGAAGAACCAGGTAAGAACACCTGCTATACAACAAGGTCCTTGAATTACTCAGGATATACCCAAGCGTTTGAGGAGGGAAGGTGATCATTTCATAATACAGCTTCCTTCAACTCAGAAGAAATTTGCTCAGAAGAGATGCATCGTCTGTGCACAAACAAAACGACGGCAACAAAGACGCAAAGACACTCTGTTTAAGTGTGAGGAATGTAAGGTGCCTCTGTGCATGGTGCCTTGTTTCAAGGAGTTCCACAAGCTCCAGCAGTTCTAAAACCATGTCCAGTGATTGTAAATATATGATAGAACATTAGTATTATACAAGATTTGTGCATGTTTATTGTAATAAACAACAGTGGTAAACAATAATATGATAATAACTTTAGTGCGGTTATTGTGTTCAATACAGTGAGTTTATATATATACATTATATACAGTATTGGTCTCTCAGGCCCCAAATGTTAGTAGGAAAAGAAAAAAATTGGAAAAGAAAAGAAAAAACTATAAAAACCGCTAAATAAAGTAATGCGCGTATGTGGAATTCGTCGATGTTGCCGCCACCACATCATTTTGGACAAACTTTTTGGCACTATATCTCGGTAAGTACTGATCAGAAATTTTTTTTTTGTCTTATTACCTTCACAAAAATATGCTCTTTAATTCTGTAAGAAAAAATAATTTTTTTTTTTCAAAATTTCTTGGACACTGGAGCACCACTTCAGATTTTGGCCTTGGACCCTGAAGGGGTTAAATAAGGGATGACTAAATCATAAAGAATTATTACTGAAGCTGACAAAGATAATCCAAAAATCATGTAGTGGAGAAGTATTTACGTAGATGCTCGTAATAAGCGAGTAGGTCATCACACAATTAAGACCACCATCTTGTGATTTTTTCTAACAAATTAATAACAATTTATACATCCTTTATACTACAATGAAACGCACACTTGAACACGCACAAAAACACCAGGAGCCGAGACTCGACCCATGCAACCACATATAGGAGAGCGTGCACACATGTGCACACACACACAAGCGCACACATGTGCACGTGCACACACGCACACGCATACACGCATGCACACACACACACACGCACACATGCACAAAGCTGTTTCACTGTTTGACATTCTATAAACTACAAGTTTGTAACAAACCTTTTATTTCTATGACTTGTAAATGATTTCTTGTGCTTATGGTCAGCCATGACTGCAGGACCAGGAGCAGAAGAGTGATGATAGTCACCAGATCCTGTAACATTTCTCTCCTTCTCTGGGTGCTCATTGTAGTGTGTGTTGCGGCGTGTCTCAGCTGTCATGGACAATAGCTCTTCATCCTCACCAGTGCTGCCGCCTGTAGACTGTGGGCGCAAATAGCCTCTCTTCAAAAACTGATGTAAATAAGCATGCAAATAAGTACTTTAAATTTTTGAATGCAATATTACATAAATATTATAAAAAACTCCTGTTATTTCACACTAAAGATTGCTTAGTATAAATAACTAATGTTCTTTCACAACAAGACATTGTTAGTAATATGTTCAAGCAATAGTGGTTAACCATCTTGCCTTTATATTATGTTAAAAAAGGCAACTGCAATAGATAAATACATATAAAAGGCCTGAAAACAATCCTTTTTAACACTTCAGGGACACAAAGTGTTTAAAAAATCAATAGGTTTACATTTAAAATCACGAAATGTAAGTTACCAGGTTTTATGCAAAATATACTAGAAAAAATATATCTTTCTTTAGTTAATGCATTTTTCTATCATGTAAAAGGGGGTGGCAAGCCAAATTTTCACGAGACTTATCTTGATACAGCTCAGTGTTCCTCCAAACTGACAATGCTCTCTCTCTCTTTACATAGCTCTGAGCACTTCCACACTTTCATCCTTCTCTCTTTTATCAAATCCTTCTACTTGATTTTGGACTTTCATTTCTTGCATCTACCTTGCTAGTCCAAATTATAAACTTGTCATTATCCATTGCTTCCAGCTGTCCACTATTATTATGCTCCATTATATTTGTCCACAACTACCGTAACTATTTCTCATTCTTCTCACATCCACATTTCTTATATAAATACATACTTCCATCTCTACCTTAAAGCAAGGTAGCCCTACCAGTACTCCCTATGTTGGCCATGTTTTTAAATATAACATTTAGGTAGGACTTGGGTTTGTGTCTTAACTATTGTTAAGAACACTGGTTGAAGGTTTCATTTTTAAAAGTGCCTAGAAAATAAATATTCATCTGCACTGTTTAAGCCTAAGGCACATGCTGAGTGTTCCCCATCCTGTTTGATCTTGAATTTCATAAGCTTTATCAGAAAAATGTGCTTTTGTAATAAAATATCCTTCAAAACAGGTAGCACATTTAGAGTGCATAAAAAAAGGTTAAACTGTGGCTCTCACACCAATAACTCCAGCTAAAAATCTTGTAGTTTCCTCAACTGCACTCTCTATTAGACTGATAACAGCCATGAATGATAGCCTGCAAATCACTTTAGAAACTCAAGAATTTTTTTTCTTCAATTATTTCCATGAAACTCAAAAATTCTGAAGTGCTATCCTGCCAGCAAATAATTGCAAAAAAGAAAAGTGGGTGAGATTGTTGTTGAGACCCAGTAAACAGGTGCAGTTTCTCGTGCAATGCTTCAATGTGTTCCCACCAGCTGGGAAACAACCTGCTCCTCACCTTGCAAACTGAGATGAAATATGTTCGGGTAAGCAGTCATGTCTGTCTGGAATCCAAAAACAAGATGAAGGGTACAATTCCATGTACGTTGAAATTCACTGTAGCGAAAATTTTAAAATTATGCGAAGGATAGTTAACTGTTCTCCAAAACACAAAAGAAAATAAAACCCTCATATATGCAAAATTAAATTATAATTAAATATAATAACGATGTAGTACTAGTGGAATATGACTATTAATTTTTACATAAATTTGAACAAATTAACAGATTGGAAAAACTACCTGATTAGTCAATATGATAGAAAGCAGAGTTTTATTCTAACCATGAATAATTACCTTATTCACTCAGGAAAGGTGGGTAAAAAACTAAGGAACCGTGAACACATTATCCGATTTTAAATAAACACAGATTCAAAGCAAAACTCCAAGAATCTTAGCAGGAGAGCAGCAAAATTTGAGGTGTGTCAAGATATCAGTAACGTCAAATGAAATGAACTACTAGATAGAGCAATGCAGAGGATATGTCGAATAAACTAAGCTAAATTCTAAATTCTGAATGGGACAGCATACAGCACCAGGAAAGACAAGATTGAACGACAAGACAAATACTTCAGAGAATGGGCCAAAAAAAAAAAAAAAAAAAAAAATATGAAAATTTTGAAGCATGAAAAACTACATTCTGTGGATCACTTTCATTACTTCAACAGCCACCTGTTAGGTGGAGTCAGGGATGCTGGTATCTTGAAAATAATTGCATCAAGAATTCAGTAGGAAATATCCTTCAGGAGTGGTATCAAGATTACCAGAAGACCTAACTTGTCAAATGTTCCTAGGAGTGGTATTAAAAGACAGAAGACTTAACCTGTCAAATTCCCTGATATTTAATAATCTTCACAAAATGAGGATAATTTGAGATAAATTTTTCTTTTTTTTTTATTTGTACCACGAGTACTGTACGCAAACTGAGCAATTCAGTATGGAATTCCCTTAGTTTTAAATTTTCTTGCATTCTACTACAAATAAGAGATAAAAGACAAAACTTTAATTTAACCCCCCAAAATTGTTAAAAAACAATTTAACAGTGTAAAAATAAGGTAACTAATGAGTAAAAAAAAGAAGTCAGCTGCAGAGTTTACAGGGAAGTTCTCAGAACCAACTGATTATAAAATTTAAATACGTACAGTACAGCAGACCGTTATATTACATGGTTTTATTTGGCACATTTTGGTTATTGCACTATTGAAAAATTGTGGCACAATTTTATACAACACTTCGTAAAATTAACTTAACATGGCTTGGTTTACGGGAGGGGAAAAATCTGGAGCGTCGCCCGCAGGGTACTTCCCCAACACAGCTAGGATGAAGCTGTGCTTATTTTGTGTCTGGATTCAGTTTAGATCTTTTAATTGCCATATCTTGTATCTGCCAAGCAATCACGGTACCCAGTAGGCATACAAGTGTTGCTGAAAACGGCAAGAAAAGGTTTAAGTGTTTAAGTCTAGGAGTTATGAAGAAAATCGAGATACCAGACAAGCTTAAGAGTGGTTCAGTTGTGGTGGATATAGTGTGGGTGTCAGTTTGTACAATTAAAAAGAATGAGGTGAATATACAAGCTTGTGTAATAAATATCCCAGGATGTCATCTCATGCATTTAGATCACAACAATAAAACTGAAAATTTGTTGCTCGAGTGGATCGAACAAAAAACAAAGAAAGGTGCACTACTTAATTTCATCTTAATCAGGGAAAAGGCCTTATAGTTGTTTAAAGCAGTGTGTGATAAGGAAGGCCTGAAAAAGTGCATGTTTAACACAGGCTGGTCCCACAACTTTAAGTTGCATAATAAGTTACATAATATTAAGTTTTCTGGTGAAAGTACTTCAGCTGATCATACAGCAGCAAGTAATTTTCCTGCTGAATTGCAGGATATTATTTCTGAGGGTGGCTATGAGCCACATCAAGTGTTTAATGCTGACAAGTATTTTCTGAAAGAAAATGCCAACAAGAACTTATATCAGTCAGCAAAAGAAAAGTGCACTGGGTTTCAAGATAGCAAATGATTGCTTCACCTTAATCCCTTGCGGTAATGCGTCAGGTGATTTCAAGTGTAAGCCCATGGTTATTTACCACTCTAAGAATCCTCACGCTTTGAAAGGTGTAGATAAAAACACCTTACCAGTAATTTGGAGGTCAAACCAGTCACTGGCTTTCCTGTGCTTGAGTCAGGTTCAGGAAATTGTTCAGCTGGCAAAGAGATTACCAGGTGATGGTTTTGCAGATATGAATGAACATGTGAATGAGCTCTTAGATGATTATGATGATGATAATAAAGACAGGAGTCCAGAGGAAATGTTGGCAGAGCTTGATGCACAGATACAAGGAAACCTGAAGAAAAACAGTTAACACTGCAGCAGTTATGTGAGCAGTTCCATGTTGGTGCTGAACTAACAGACTTTTTCAATGAAAAGGACCCTGGCAAATCTAGAAGCAGTACTTTGAAACAGGGTCTAGACCATATGATGATGCCTTTCCATCAGCTGTATAATATACTGCAGGGTATAAGAGCCCAGAGATCCATTACAGAATTTATGCACACTCTAACATAACCATCGACTTTAGTACCAGAACCTCTACCATCCACTTCTGCTGACAACCAACAACCATTCACCTCAGCCCAGTAGGGCCAAACCATGCATCTCCACTCTCTTCACAATCATCCACAAACACCAGTAACCACAATTAAAGGTAAGAAATACTATTATTTCTGTTGCATTTGTAGTCTTAAGCAGTAAAAATATAATATATCATGACAATGAACTATAATTACATATTCACTTTTATTTTTGTAAGATCTGTTGGTCTACAAAAAAGTTTAGTTTTTTGGGGGCTCCCTTGAACATAACCCTATTTTTCCCAAAAGTTCTTCAGTTTATCTAACACGGTTTTACCTAACATGGCGTTTTCAAGAATGTAACTACCATGTAATATAACAGTCTACTGTATATTAATATTAAAATATAAAACATGAAGTTCTATGGTGAAGAATACCTACACATAAGAGACATTAATTATACCAAGTACTGTATACAGACAATTGTTCAATTATTGCACTGCAACAACTGAGGAGAAAGGTAACCATGCCACTAAATGGAACCCCAAACAAAGCTTATTTCTGCAAATGGAAAGACATACTTCCATTCAGCGATTCATACACATTCATGCATATGAATTAATGTTCACTCACACACACACACACACACACAAAATAAATCTAAGTGTGGCATTGTTTTCTTACCTCTGTAGAGGGAAGGTGAACAACACCGGTGCTTCGTCTCTTCTCGCGCAGTTTTCGTCGATCTCTCTGCTGCTTTCCTTTGTTGGTGTGGTTAGGTCTATCGAGTGGCAGAGAAGCGAAACTGTACATCGTGCGCTGACAATTTTGTTTTACATGCACCGACGTTAAAATTACGTTTATTAAATGAAAAACAATTCATCAACAGACTAAATTGTAAAAATAAAAAATAAACATTAGAAAGATGTAGTAATTACTGTAGTATAGTTCAATATTATACAGGTTCTTTTGTAAATCACTTTTTATAAGGACAAATAATACTGTACTAGTTGCTATATAAACAAGTCAGTTTGATAATACTACAAGCATTCCAATTTTCTTATCAGACACTTTATCCTGAAGACTTAAAAAAATATTTTAAATCAATGGTTTGTAAATTGATAAGTAGATGAATAAAACATATGCAACATTTGGGCGTCTTTATGGTGGAGTATATGGTATGTATACATGTGTGTGTGTAAATATGGGAAGTACATTGCCTGCATTTTGTAGTAGTAGTTTGGGATATTGACTGTTTGGAGTGACACCCAAACTGTTGTATCTGAGTGCCTCTGCAAAGACAGTGATTGTGTGTGAATGATGGTGAAAGTGTTTCTTTCTTTTTTGGATCATATATACACATTTTTAAAATACATTATATATTTTTTTAACATTATATATTTTAACATTATATATATGACTGTGAAACAGAAACCTGTAACTGTTTTGCATGATGGTAGGATTGCTGGTTTCTTTTTCTGTCTCATAAACACGCTAGATAACAGGGATATCTTGCTACTCCTACTTACACTTTGGTCACACTTCACAGACACGCACATGCATATATATATACATACATCTAGGTTTTTCTCCTTTTTCTAAATAGCTCTTGTTCTTCCTTATTTCTTCTATTGTCCATGGGGAAGTGGAAAAGAATCTTTCCTCCGTAAGCCATGCGTGTCGTATGAGGCGACTAAAATGCCGGGAGCAATGGGCTAGTAACCCCTTCTCCTGTAGACATTTACTAAAAAAGAGAAGAAAAACTTTATAAAACTGGGATGCTTGAATGTGCGTGGATGTAGTGCGGATGACAAGAAACAGATGATTGCTGATGTTATGAATGAAAAGAAGTTGGATGTCCTGGCCCTAAGCGAAACAAAGCTGAAGGGGGTAGGGGAGTTTCGGTGGGGGGAAATAAATGGGATTAAATCTGGAGTATCTGAGAGAGTTAGAGCAAAGGAAGGGGTAGCAGTAATGTTGAAGGATCAGTTATGGAAGGAGAAAAAGAGAATATGAATGTGTAAATTCAAGAATTATGTGGATTAAAGTAAAGGTTGGATGCGAAAAGTGGGTCATAATAAGCGTGTATGCACCTGGAGAAGAGAGGAATGAAGAGGAGAGAGAGAGATTTTGGGAGATGTTAAGTGAATGTATAGAAGCCTTTGAACCAAGTGAGAGAGTCATTGTGGTAGGGGATCTGAATGCTAAAGTAGGAGAAACTTTTAGAGAGGGTGTGGTAGGTAAGTTTGGGGTGCCAGGTGTAAATGATAATGAGAGCCCTTTGATTGAACTTTGTATAGAAAGGGGTTTAGTTATAGGTAATACATATTTTAAGAAAAAGAGGATAAATAAGTATACAAGATATGATGTAGGGCAAAATGACAGTAGTTTGTTGGATTATGTATTGGTAGGTAAAAGACTGTTGAGTAGACTTTAGGATGTACATGTTTATAGAGGGGCCACAGATATATCAGATCACTTTCTAGTTGTAGCTACACAGAGTAAAAGGTAGATGGGATACAAGGAGAATAGAAGCATCAGGGAAGAGAGAGGTGAAGGTTTATAAACTAAAAGAGGAGGCAGTTAGGGTAAGATATAAACAGCTATTGGAGGATAGATGGGTTAATGAGAGCATAGGAAATGGGGTCGAAGAGGTATGGGGTAGATTTAAAAATGTAGTGTTAGAGTGTTCAGCAGAAGTTTGTGGTTACAGGAAAGTGGGTGAGGGAGGGAAGAGGAGCGATTGGTGGAATGATGTAAAGAGAGTAGTAAGGGAGAAAAAGTTAGCATATGAGAAGTTCTTACAAAGTAGAAGTGATGCAAGGAGGGAAGAGTATATGGAGAAAAAGAGAGAGGTTAAGAGAGTGGTGAAGCAATGTAAAAAGAGAGCAAATGAGAGAGTGGGTGAGATGTTATCAACAAATTTTGTTGAAAATTAGAAAAAGTTTTGGAGTGAGATTAACAAGTTAAGGAAGCCTAGAGAACAAATGGATTTGTCAGTTAAAAATAGGAGAGGAGAGTTATTAAATGGAGAGTTGGAGGTATTGGGAAGATGGAGGGAATATTTTGAGGAATTGTTAAATGTTGAAGAAGATAGGGAAGCTGTGATTTCGTGTATAGGGCAAGGAGGAATAACATCTTGTAGGAGTGAGGAAGAGCCAGTTGCGAGTGTGGGGAAGTTCGTGAGGCAGTAAGGTAAAATGAAAGGGGGTAAGGCAGCCGGGATTGATGGGATAAAGATGGAAATGTTAAAAGCAGGTGGGGATATAGTTTTGGAGTGGTTGGTGCAATTATTTAATAAATGTATGGAAGAGGTAAGGTACTAAGGATTGGCAGAGAGCATGCATAGTTCCTTGTATAAAGGCAAAGGGGACAAAAGAGAGTGCAAAAATTATAGGGGGATAAGTCTGTTGAGTATATTTGGTAAAGTGTATGGTAGAGTTATTATTGAAAGAATTAAGAGTAAGACGGAGAATAGGATAGCAGATGAACAAGGAGGCTTTAGGAAAGGTAGGGGGTGTGTGGACCAGGTGTTTACAGTGAAACATATAAGTGAACAGTATTTAGATAAGGCTAAAGAGGTCTTTGTGGTATTTATGGATTTGGAAAAGGCATATGACAGGGTGGATAGGGGACCAATGTGGCAGATGTTGCAGGTGTATGGTGTAGGAGGTAGGTGACTGAAAGCAGTGAAGAGTTTTTATGAGGATAGTGAGGCTCAAGTTAGAGTATGTAGGAAAGAGGGAAATTATTTCCCAGTAAAAGTAGGCTTTAGACAAGGATGTGTGATGTCACCGTGGTTGTTTAATATATTTATAGATGGGGTTGTAAGAGAAGTAAATGCGAGAGTCTTGGCAAGAGGTGTGGAGTTAAAAGATAAAGAATCACACATAAAGTGGGAGTTGTCACAGTTGCTCTTTGCTGATGACACGGTGCTCTTGGGAGATTCTGAAGAGAAGTTGCAGAGATTGGTGAATGAATTTGGTAGGGTGTGCAAAAGAAGAAAATTAAAAGTGAATACAGGAAAGAGTAAGGTTATGAGGATAACAAAAAGATTAGGTGATGAAAGATTGGATATCAGATTGGAGGGAGAGAGTATGGAGGAGGTGAATGTATTCAGATATTTGGGAGTGGACGTGTCAGCGGATGGGTCTATGAAACATGAGGTGAATCATAGAATTGATGAGGGAAAAGGGTGAGTGGTGCACTTAGGAGTCTGTGGTGACAAAGAACTTTGTCCTTGGAGGAAAGAGGGGAATGTATGAGAGTATAGTTTTACCAACGCTCTTATACGGGTGTGAAGCATGGGTGATGAATGTTGCAGCGAGGAGAAGGCTGGAGGCAGTGGAGATGTCATGTCTGAGGGCAATGTGTGGTGTGAATATAATGCAGAGAATTCGTAGTTTGGAAGTTAGGAGGAGGTGCGGGATTACCAAAACTGTTGTCCAGAGGGCTGAGGAAGGGTTGTTGAGGTGGTTCGGACATGTAGAGAGAATGGAGCGAAACAGAGTGACTTCAAGAGTGTATCAGTCTGTAGTGGAAGGAAGGCGGGGTAGGAGTCGGCCTAGGAATGGTTGGAGGGAGGGGGTAAAGGAGGTTTTGTGTTCGAGGGGCTTGGACTTCCAGCAGGCATGCGTGAGCCTGTTTGATAGGAGTGAATGGAGACAAATGGTTTTTAATACTTGACATGCTGTTGGAGTGTGAGCAAAGTAACATTTATGAAGGGGTTCAGGGAAACCGGCAGGCCAGACTTGAGTCCTGGAGATGGGAAGTACAGTGCCTGCACTCTGAAGGAGGGGTGTTAATGTTGCAGTTTAAAAACTGTAGTGTAAAGCACCCTTCTGGCAAGACAGTGATCGAGTGAATGATGGTGAAAGTTTTTCTTTTTCGGGCCACCCTGCCTTGGTGGGAATCGGCCAGTGTGATAATAAAAAAAAAAAAAAAATTTTGTCACACTGGACATCTCCCACAGAGGTAAGGTGACCTGAAAAAGAAACTTTCACCATCATTCACTCTATCACTATCCTGCCAGAGGTGTGTGGATACTAGAGTTCAGATAACTAAATGTAAAATTTTTCACCCTTCCAAACTGCAAATATCCCTATCCCTCCTCTAGAGTGCAGGTACTCTGCTCCCCCACCTCCAGGACTCCCAGCAAGAGAGGGTGACTCATCCTAGACACAAAGAAACACTTAGGCAAATTCTGCTTCCCACATAGTACAGTACACATACTGTACTATACAAAATGTATACTGTAATAACTTATATTCTGAAACTGCAGTAAAACTAAGCTGTAGTGGCTCGCTCAAGTGTGCACAACCTTCTGATGCCTTTTATGGAGAACCTTCAAGAGGGGTGGCCTTAATGCTCTAGTGAAGGACTCTTGCTCTGAGGAACTGAAGCTTCCTATTCCTTCCATCAAACCTGATTCCTTCCCATTTACCAAGCAGTGTGACCCTTAGTATTTTCATACAAATAAAAATAAGAGTATAATAATATATAACAAATAATAAAAACAAAATAAAAATATAAAAAAAATATAAAAATACAAATAATAAAACTTTTATGAAGAATACAAGTTCTAATATAGCACTACATACCTGTTCATCCTCTTCTCTTTGAGTCTGGTGGCTGGCTTGGGGCTGGCATCATGGTCAGGAGCCCCAGGAAACAGTCCCCCACCAGTGCCAGCATCACGCTCACTGCCCTCACACTCTTCATCTGCTTCACCTGTTGAACAATATCATGAACATTACAAAGCATTACAACAACCCATTATACCCATATCTTCACCCTTGTGAAGTCATATCATATATTCAGGAATATTCAGGAAAGAAATGAATGGGCAGATGGCATACATCTGGATTTTCCACAAGATGCATACAAGGTGCATAATAAAGATACTTGATTTAACTATCTGTGGATTTCAAGATAGCTTCTGATAGGCATGAAGAGGTGCCAATAGCAAGGATAGAAAAGCCAAGCCTATCATGTAATGAGAGTGAGGCATGATAAGGTGCTTAGAGCTAGGATAGCAGTGCCAGGCCTGTCATGCAGTACAGGTTAGGTATGAGGAATGGTAAGGTGCCTTGAGCTAGGATGGTAATGCCAGGCCTATTATGCAGCAAGAGCTAGGTATAATGTGATGTCTTGAGCTAGGATGGGCAACAGAGGCCCAAAGCAGCATTAGTCTAATGAGTCGGGTAATGAACCTAGGGAAAATAGTGATGGTGATTGTACATGACAACCAGAGTTAAAATGCAAGCAACGAGTGAGAAATACACTAGCGATAACCTTTAAAATAGGTTTTAGATGCACTGTACAGGGAACCGATAGTAAAATGTTAACTGAAGTATTTATACCACTGAATGCTACACCAAACTTGGAATATAATGTTGTAATATGTTTCCTTGGCAAAAAGAGCATACAATTGATAATGTTTAGAAACAAGGATCCTAGGGTTAAGAAATGTATACTACTGATGAGATGATACCAAAAGTTTTAATGATACCATACAAAAAAAATAACAGATATCCACTGATACCTTCACAATTACTAGCTGATCCTCATAATACTGATACTTTGGCACACACCAATAAATAGTGTGTTACAATAAAACACTGAAAATTGTGAAAATAATCCTCTTGTTACACAGGAAAAAAACAGTGATGTGATACCTACATAAAAGGATAACTACATAAAAGGTTTTAAGAGAATACAAGAAAATAAATATTTCATAACATTTTTTTTTTCAACACGCTAGCCGTCTCCCACCAAAGTAGGGTAACCCAAAAAAGAAAACCAGTCACCAACATTCAACACCTTCATCATTCACACAATCACTGTCTTTGCAGAGGTGCCATATATGACAGTTTAGATGTCACTCCAAACAGCCAATATCTCAAACCCCTCCTTTAAAGTGCAGGCATTGTACTTTTCACCTCCAGGACTCAAGTCCGGCTAACTGGTTTCCCTGAATCCCTTCACAAAATATCACCCTGCTCACACTCCAACAGCTCGTTATGTCCCAAAAACCATTCATCTCCATTTACTCCTATCAAACACACTCACACATGCCTGCTGCATGTCCAGGCCCCTTGCACACAAGACCTCTTACCCCCTCCCTCCATCCTCTCCTATGATGACCCCTACCCCTCCTTCCCTCCACTACAGAGTAATACACCCTCCAAGTTATTCTACTTTTCTCCATCCTCTCTAAATGACCAAACCACCTCAATAACCCCTCTTTAGCCCTCTGTATAATACTTTTCCTAGCTTCACACTTCCTCCTAATTTCCACACTATGAATTCTCTGCATAGTATTTACACCACACATTGCCCTTAAACACGACATCTCCACTGCCTCCAGCCTCTTCCTCGCTGCAGCGTTTACAACCCATGCTGCACACCCATGTAAGTGTTTCTTAGCATTATCTGAAGTAAAAAAAAAAGGGGGGAGGAATAATTGTGAACTTTAAGAAACTGATTGTAAAGGACATTTTATAAAAAATAATACAGGTAAAATGGGATTCAAGGATGAGCTAGTACACGTTCCAGTTACTGAAAATTTAGCTATTTGCTACTGGTGGGCCACCATTAGTTTAGTTCTGCTTCTGTAACCCCAAACACACAATCTCTTACACCTCTATACCTGAACAGACCTAAGCTTGACCTTTCATGTAAAAATTCAATCACACACATAACACAGAATCTAAACAATTTAAGTTATACTGTACTTATTAGATAACGTACAAAGCACTTCCAGTGGTTCCATGATGCTTAAGAACATATAACTGACTTGTTATCGCAAATCGAGGCATACTGATAGCAAAGATAAGGCGAGTGAAGCAAAGACATCCCGTAATCAACCATATCTCTGAGGAGGTTTTCAGATATGTGTATTTAAAATATTTAAGACAGTTTTTACTAAAATTAACAAAATAAGAAATGAATTAGAGCTAAAAAAAAAACTTCCTTTATTAATCAACTATTATTCTTTACCTGGACGCGATGTTGGATTAATGTTCCTGGCTCGAGCAGTACGGATGCGAGAACGACGCGAAGAAGTTTCAAAGTCTATATCCACGTCTTCTTGGCTTACAGAACTAGATGCCATGCTGCCTCACTACCCTGCAATATGTGCACATCATATATATACACATATACATACATTTATATATACATATAATTGGAACAGGATGAAAAAGTTATTTGTTTCAGTTTCATTAGCTTCAATTCAGATTGCTAACACACCAGTTTGTTAAGATAAGGATAAGCCTTTTAAGCATGGTGTAAGTTCCTAGATCAATGAAAGAATGAAGTGAGGGGACCCATGAGGCCCCTGTAAAATGTATGTGAAATGGCAAACCAATTCTTCACCCATTTCTATGTGGTCTTCTATTTATACATCAGCAATGGTAAGTACAGGAGCTGTGTTAAGAAAAAATCTGCCTGTAAGTTTCTGCACTTTCTTCCATACTGATCTCAAAGAAGTGGTAGCCCTGAGTGCACACACACACAAGCCTGCCAGCAAATTTGTTTAGCTAACCTGATAACTATACAAACATGGGCTCTTATGGAACCCTTGCAGGGCACTTGATAGTAAGAACAATGGAATGCTCCAAAAATAGTCTCTGGTGAGAAATACCCTGGGGAAAGGGGAGGGAGGGATGGCCTTTAAATATAGTAGGTGGTAATGTTGCCAGTCATCTATATATCTGAAGAGAAAGACCAGGAGGGTGGGGAAACAAGAAAGACTATTCACAGTGAAAAATATGGATGAGGATGGATAGGTTCTAAGGACGATGTAGTGGCGATATATTAAGATGGCAGTGAAGTATTTAGAAGACAAATAGGAAGACCCAGAAAAGTCTACATCCCTCAAAGAATATGGGGAATGGAAAGTATGTGACAAATTAGAAGGACTGAACATGCATAGGAAGTTTTTTTATTAGACAGTGTACAGTGGATCCCCGCATAACGATATTAATCCGTTCCTGAGAGCTCATTGTTATGCGAAATTATCGTTATGCAAATGAATTTTCCCCATAAGAAATAATGGAAATCAAATTAATCCGTGCAAGACACCCAAAAGTATGAAAAAAAAATTTTACCACATGAAATATACATTTTCCTACACACAAAGAGAAGGATACATGCACAATAGTAGGGTAGTACATGCACAATATATATTGTACATGTACTACTCTACTAAATGAAGAATAAATGACACTACCTTTATTGAAGATGCAGCAATGACTGATGAAACACTGTGTCCTGGGAGTGCCTTTTCCTCCTGAGTACTGTAGGTCCTGTTTGGCATTTTCTTCCAGAACAGGCCTTATCACACTGTGTATGCCACTACGATTCTTAAATCTCTCAAACCAACCTTTGCTGGCTTTAAATTCACCAATATGAGCACTAGTTCCAGGCATTTTTCCCTGTTCACCTGGGTGTTAGTCGACTGGTGTGGCTTGCATCCTGGGAGACAAGATTAAGGACCCCAATGGAAATAAGTTAGATAGTCTTCGATGACACTGACTTTTTTGGGTTATCCTGGGTGGCTAACCCTCTGGGGTTAATTGTTTCTTGGTATTCTCAATAAGCCACACCAACAATGGTGCTACAGCAGCAGCAGCAGCAGCACAGCACACGCAGCAGCTGACAGTGCTACAGCAGCCCTGACAGTGCTACAGCAGCAGCAGACGGTGCTACAAGCAGCAGCAGACGGTCAGCACAGCAGCAGCTGAGGCAGCAGCTAGCAGCAGCTGACAGCTAGCAGCAGCAGCTGACAGGTGCACACGCAGCAGCGACAGTCAGCAGCAGAGCTGATGGTGCTACAGCAGCAGCAGCTGACAGTGCAGCAGCAGCAAGCTGACAGTGCACAGCAGCAGCAGCTGACAGTGCAGCAGCGGTCAGCAGCAGCTGACAGTGCAGCAGCAGCAGCAGCTGACAGTGCTACAGCAGCAGCAGCTGACAGTGCTACAGCAGCAGCAGCTGACAGTGCTACAGCAGCAGCAGCTGACAGTGCTTCACAGCAGCAGCTGACAGTGCTACAGCAGCAGCTGACAGTGCTACAGCAGCAGCAGACGGTGCTACAGCAGCAGCAGACAGTGCTACAGCAGCAGCAGACGGTACTACAGCAGCAGCAGCAGCAGACAGTGGTACAGCAGCAGCAGCAGCTGACGGTGCTACAGCAGCAGCAGCAGCTAACAGTGCTACAGCAGAAAGGCAGCTGACAGTGCACAGCATGCAGCAGCAGTCAGCAGTTGACCATGGTACCACAGTATTTCGATAATATTTCTCACCCTTTTTACCACAGGGTTGGCACTAGAAGCTTTCTTGGGGCCCATGGTCACTTATTTTGCAGATAAAATCACCAAAAACACTGTAATAATATGAAATGTTCCGATTGTATGCTTGGATGTTACCGCGGAGGCTGGCTTGTAAACAATGCCACCGGCGGAACATGTGAGGCTGGCTCAGGCCGCACATTAGACGCGTCTCGGACGAATAGCGTTGAGCAGGTTTTTTAGCAGTATGCGAGGCAAAATTTTAGCGATAAAATGTATCGGTATGCGGATTTAACGTTATGTGATGCCAACGGTATGCGGGGGTCCACTGTACATTGAACAGAACACTAGAAACTTGTGCACCGAAGGGTGTTACAGAAAGGCCAGGAAGTCACAAGGGAATATAAAACAGAGGAGAGCATGTCTTCTGGATGGAGATACTGTACAACATTAGCCTTGATATTTCTCCTTCCATTTAACCCTTTGACTGTTTTGGTCGTATATATACAATTACGCGCCACTGTCTTGGACGTATATATACGTGTAAATTCTAGCGGCTTCAAATCAAGCAGGAGAAAGCTGGTAGGCCCACATGTGAGAGAATGGGTCTGTGTGGTCAGTGTGCACCATATAAAAAAAATCCTGCAGCATGCAGTGCATAATGAGAAAAAAAAAAACGACCTTTTTCTGGATTAAAATGGCGACTCTGAGGTGTATTTTCGTATAGTATTTATCGTTGTATTCTCGTTTTCATGGTCTCGTGAGATAAAATGGAAAACATATTAGAGAAATAGAGATGATTTTAATTAATTTCACGATGAAAATGACCTTGAAATTGAGCTCAAAATAGCGGAAATGTTCGATTTTTACCCATGTTCAGGAGTAAGCAAATTACACCACGTGTCCAATACACATCAACTGGGGAGTCTAATATTCTTTCACTAGTGTAATGATATTATTTATACCATTTTTACAATAATGCAGTAGTCTGCATAACAGTAAATTTTGTATTTTTTGTATGAATAAAAAAAATCACAATAGAAAGCAATATAGTAATATAAGAGGGGCCTAGAGAAGTGACTAATGAAACAGAGGATATGTTATTTAGTGCCAAGAATGTCTACATTGTTTATTCCGGACCCTATTTTGAAATTGGCATCTTTTTTAATTTGCATGAAATTGGCCAAATTACAATTTCTGACCTCTTCATCGGGTAGTTCAAATCGGTAAATGGGCAGTTTCTTGTATTCAACTGATAGAAAAAATGGAGTTCTAAAGAAATAGCTAATGAGTTTGGTCAACTGGAACAACGAAATTGGCCAAAAACAGGGCTCAAAGTTGTCGAAATCACCGATGCATATATGTCGAGACCACTAACTCCACGGGAGCATAATTCCGTGAGTTTTCGGCCAAATTTCGTACTTTTGGTGTCATTACCATCGGGAAAAGATTCTCTACCATTTCATAAAAAAAAAATTTCCAAAAAATTTTGAGACATAGAATAACAGTTACAGAAAGGGGCTTGCGACAGCAAAGGGTTAAGGAAGGAGAGATATCAAGGTTGGAAAAAATACAAAAATTAAGCACAGAGCCAGTACAGGAATTAAACTACTGGAAATGCCTTAAAGTGCTTGACTATTATGCAGAGCCAGCAAACAGAGAGGAAAAAGAACCTCAAAAAAAAAAAAAAAAAAAAAATTGCACCAGACTCGAAGACATTCATACCAGTACACCACTTGCCCAGTATAGGAGTAGCACAAAAATGTACTGGCATAGACAAGAATTAAAGTAAAGAAACCAACAAAGAATCAGGACTGTTTCAGCTGCACCAAATAGTTTAAATGAAATCACATTGAGCACCAAACAGTACCTCTGCAACATGATATACCATCCATTAATAGAAGAAATTAATTTCCTAAGAGTTAAATTATTCAATGATGTACATGACTACATGGCTTAAATCACAAACACTCAAGAGTGACACCAACTGATCTGTTCTGACCATTTTACTACATACCTGAGTGTGCAAGAACTCCAGTAGTAATATACTTGGAGTATACCTGAAGAGTGTTCCAGGGGTCAACGCCCCCGCAACCCAGTCCATGACTAGGCCTTGTGGTATATCAGGAACTGATCAACCAGGCTGTTAGTATGGTGATACCGACAAGATGTGGAAAAAGACACTTATGTACAGGTCAGGACATTTATTAAAGGAAACATTTCGCCATGCGTGGCTTCTCCAGTCCTAATACCCGCTATAAGGACTGAGGAAGCCACTCATGGCGAAACGTTTCCTTTAATAAATGTCCTGAACTGTACATAAGTGTCTTTTTCCAGGCTGTTAGTGCTGGCCACACACAAACTAACATATGAACCACAGCCTGTCTGGTCAGGTACTGACCTGAGGTGCCTGTCCACTGCCTTCTTGAAGACAGCCAGGGGGGTCCACTGGTAATCCCCCTTATATATGCTGGAGGCAGTGAACAGTCTTGGGCCCCTGACACTTGTGTTGCCTAAGTCACAATTTAATTTTATTGGGTCATCCTAAGTCGAATCTACATAATGTACTTATATGCCTTACATGTATGTGCTATCAAGACCACTGCAAAAACAGTATGTACCAATAATTTGCATAACTTATTAAAGCAAATTCTTATTCAGGCTCTGAGTACATTTCATTTTCTAAATGGAGAGGCCCAGAGATTTTGTGGGAACAAAATATTACATAATATAGATAACCCAGGATAACAATGAAGTCTGTGTGACATTTACACTGACATCGTGTTTACTCTTGATATAATTGTCCTCTGGTGAATTGACTAACTCGCATCATATAAATATTACCCAGGAGAGTTATCACTAAGGATGGCGAGGTAGGCCTACAGGGTGGGAGGTGAGGCCAGGTAGGCCAGCTTTGTTACAGGTGAGTTGGTCTTAGTATGACAACCTGGCTATATTACCTCTTCTCAACCTCTAGTCTCCTTCCTAGAGGGAAGACATGAACCTTAAAGACAAGATCAACATACTTCTTAGTATCTAGGTGAGAATCAGGCGCTCCATTACACTAGAGAGATTCTTAGACGTCAAGTGGCAGAGTTCCTCTGTCACTTTGAGAAAACATCGACATGAAAGTATAAACGTCGTAATATATGTTATAATAAATTTCAGGTCAAGTAAAACTTGATTCAGAATGCTTTAGGCTGAATTTATGCTCACTTGAATCTTTATTATAAGTCTTTGGATGCCTTCTGACCAGGTTGTTGCACCACATATGATAAGTTTCATTATTATTATAAAATGCATTAGCAACATGAATAAAAACTTGACAGAAGTTGCAAAAAATACTTTATAAGTCGAAGAAATCGAAAAGGAATATAAAACAACAGGTCTTATTTTGGATGCAAAAATAAATACTTAATACCAACGGCATTTCCTGTCGTTCCAACGTCCTCTAGAAAGTGTGACAACTCCAAATAAACATAAATTACATCCTTTCGTGTTGTATTTGGGCAAATTGCTTTAATACTGCATAAAGTTAACGGAGTTACTAAGTGTGTGGGGAGAGTTAGGATATATAATTGCCTTGGTGTTTCTCTTTTCTGTATGAGTGGTGTTCGCTGGTAGCAGAACTTGCAGTTTTATTAGTGTTTAGGCTATTGTGGAGTTTAGCAATGGTATTTGTGTCCACGGTGTTCCAGCGGTTAGATTCGTGTGCTGAATCATCTTATAGGTGGAGCAACTAAAGCAAGAACGAAGAAGAAAAAGGCTGTATAATGTAGAGGTGAAGGAAGGTGAAGCCAAGGCCAGTGTGAGGATACTAACACAGCCACAGTTTGTCTTGTAGTGGTGGCGGCAACTGTGTTCCTCTACGTTATTATCTCTCTCTGCTCACCTCACACCTTTCATGCTACTTTAAGTTACCGCCGCTACTTCCCCACGTCACAGTAAGCCGCCAGCATGTGTCCTGCTGTTCATCTTTATGATATAATGGCGGAAAAATACAATCTCTGGCCTGCAGGGGTGTAAGACCCCGCTACTGAGAATATTCCCCAGTGTACTATTGTGGCCACTTTTACCATCATGACAGTTCATTCAGTATATAAAGCAACATATATGTGTCCTACACTGAGCTTAACTTAATGCCTGTACTGACATAGGGGCTGTGTTATGATGGAGCATCAGTAGCTAACACGTGTGTTTACTAAAGATTATTGTTTTGTTTATCTCAACCTCTGACACTTTTATTCTAACATTTGACTATACAGTGACGTGCCTTGATTCTTGTAAAGTGCTCTTGATTCAAGGAATTAGAGCTACCCTCCCCTCAGATCCAACCTGATTGCCTCCTGTACCCCAGGTGCTCTATTAGTCTTTCCTCTTGCCCATAACTGAGGTGATCAGTTCCTCAACCTAGAGTCAGTGTTCACTCCATCAATTTTAACTGAAGGTTGCTCCTCAGTGGTAGTTTGGCATTATCTAATATATTACTGGGCCAGTAGGCCTGCTGCAGTGTTCCTTCTTTGTTATTACAATGCAACCTGTCTACACCATGGAATAAAAAATTATTTCCTGGACACAGTGTTATTTTGGAAGAATATTTTGTTATTATCACACTGGCCGATTCCCACCAAGGCAGGGTGGCCCGAAAAAGAAAAACTTTCACCATCATTCACTCCATCACTGTCTTGCCAGAAGGGTGCTTTACACTACAGTTTTTAAACTGCAACATTAACACCCCTCCTTCAGAGTGCAGGCACTGTACTTCCCATCTCCAGGACTCAAGTCCGGCCTGCCGGTTTCCCTGAATCCTTTCATAAATGTTACTTTGCTCACACTCCAACAGCACGTCAAGTATTAAAAACCATTTGTCTCCATTCACTCCTATCAAACACGCTCACGCATGCCTGCTGGAAGTCCAAGCCCCTCGCACACAAAACCTCCTTTACCCCTTCCCTCCAACCTTTCCTAGGCCGACCCCTACCCCGCCTTCCTTCCACTACAGACTGATACACTCTTGAAGTCATTCTGTTTCGCTCCATTCTCTCTACATGTCCGAACCACCTCAACAACCCTTCCTCAGCCCTCTGGACAACAGTTTTGGTAATCCCGCACCTCCTCCTAACTTCCAAACTACGAATTCTCTGCATTATATTCACACCACACATTGCCCTCAGACATGACATCTCCACTGCCTCCAGCCTTCTCCTCGCTGCAACATTCATCACCCATGCTTCACACCCATATAAGAGCGTTGGTAAAACTATACTCTCATACATTCCCCTCTTTGCCTCCAAGGACAAAGTTCTTTGTCTCCACAGACTCCTAAGTGCACCACTCACCCTTTTCCCCTCATCAATTCTATGATTCACCTCATCTTTCATAGACCCATCCGCTGACACGTCCACTCTCAAATATCTGAATACATTCACCTCCTCCATACTCTCTCCCTCCAATCTGATATCTAATCTTTCATCACCTAATCTTTTTGTTATCCTCATAACCATACTCTTTCCTGTATTCACTTTTAATTTTCTTCTTTTGCACACCCTACCAAATTCATCCACCAATCTCTGCAACTTCTCTTCAGAATCTCCCAAGAGCACCGTGTCATCAGCAAAGAGCTGGTACAATTATTAATTAGTATTATTTATTTGTTAGGAGGGTTCTTCATTGGAGTGATGGTAGGAAATATTCATATATGTATATGTAGTAATACTATTTCCATATGATTTTTAGGCCAGATGGACAGTATTAATTTCTATCTCAGTTCTAAGTTATTACCAAATAGTTATTCATAAATACTGTATGTGTATTCAGTGTAAATAATTTCTTAAAATGAACTGGTATTTAATAATTTTCTTTGTATCTCAGATGCAGCAGAACACTCTGAGTACGACCCTAAATTTTGGGAGCGGGGACGGAGGCGGTGATGGAGCTCTCCAGGATTTGGAGGTGGCTGGAAGATTGGTAGATAAACATCTTAGCTATGATTCCAGCTTCCCATCACTCCTAGATAGGCTCAGAATATCCCCACAAGGTAATTAATAATAAAATGTCAACTTTTCTTCTCTCCTACAACAAAAGTAATGTACAGTATATCAACACTAATTGTTGCAGTGATCATCAAAACTTGAAGTGAAATTCTGGTGGATAACCATTTAACTGCATGATTGAATTCTACTGTATCTTACAGCTAGATATTGTACAGCTTGATATTGTACTTATGTGCACCTGTAGCTAAATAAACTTGTTTACTCATTGCTTTTGCTAGTCTCATATGCAGATGTGCATAAAAATATTAAGTTTAAAAGCATGTTTGCTCTTATTTCAACTTCAAGCTTCAAATTTAACTCTAGTACTGTAATACAATATTATGCATTGAAAATATTTTTAATATATATCTTGCAATCATTAAAAACTCAGTTCTGTGGAAGTGATGACAATTAACTGTACTTTGTATAATACAGGCTATAGTGTGGTATACATGGTATGTTTGTTATTGTATATGGTGGATCAGTTAAAGATCAATACCAGTAGTAATTTTTTTCCATGAACTAGCCATATCCCACCGAGGCAGGACCAGTAGTTACGTGTGTTAAATCCATAATTGTTAAGTAAAATAATACAAGTGCAAATATGTAATGTAACATTTTATTGTAGCAACATTTCACTCTCCAGGAGCTTTATCAAGCTCCTGGAGAGTGAAACGTTGCCACAATAAAATGTTACATTAGTTGCACTTGTGTCCTTTTACATAGCATATTGTCGGCAATTCTACCGACATTAATACAAATTCGTAATTACCTACAGGTTGTGCAGCAGTCAGTGGTTTAAGTGAGAGTGATTACCCCAACAGTAGTGATGCTCGCTCAGCTCGACACCTTCACACTACTCGTAAAGTGCCTCTACCTTCAGAACTTATTCATCACTTCCAGCGTATCCTTTATCATTGAAGTTTTTGTAAATTCAGTTATTTCTATTATTATAATATAGTTTTGAATTGCGAATATTAGTGCGTATAGTTACAGTAACTATTTATTGTCAAAGTGCTGAATAACCACTTCCTTCTCTATCAGTGTCAAGGGGTAAAGCTTGAGCTTCTAAAAGGTTCAATAAAGGGTAAAAATCAAATCATTGGCTTCAAGTTCCAAACACTAGTGTTACAAAAAAATTTAAGGAATGTATCTTGCTCGTCAGTTGAACTCTTCTAGTGCTGTACTGTATATTCTGTTCGATTCATGAGTGGTCAGTACTGTATCTTGACATAAATAAGTTAATTTTTGACCTAATGATTTAGTTTTGTGTCTTTGTTTCATTGGATAGTAAAGTATGCATTTCAGTGGAAGACATTCTCCTTAATAGTAAACCAGACATGCAGTGTAACTGCATGATGGGCCTGTTTCCTGAGATCAATCGTGCCTGGTTAACCATAGACAGCGACATATATGTATGGGTGTATGAAGATGGGTAAGTCCTAGTGTGCATTTATAAGAAATAGCAATAACTCATCATATTTTCTGAATGTACTGGCTAGTTTATACTGTGTTATTTTTTATCAATCAATTTTTGAGTAATTTACAAAAAAATTGTGGATATAGAAGTATTATGAAGTTCCAGGAAAACAAGGAGATTCAGAATAATGGGCAAACCAATTTTGAATATTACGTAGATGATGGTAATAAAAATGAAGATAGACATTTCCTGATAGTAAAAGATGTGTTGGATCCTTATTTCCTGTTTGCAATAGTCATAATACAGTATACTGCATTACATGTTGTAGATATAACTATCACTATTCTTTCAGGAATACTATAATACAGTATCCATTATTTTCTCGCTATGATGCCCACTTGGTTATTAAACATCCTTCTGAGTAGGCCGCAAAATATAATTTTTTTCAAGTAAATGGACACGTGTAACTAATATGACATTTTATTGTGGCAGCGTTTCACTCCAGGAGCTTTGTTAAACCATTACAGTAACTGCTTGACAAAGCTTCTAGAGAGCAAAACATTACCACAATTAAATGTCACATTAGTTGCGTTTGTGTCCATTTACCTAACATTTTGTCAGTAATTTTACCATTATTAGTAATTTTTTTACTGGATATAATTTTGTTGCATAATTAAAGATGTTTGGCCACTTTACATTTCATCATGTCTCGCTTAAGTAAAGTTCACAGGCTACATTCTTTGTATACTTTCTATCCAGTTTGCTAATTTTTTTTTTTTTTATAACAAGTCGGCCGTCTCCCACCGAGGCAGGGTGACCCAAAAAGAAAGAAAATCCCCAAATGGAAAATACTTTCATCATCATTCAACACTTTCACCTCACTCACACATAATCAGAACACAACAGTTTAGAAGCATATACGTATAAAGATACACAACATATCCCTCCAAACTGCTATTATCCCGAAACCCCTCCTTTAGAGTGCAGGCATTGTACTTCCCATTTCCAGGACTCAAGACCGGCTATATAAAAATAACCAGTTTCCCTGAATCCCTTCACTAAATATTACCCTGCTCACACTCCAACAGATCATCAGGTCCCAAATACCATTCGTCTCTATTCACTCCTATCGAACATGCTCATGCACGCCTGCTGGAAGTCCAAGCCCCTCGCCCACAAAACCTCCCTTATCCCTTCCTTCCAACCTTTTCGAGGATGACCCCTACCCTGCCTTCCTTCCCCTACAGATTTAAGTGCTCTCCATGTCATTCTACTTTGATTCATTCTACTCTGATCCATTCTCTCTAAATGACCAAACCACCTCAACAACCCCTCTTCAGCCCTCTGACTAATACTTTTATTAACTCCACACCACCTAATTTCCACACTCCGAATTTGCATAATATTTACACCACACATTGCCCTTAGACAGGGCATCTCCACTGCTAAATGTTTGTAGATAAATGTAATACTTTCATGGTTAATATACGAGGCATTGCATGGCAGAATAAAATGAGCTCCAAATTCAAACATTGGAGAAATAGAGCGGGCTTGGGAAGATTGGAACTATGATGCTCACATTAGTATACTTTATGGAGCTCTAAGTCTGACTTACATATGCAGAAGACATTGTTTACACTTTCCCACAAGTTGATAAAATGTCAAGGCTGTATAGCAGCACCTGTTTTTTGCTGTGCAGTGCCTCATATGCAGTAAAAAAGTATGACTGAAATACAGAATTAAATGAATGGAAGTTAAATGACATTAGAATGAAAAGGTTTTGGAAAGAACCTGGAAATTATAGTAAGGCAGTGAGAGCTTTGAGGAGCACAGTGATTAATGAGAGCTTTTAAATACGATATGATGAGCCAAGAAAAACTTTGTACTTTTCCAGAGGGTGGCAATGTTGAATTAGAGATTTTGCTCATTAATTTTTATACAAGGTTCAAGATATATGTACAAAATAAGGAGTATACGTATTTGTGATTTTTGTCTTACATTTTGAAAGCCAGTGTAATTTCTCAGTGGGTTGAGGCAGTAATGGATACAAGTTTAAATTTATGTGAGACCTAAATTAAAACTTACATAGTTTATATTTTACATTTAAGGCCTTTTCATGAGATATTATGCCTTCAGAAACAGGATTGGGCATTAGGATACAGCACCTATTTTGTGTGCCAAGAAACAGTTTTCATTATAAAACTAATTAATGTTTCTAAAATTCTTTTCAGGAGTGACTTGGCATATTTTGATGGACTTCACGAAACTATTTTAAGTGTAGGACTGGTAAGACCGAAGAGCGGTGTGTTTAAGCCATACATAGAGCACCTCCTCTGTCTCACAACCACTTCCGAAATTGTTCTCTTAGGGGTGTCATTCTCGCAGTCTACAGATGGTAGGTAGAGGTTGCAAGTTTCAAAAGTTATAAAAACTTTGAAAATTTATGCACCATGATTTCTAGTGCTGCAGCTTATTATAGAAAAAAATGGATGTGACAAATTTTATTAAGCTCCATTTATAATTAAAATTACTGTTAAACTGGTATTTTTTTTTTATTTAATTTTCAGTTGAAGGCAGTTCTGGGATGCATCTACTACCAGAACCATTGTTTTCTGTACCAACTGATGGCTCATACATCCTCACTATCCGTGGTACTAGAGATGGCCGGATCTTCATGGGAGCCAAAGATGGTTGCTTGTATGAATTAGTTTACCAGGTATTGGGAAAACACCAACAATAAATGTGCAAGTGCATTAATTTCACCTGTTTTTATTACATTTCCTCACCTTGGTGGGATTCCTAGTTTTCACCAAGTCAGTTTTCATGCAATATCTTGAGGATGGTTTGTTGCAGTGATGAATAGACTGAACTAAAGCAAATTGACTCCTCTTATTCTCAAAGCCATCATATTGCTTTCCCTGTAAGTGGTCTCATGTGTAAATTATACCATATATTTTACAGTACTTAAATGATTATTTCAGGCAGAGGATGGATGGTTTAGCCGCAAGTGCCAGAAAGTAAACCACTCAAGATCAGCAATTTCATACCTTCTTCCCTTCCTTGCTTTCTCTGAGGATGATCCAATCAATCAGGTTAGTAATGTACATTTTCTGTTGAAGGCCAAATTGTGATAGACTAAAAAAATGTAGTGTAATGCTGTTTGTTCGTTTAAATTTATTTTTGCATTGGCACACCTGTGGAGATAATAAGTTTATCCATGGAGGCAAAAATGGGAAGTGTATCACAGCATAGTGGTACTAACACTGTTGTGAGACATGGGGTTTAAACATTGCAGCAAGGGTGTGAGGTATGGGGTTTTAACATTGCAGCAAGGGTGTGAGGTATGGGGTTTAAACATTGCAGAAAGGGTGTGAGGTTACAGAAGTAGTATTCGGAGTATTGAGGAGGAATTTCTGAGAGGATTTGGACTTTAGAAAGGATGGAGAAAAATAAGATGAGTAGGAGGGTGTATAAATTATGGGGTGGAGGAAGGAAGGGTAGGTGTTATCTCAGGATAAGTTGAAAGGAGGGGCTAAAAGAGTTTTTAAGCACTGGGGTTTGGACTTCCAATAGGTTTGTGTGAGCACATTAAGTAGGAGTGAAGGGAAGTGGTTTTTCACGACTTGACGTGTTGTTGTGGTGTGAGCAAGGTAATGTTGATGAAGGGATTCAGGTATACCTGTTATATAATTGATTTAATTTTAAGTTAAAAATTAAAAAAAAATATATCTACTTTTCCAGGTTGAAGTAGATGACAGTCGACACATCCTGTATACCCTAAGTGATAAAGGCACCATTACAGTATATGACTTGGATTCTGATGGCAAGAACACGTCTCGTGTTGTTTCAGTTACTCATAACAACATCATGAATGCTGCACTTCAAGTTGCTAAGTAAGAGATGGCAGTTGTTACTTAAAACTCTCTCTGAATACCCTCTTCATATTAATAGTGTCCTCTATCATTTATCTCTTTTCTCTTGCTCCTCTCTTCTTTTGCTTCTCTACTTTCTCCTCACTTTCTCTTTCTTGCTTTCCTCTCCCGCCTGCACTTTCCCTTTCTTTATTCTCAATACACCATGGTGCATTGCTTCTCAGCTAAATGAAAAAATACTACACTTTCCATATGTTGTTCTTTAGACAATAAATGCACATTTACTTCTATGAGAATATCATAAAATTGTAAAAACTGATCTTTTTGCTGAAGAATTGAATATTAGCTATGTGTAGTTTATTGCGCATATCGTCATCCAGGCTCTGGGAAACGGCCGATGTGTTACAAAAAAAAAAAAAAATCCTCAGCTATCCATATCTAACCCACTGATTCTATACGGTGTTCTGGTATCTCCAGTTTGCAGGTTAGTTTGTGAATTGTTCCTGCCTTGGTGTTGTAATTATCAACTTAACCCATTTTACAGGACAGTAGATAAAGCCAACTTCAGGGGCTTGGTGAGCTTGTGTCCCATAAGTACCAGTGAGGCAACGCATATCCACCTGGTGGTGGTCACAGGTAAATGTAGCAACATGTAGTCTTCACTTGCAACTGAATCACACACCTTCCTATCACCTCTGCATGCCACCACATTTTTATAGTGGCATGCTTTTTTGATTCTCTAGTGATATGCAAAATGATTACGATGTGTAATGCACACAGATGCTGAGAAAACCTTTGATGTAGGATCATGGGGTAATAGCACACAAAATACATGAAAAAGTGAAAATAAATCTTTAGCTTTCTAATAAATGGAACCCAAAGAGAAATAGTCAGCTATGAAAAATAAAAGGCCTCCTCAGTAAAAAGCTGTTCTCTACTTTTCAACATGAATGACATTTCTGGGGGCCAGTACCCTTGCAGCCTGGCCACCTAGCGGATCAAGGCTGTTACTACCAGCCACATGCAGTCCAACACACAAACCACAGCCTGGCTGGTTGGGCACTGATTTCAAGAACTTGTCCAGTTCCCTCTAGAAGACCACCAGAGGTTTATTGGTAATTCCCCATGTGTATGGAATATGAGACATTGTAGATGTCATGTTTGAGAGCAATGTGTGGTGTGAATATCATACAAATAATTTTTAGCACAGAAATTAGAAGACTGTGTGGAGGTTATGAAAGACATTATCCAGAGGGCAAAAAAAGGGTTGAGGCAGGTTGAGGATTTAAGAAAGGATGGAGGAGAATAGGATAACCAGGCAGTAGAATAAACCCCCAGGTAGGAAAAAAGGGGGTTGAGGGATTGTCCCTGGAATGGTTGGAGGTAGAGTATAAAGGAAGTTTTAAGTAGTAGGGATAAGAGGGGGAAAAAAGTTATTTTAGGGATTTGATAGACTGTTAGTGTGTATGTGTAAGGTAATATTTATGGAAGGTTTCAGGGTGGGAAGTACAGTGTCTGCATTCCGAAGAAAGAGTGGAAATGTTAGTTTCTGGAGTGTCATTGGAATTGTGATGTGTGTATACTTCTGGCAAGACAGCTGCTGAGTGAAGGAATTTTTTTGTTTTTTTTTTGAGGGGGGGGGGGTATGGTCACTACATTGGTGGAATATGGGTGCAGTTAAAAAAATATATATGATAATAACGATGATTATTTTGCAACCAGGTACTGGGGTTAGATTGTATTACACCACAATATCACTAAATGGAGGACCAAATCAGCGACCCTCACAGTTGACATTACTGCACGTTCGTCTTCCTCCTGGTTTTGCCGCTAATGCTACAGTTTACAGACCTACAAAGGTTCATAAAGCACTCTATTCTCATGGTATGTTTTTGCTTTTTTTATGGTATTGTTGAAAGGGAATCAGAAAATCGTAACCACTTGACATATTTGTTTCAGCAGATAGGAAGTGCTAGAAAAGAAATTTGTGGGCAAATGTGTAAATACATTCAATACCTTTTCTTTTTTTTACAGGTACAGGTGTTCTGTGTTCTAATGAAAGCATTGAAGCAGATACAGTTTGGACAATGAGTAGTGACCAGTACCCGTATCATCCTACACTGGCAGAGTCTCAGAGCACACATGCTGTGGATGGTTATGTGTGGGCACTTGCTGATGTTACTCCTGAATTGTGGTGTTCTGCATTAAACCCTCCAACAGCTCAGGTTTGTAATTACAAAACTTGTAATTTCCTGTTTCTGCTTACAGGAGCAGAAATAATCTCTTGTTTCTTTTACAGCTTTTTAATTTGTCAACATCACATAATTTTTAGAAGTTTTTATTGCTTATAATGCTTAATACTCTTTGTGAATCATTCCATTGTTCTACCACTCTGTGAAGAATTTGTGTCCCTTCACCTCTTTATTCTTAATTTTTAGCTATAGTTGCCTTTTCCTGCTAATGCTAGGAAAGGTTGCGAGTCAGTGGGTAGAATGAAATGGGGATGAAGCAGCTGGGATTGATGAGATAAAGATAGAAATGTTAGAAGCAGGTGATATAGTTTTGGAGTTGTTGTTGCTTTTATTTAATAAGTGTATGGAAGAGGGTAAGGTACCTAGAGATTGGCAGAGAGCATGCATAGTTCCTTTGTATAAACGCAAAGGAGACAAAAGAGAATGCAAAAATTATAGAGGAATAAGTCTGTTGAGTATACCTGGTAAAGTGTATGGTAGTTATTATTGAAAGAATTAAGAGTAAGACAGAGTAGGATAGCAGATGAACATGGAAGCTTTAGGAATGGTAGAGGGTGTGTAGACCATGTCTTTACAGTGAAACATATAGGTGAACAGTATGTGATGGATGTGTCAGCAGATGGATCTACACAAAGATCATAGAATTGACAAGGGGAGAAAGGTGAGTGGTGCACTGAGGAGTTTGTGGAGGCAAAGAACTTTGTCCATGGAAGCAAAGAGGGGAATGCATGAGAGTATAGTTATACCAACATTCTTGTATGGGTGTGAAGCATGTGCGGTGAATGTTACATCAAGGAGAAGGCTGGAAGCAGTGGAGTTGTCATGTCTGAGGGCAATGTGTGATGTGAATATAATGCAGAGAATTCGTAGTTTGGAAATTAGGAGGAGGTGCGGGATTACCAAAACCAATCTCCAGAGGGCTGAGGAGGGGCTGTTGAGGTGGTTCAGACATGTAGAGAAGATGGAACAAAATAGAATGACTTCGAGAGTGTATAAATCTGTAGTGAAGGGAAGGCAGGGGTAGAGGTCAGCCTAGGAAAGATTGGAGGGAGGGGGTAAAGGAGGTTTTATGTGCAAGAGGCTTAGGCTTCCAGCAAGCATGCGTAAGTGTGTTAGATAGGAGCGAATGGAGACAAATGGTTTTTAGGATTTAATGTGCTGTTGGAGTGTGAACAGGGTAATGTTTATGAAGGGATTCAGGGAAACTGGCAGGCCAGAATCGAGTCCTGGAGATTGGAAGTACATTGCCTGTACTCTGAAGGAAGGGTGTTAATGCTGCAGTTTCATAACTGTAATGTAATTGCACCTCTGCCAAGATATTGATGGAGTGAATAATGGTGAAAGCTTTTCTTTTTCGGGCCACCCTACCTTGGTGGTAAACAGCTGATGTGTTAATAAAATAATAAAAATAAATAAATTTTGTATACTTTGATTATTCTTTTATTAATATAATTCAGAGTGTGAAGGAGGGGTTGTTGAGGTAGGTTGATCATTTAGAAAGGTTTGAGCAGAAAATGACCAAGAGTGTATGAATCCAGAGGGATAGGGATCATTCCAGGGTGTAGTAATGGATTAAGAATCTATCGGGGGTGGGGTGGCTGTGTGTGGGTGGCTGTGTGTGGGAGTGTGTCTGTGTGTATGCTTTTGTTGGTTTGAGTCGAAGTGGAAACGAGCTTTAAAGATTTGATTTTTTATTATTATTATTATTATTTTTTTTTTTTTTTTTTTTTTTTTTTTTTTTTTTTTTTTTTTTTTTTTTTTTTTTTTTTTTTTTGTTATTATTATTATCACACTGGCCGATTCCCACCAAGACAGGGTGGCCTGAAAAAGAAAAACTTTCACCGTCATTCACTCCATCACTGTCTTGCCAGAGGGGTGCTTTACACTACAGTTTTTAAACTGCAACATTAACACCCCTCCTTCAGAGTGCAGGCACTGTACTTCCCATCTCCAGGACTCAAGTCCGGCCTGCCGGTTTCCCTGAACCCCTTCATAAATGTTACTTTGCTCACACTCCAACAGCACGTCAAGTATTAAAAAACCATTTGTCTCCATTCACTCCTATCAAACACGCTCACGCATGCCTGCTGGAAGTCCAAGCCCCTCGCACACAAAACCTCCTTTACCCCCTCCCTCCAACCCTTCCTAGGCCGACCCCTACCCCGCCTTCCTTCCACTACAGACTGATACACTCTTGAAGTCATTCTGTTTCGCTCCATTCTCTCTACATGTCCGAACCACCTCAACAACCCTTCCTCAGCCCTCTGGACAACAGTTTTGGTAATCCCGCACCTCCTCCTAACTTCCAAACTACGAATTCTCTGCATTATATTCACACCACACATTGCCCTCAGACATGACATCTCCACTGCCTCCAGCCTTCTCCTTGCTGCAACATTCATCACCCATGCTTCACACCCATATAAGAGCATTGGTAAAACTATAATTTCATACATTCCCCTCTTTGCCTCCAAGGACAAAGTTCTTTGTCTCCACAGACTCCTAAGTGCACCACTCACCGTTTTCCCCTCATCAATTCTATTTATTCACCTCATCTTTCATAGACCCATCCGCTGACACGTCCACTCCCAAATATCTGAATACATTCACCTCCTCCATACTCTCTCCCTCCAATCTGATATCCAATCTTTCATCACCTAATATTTTTGTTATCCTCATAACCTTACTCTTTCCTGTATTCACTTTCAATTTTCTTCTTTTGCATACCCTACCAAATTCATCCACCAATCTCTGCAACTTCTCTTCAGAATCTCCCAAGAGCACAGTGTCATCAGCAAAGAGCAACTGTGACAACTTGATATGCTATTCAGATGTGAGCAAGGTATCATTTATGAGGGGATTTGGGGAAACCAGTTAAGGAGGACTGGGGTTCTGGAGGTGGGAAAAGCAGCTCCTACACTGAAAGGAAGGCGGGGATGTTACACTCAAAGGGTTATCTTAATTGAGATGTCAGCATACTTCTGGAAAGGCAGCAGTTGAATGAATGAGGTGAAATTACAAGTACAGAATATTTGATAGTGTGTTGAAGTGAGGGAAAAAGTGATTTAGTAAAATAGCATTTATATATTAAATGTAAGATCTGAATGTGAAATGGAGCATGAAGAAGGCTACAGTGGTAATGTGCAAGAGAATTTAAATCCTTCTAAGTAAAGCCTTTATGAATACTGTATGTTCTTATGGTGAATGCTGTGATTTTTTTATTATTATCACACTGGCTGATTCCCACCAAGGCAGGGTGATTTATATTCATTTATATTTGTATGCATTCTTTAATAGCAACTATAATAGGTACCTTTATTGATTGTTGCTTACAGGGAACCCGACCACCACTGTTGGTCACTCAACATCAACATGCACCCAGGCAGCTGGTATTGCTATCAGCCAATGGTGCCCACATTCTCACCTTCCAGCGGCCAGTTGATCAGCTTCGGCAACTCCTTGAAGAGTCTAGTGGGGCAGAGGCAGCCATAGTCAAGGATTTCTTCACTGCAATGACACCAACCCAAGCTTGTGCTACTGCATTAATTATTGCAACGGATCCAAATAGTCAAAATACACCGGTGAGAAAACCTTACATGGTATACTTCCCCATATTGCACATTTCAGGAGCCTTGAAATGTTGAAAACTTTGAAGAAGCACTTGAATAGTGTATTAAAAATAATTTGTTCATGGCTGTTTAGCTATCATACAAGTTAAGGTATTACTCCTTGGTTTTGCTGAGACATAACATGAGTGAACTGCATGATTATTGCTTCAGCATGTATTAGTGAGATACATGGAAGTGGAGGAGGTATAATAGACCAGAGGGTTTAACAGTGAGTGTAGTTAGTCATCATTGGGGATGATATCTTCTCTTTCCCATATTGATGGATAAAGTCTTTAGTTACACTCACACTGACATAAAGATGATGCAGGTTTTATGCTGGTAACAAAAGTGCCTAATTCTACAAGGAATAATGAGATGCGAAACTCGGGAGTGAATTCAAGTGAATGAGATGTTTGATCACGAGCTATTTGTTTTAAGGAGTATGTTTAAAATTATTTTATAAGCATTGGAAGATGCCATATATAGCATGAACAATTTTCAGTAATGTTTTCTAGGGTTTTCAAGGTCTTGATTGAAGACGGATGAAATGGTTGAGGTAGGTTGTTAGAGTAATATAGCAATTACTTTTTACAGTATGTTGGGTGGAAACTGATATGTAACAATGCCAAAAATTGTTGTTAACAGGTTGCAGAGTGGGCCACCCGTGCATTATTCCTGTATGGTGCTAACTTGCCCCCAGCAACACCCACCACCTTTCCCCAACACACTCCTACAAATTATAGTAAGTCAAGAGAATCACTCTTACCAAAGAAATATTTATATAATGAATATTAAATATTTAATTGCAGATGTTACAGGTATTTAACACCAGAGGCTTCATCGTGGTTTTTTCTATACAGTAATTTTGTTGAGTTTACTTTTTTTTTTTTAAACATCTCAGTCATATCCCACAGAAGTAGGATGACCCGACAAAGATGAAAACACTCACTGTCACTCATTCAGTCATATTCTTGCCAGAAGGATGCCATCATCACTCCCCTCCAAACCACAACATCCCCATCCCTCCAAAGTGCAGGTCATGTACTTCCCAACTCAGGACTCAAATCTGGCTAACCAGTTTCCCTAAATCCCTTCATAAATGTTACCTTGCTCACACTAACAGCATGTCAAATCATAAAAATCACTTGCCTCCACTTTTATCTAACATGCTTGCACAAGCATGTTGGATGCTCAAACCCCTAACATGCAAGACCTTTACCCCCCTTCCTTCAACATTTCCTAGGCCATCCCACCCTCCCACTCCAGATTTATATATTCTCATAGGCGTTGTATTTTTCTTCAACCCATCTAAATGTTCAAACCACCTCAACAACTGCTTGGCTTTGAATAATACTTTTGATAACCCCACACCTAATCTCCAAACTCCAAATTTGTCTTCTTTCAACAAACCGGCCATATCCCTCCTAGGCAGGGTGGCCCAAAAAGAAAAATGAAAGTGTCTCTTTTTAAATTTAGT
>NC_069453.1:25722577-25782577 GCF_026875155.1 Cherax quadricarinatus
ATCTGAGCGTGCCTCACTCTTGGCTCTCAGAGCACTGTTGGACCAAGCACTGGAAATACTCCGTCTTCTCACAGTCCTCACTACACATAATTTTGCCACTATTACTTCAGCTTTACAGAAAGTAAGTTAACATTTCTAATTTGTTATTATAGTCTCATAAATGTTATTAGATTTGATCATAAATGTTGACTTTGGTTCTTGGAGAATAATACCAAAAGAAAATGAATTGTGTGTTATTATACACGTTTTAACAGATGAATGGGACAAACATGTAAGATGAGGTATTTTGTATGAAAAGGTAACGAATTATAGAATATACCTTGAGTTAGCGTAGACATTAGTGATGAGGCCTAGAGCAATTAGCATATACCACATATCGGACCATATCCCTGGGTTAAATAGTGTAAATATCAACTATTTTTTTAATAGGAAGTGCGTGAACAGCTAAGAGGCATGACCCTTCGCGACTTGATGCTTACTGGACGTGATGTTTGCCGTAGTCTCATTATGGCACTCTTAGATAGGTAATGTACCTGGTTGTCTTCGTATTCTGCATGCAGTAACCAGAGCTTTCTCATGAGCATAAAGATTAAGTTATAGTACAGGACATATTGTATCTGCATTTCTTTCTGTTGCTGTTGCTCTACATTTTCTCCTTTCTTTTGCCCATCTTTTTATTTTGGTAATTTATTTACATCAATATTAAATGGTGTGTTTCACCATATATGATAAGAAAGGTAAATGAAAGTTACTGTGAAGCATAAATCACTGTAAAGTGAAACATAGCCCTTTTTTTTTTTACCTTCAAATGCATATAAAAGCCTGATAACATGTTTACACTGTCATATATTAGAGCTAGGCCTAAAAGCATATACATACAGTATACACATTACTTACATTAAAATATTTTCATCTTTAGCTTGTAGTGAGTGGTAAATGTTTATTGTACGAAGTCTGAATAAATGAAGAATAGGCATGATTGACAGCTGCTGCATTAGTGAAATGCTGTAAAGTGGGGGCCCTCCTGTATACTACTGCATTTGAACCATTGAATAGATTGGAGTTAAAGCCTTTATTTATTGTTTTGGTCATACCTGTTTAACCATTTTTCAAAATACTGACAGGTATCATGGAGATAATGCATCAGCAGATGCTATATCTGAGCGACTGCGGGAGATTTGTCCTGGGCTGTACCGGATTGAAGATGCTAAGTTAGCTAAAGCCAATGAAATCATCTTAGCTGCTAAATCAAATAGCAACAAGGCTGAAAAGGACAAAGGCTTCAAAGATGCTGTGGCGGTAAGCTTTTCTTAGTCTGTGTGACAATTATTGCCCTTTATTACAGTTTGTGAAAGTCATGTGTTATTATGCTTTATATGATCATAGACCTTTATTATGGTCTATATGATGCTCGCAGACCTTTACTAAATTTTTGTGAGGATCATAGATGCTTATTAAATTTTTGTATAAATCATAGATCTTTATTATGGCTTCACTCGTGAACTTCAAATATCCCGAAAGACAGAGTATGTAAGGTTAAATGGTATAAGGTTTATATAGTTGAACATAATCAATATCTTTATAATTATGTGTAGGTTGCATTTTTCTCTGCCATTATATGATGATAATCAAATTAGCTTTACAGTACCACCCAGACATTTAACATAATTTAAGCACTATATAATACATTCTACATCCCCTGTGGTTAAAGAGAAGGAGATTGGCTCAAGACTTAACTTTCCATTGTCTTTCAAGTAATGTAAGGGAAACAACATCTTGTATATCTCAAAACTTGCAATGTGCAAGAGTTGCACACTGATTTAGGCAATGCAGATTAGGTTTTGTAATTAACCCACATTGAAAATACTATAATTATTTAACAGTTGTGTAAGCAAATTGGTCATCATGTGAATGTTAATGGCATCAGTAGCCAGTTGGCCAGTGGTGGTGCTTATGAAGGTGTAGTGGACCTGTGTCTGAGTGTGGCTTCACAGAGAGATCCAACTGGCTTAGCCCTGCACTATTATAAAAATAATGAGCCTGCTGATGATCATCAGGGATATATTGCCTTCACATCAAGGTCAGTTATGTGATGTCTTAATTATTAGTTTAATTGTTATCTGCTTAGTTTTTAAAGTTAGACTAACCAAAAATCCATTGGATAAATAATCCCATCTAACTGAAAAAGTACTATAGTCTACTACCAGTAATCTCTTAATACAAAAAACTTTATCTTCTATAGTTGTCTTTCAAATATAGTCTGATAACTGCATAATGGTGCTGCAGTTGTTCCATGTAACCCTTATTTGCTAACCATGACTTAGCCATTAACAACATTTCTTAGTTATGTTTACATACATTACACTAGTTTTTAACATGCATTACACTGTAATTATTTAATAATGTCATGTTTAATTTTATACCTCAGTGCTGGTGCTGTGATAAGGAAGATAGCTACTGAGAGTGACGGAAAATTATGAGGTGCACAAAATTTTGTTAATATTGATATTGATTTTACTTTTCAGTTAGCATAACTTTTGCAATCCTGAAATATTGCAAAATCATTTTACTTTTTGGTGTAGAAATAGATATACAGTGGAACCTCTACTTGCGAGCGTGTCCATGTGCGAGTTTTTCCAAATACGAGCAGTCGATGGGTCGATTTTTTGCTTCCATACGCGAGCAACATTTCCACAAGCGAGCAGACCTCAAGGCAGGTTCCTTGACACTGGTGAGGGGCTCTTGCTCTTGATCTTGGGAATTGTATTGCATTTGTTTGTTGGACTATCTTATTGAAATTTGGGCAATGTATGATGGAAAGATGCTTCTTAACGCACACCAAAAATGAAAGAAATCTAAGCATAAGTAATGGAGTTCACTTCTCAGCAATTAGCTACCCCTTAGAGTTAATTTCAAATGGTTTTTATGGTTGTATTCTCGTTTTTTTGGTCTTATTTGATAGAATGGAAGATATATTACAGAAATAGATACGATTTTTATTGCTTTCACGAAGGAAAGTACCTTGAAATAGAGCTCAACCTAGGAGAAATGGTCGATTGCTTGGCTGTTTGAGTAAACAAATGACGTCACTGTCCATTCCAATATGCAGTCGTGAATGGGTTGACATTATTTATACAATTATTGCAATAAGGAATAACAGCAAATCTTATATTTTTTGTGTGAATAAAAATTACAAATAAAAATTACAGTAATATGTATAATAATGCTAAAGTGGGTAAAAATGTTGTGGAGAGAGTAGTAGGTAAATTTGGGGTGCCAAGGGTAAATGTAAATGGGGAGCCTTTAATTGAGCTATGTGTAGAAAGAGACTTGGTAATAAGTAATACATATTTTATGAAAAAGAGGATAAATAAATATACAAGGTATGATGTAGCACGTAATGAAAGTAGTTTGTTAGATTATGTCTTTCTTTCAACACACCGGCCGTATCCCACCGAGGTGGGGTGGCCCAAAAGGAAAAACGAAAGTTTCTCCTTTTACATTTAGTAATATATACAGGAGAAGGGGTTACTAGCCCCTTGCTCCTGGCATTTTAGTCGCCTCTTACAACACGCATGGCTTACGGAGGAAGAATTCTGTTCCACTTCCCCATGGAGGTAAGAGGAAATAAACAAGAACAAGAACTAGAAAGAAAATAGAAGAAAACTCAAAGGGGTGTGTGTATATATATGCTTGTACATGTATGTGTAGTGTGACCTAAGTGTAAGTAGAAGTAGCAAGACGTACCTAAAATCTTACATGTTTATGAGACAGAAAAAAGGACACCAGCAATCCTGCCATCATGTAAAACGATTACAGGCTTTCATTTTACGCTCACTTGGCAGGACGGTAGTACCTCCCTGGGCGGTTGCTGTCTACCAACCTACTACCTAGTACCACATCTCATATTTGTTAATTTATTCTACTGTGGGGTGGATTTATCATGTTTATATGTTACATAATGTGTTTATTATATAATTTTGAAAAAAAATATCATAGATGGATTAATGGAAATGTCTATATTAATGTAATGTGCAACATTCAATATACCCAAGAGATTATTATTATTAATGTGGCATCAAGAGTAGAGAGACTCTTAGTGATTTTAATGTGTACCTGCACGCCAGCACAGTGTGTAAATATATTTAGGTACAGGTACAATATAATTATCAGAGTACATACAAAATATGCAATAACTTTAAAACACTTGAAAGCTTGGAAAGTTTCCAGACATAATTGAGATGTGCTCATGGAGAATGTAAACAAACTGGGTGGGGCGCGCCGTATTAGAAAGACAGGGAGCCGTATAGCAAGTTTTGGTCATAATTTGAAATCGCCATATTAGTGGAACGCCATAAGCGGGGCCCTACTGTATGTGTGAACCTTAAGCTTAACTTGGGGTCATAGGGAAAAAGTACGAGTGCAGTACACAAATTTTGCACATATCTTAATACTTGTTGTTTTACAGTATGTACTGTCAGTTTTTTGTTGTTGTTGTTGTTGTTGTTGCATGTTGTGCAATTTTTTATGTAATTTTTTAATTGTTTACTCAAAATAACATATGTAGAGTCTTTAAGAATGTTTACTGTATTACGTAAAGCGGCACAATACAAATGGGAAATTTGTCCTGTTAACCTTTAATGAATTAAAGTTTATCTCTCATTGTTATTTTTTACAGAATGGAGTGTTATAGAGTGATAATGGATCAGCTGAACCAGTTAGTTGGAGCAGGCGTTCCTCCCCCAGCATCCCCCAGTGTGCCATCCCGGCCAGGGCCACCCACACCACCACCACCTACACTACCCTCCACAGATGCTACACACTATGCTAACCAGGTGGGTATATCTCTTACCTAATGTACAATATATGTATATGCAATGTGACCAGTGCTTAGAATACTACTACTATTTACTATGGCTATATTGCGTATCAAGATATCGCCTGCTTCACATGATCTTATTGCATACAATATGTATATATGTGTCTATGGGGAAAGTGGAACAGAATTCTTCCTCCGTAAGCCATGCGTGTCATAAGAGGCAACTAAAATGCTGGGAGCAAGGGGCTAGTAATTCCTTATCCTGTATACATTACTAAAGTTGAAAAGAGAAATTTTTTTCTTTTTGGGCCACCCTGCTTCGGTGGGATTCGGCCAGTTTGTTGAAAGAAGATGATGTATATATGTGCTGAAAAGTCACAATGAATGGAGTGATCAGCATTCAAACCAGCAGTCATGAAATTGCCAGCCCATTGCACTAGCCACTGGGCTATAGAGTCGTAAGGCTTCTCCAACTAGTTATTGGGATGGTTTGTTAAGGTCACAGTTATAAGCCAGTCGTGAGTTTTTAAGAACCCTAGGATTGACAACTTGACAAGCATCCAGTGGCATTCAAGCTCATGGTCCTCCTAAGTCTTGCCACTGTGTTGCTGGGTAAGTCGAGGGAAGATGGGGGGGAAGAGGTCTCCATAAAACTTACTTTATTATGAATAGACTTTACTGTATTAATGTATTATTCATCTCCTCTCACATATGACCCTCTTTTTTTTTTTTTTCAATATTATTTCAGATGATGAATCTGATTGTAGCAAGTAATGATGAATTGGCTCATGTGACATTATACCAGTGGCTGGTGGATACAAATCGCACAGATCGTCTACTGGCTCTGTCTTCACCTTATCTAGAGACATTCCTCACACGCACCAATGGCCAGGCACCCCTAAATCACTTGCTCTGGCGATACTATGAGCGCAATAGAGATTATTTTAAGGCTGCCAAGACCCTTCTTATCTTGGCAGAACAAATTGGGTAAGATATTCCATTAACCTGAGTTATTCTTGCAACTGCTGGAGATGGGTTATATTATGACCTCTCCCCCCCCCCCCCCAACAAGTCGGCCGTCTCCCACCGAGGCAGGGTGACCCAAAAAGAAAGAAAATCACCAAAAAGAAAATACTTTCATCATCATTGAACACTTTCACCTCACTCACACATAATCACTGTTTTTGCAGAGGTGCTCAGAACACAACACTTTAGAAGCATATATGCATAAAGATACACAACATATCCCTCCAAACTGCTAATATCCCAAAACCCCTCCTTTAGAGTGCAGGCATTGTACTTCCCATTTCCAGGACTCAAGTCTGGCTATATAAAAATAACCGGTTTCCCTGAATCTCTTCACTAAATATTACCCTGCTCACACTCCAACAGATCGTCAGGTCCCAAATACCATTTGTCTCCATTCACTCCTATCGAACACGCTCATGCACGCCTGCTGGAAGTCCAAGCCCCTCGCCCACAAAACCTCCCTTACCCCTTCCTTCCAACCTTTTCAAGGACGACCCCTACCCCGCCTTCCTTCTCCTACAGATTTAAATGCTCTCCATGTCATTCTACTTTGATCCATTCTCTCTAAATGACCAAACCACCTCAACAACCCCTGTTAACTGGTTAATTATCTGCTGGCCTACTGGAACTAGGTTGCACAAACCTTTTTAATAAAGCAAAGATTATGATACTGTGGAAAAGAAGTGACTTGCAATTTTTCACACTACTGTAATTTTTTTGAAGACTTAAATTTTTATAGTTTAGTCTGGTATGCAGTATTTCAGTCACACTAGTCAGTGTTCCATATTTCCATTGTATGCTGAATGAGGTTTGTGTTTCTTTTCCAACACTTAGTTGCACCCTCACAGTTGAATGTCATTGTGACATCTGCTTCAGCCACATTGAATTCTATCAAGTGTTTTCCTTAGCAGGGTTTACCCTATGTACAGTGATCTTTAGCAAACATTTTGATTTGATCTATCCTATTGATTGTTTATCTTCTTATTATGAGTGCACAATGTTATTAATGTGCTGCATTTTTGCAAAATGACAACCATCCACTGGACTTGATGAGTCCATCACCCTTGGTAATGGACTGATGAGTCATTACTACTACAGCTGCTTCCAGTGTTGCATTCACCTGTATCCAGCTGAAGAACTCTGTTGTGCAAGCAAAATGTTTCAGCAATAAAAATGCCCAAGTATTGCAAATGAGTCTTACAGTAAATTTGAGAACTTACAGGGAAGGATGACAAAATTAATCCACTGTAAAATGATTGATTCATATGAAGAGACCATTTAGTTCTATCTAAAATAATCAAATCCTTCCTCAGAGAGACTCCAGTTAGTGTGCGTGTGGAGTACCTCTCCCGTGCCCTCATGTGTCTCAGCTCCTGCGAGATGAATACAGCCTCAAACTATTCAGACTTCATGCTGCATTTAGAAGAAAAGAAAGAGGTGGCAAGAGTACAACTGATGGTAAGCTGCTGCTGCTTACATTTGAGACTACTCTTCACTTGTGTATAATCATACCTAAGTTAGTCATACCTATAATTTAAATATAATAGAAAGGGTGGTGGCAACCTTACTACCGACTGATCTATTGGACACCACACCCAGCTTCACAGTACCACAATATAGGGAAGGAAAAAAAATGAGCTCTGAGTCCAACTGATTTTATCCCCCACTAAAGGGTATTTTTTTTTTTTCTCCTCTATTTTAAGTAGGAAAAGTGTACAGAGGCATAGTTCTCATTCAAGAATGCTGTTGTGTATATGCACTGAATAATAATAAAGGGTTCTAGTGATGTTTATGGAAATTCGGGATATGATGTGTATAGAAATTCAGGATATGATGTGTATGGAAATTCAGGATATGATGTGTATGGAAATTCAGGATAGGCACGAGTTAATATGCATAGAAAAAATGGCAAAAGTAGAAAATATTTACTTGCTGGAGGCCAGAAATATTGGTGTGTCTTCCCTATCCACGGAGGTCACAAGTGCTGTTATGATCACAATTATAAGGTTAAAAATAGTTACTAAGTTTATTATCAAGTCAATAATTCTTTTGTACAAAGACCACTCTTGTTCTCATTGTTGCATTTTCATCAGACCAGAAAAATGTATTAATATAAAGAACTTATTATGTAAAGTCCTGTTTTTTTTATTTTATAATTCTGGCAATTTGAAATGTATGTTAGTTGAGGAGTTAGTCACCATACAAAGAGGTAGGCTGGATACTTAAAGATCTCTTGCCTGTGCTTAATGAAATAGATCCCTCATTATAACACTTAAATAGATTGATGTTACATTCATTTTTATTGTTAATATTTTTACTCTATCACAGGTACTTGATGCATTACAGTGTGAAGGGGCAAGTGGAGATGTTATTGCCCAGCTCAACTCTTCCCTCCTCACTCTCACTGTCCTCTATGAAAAATTTGCTGAGCCTTGGTCACTCTGGGAGTGTAAGCTAGCCATTGTACATTGTGCTGGCCATTCTGAACCACAATTAGTGCAGGTAGTTTCCAGTAACTTAGTTCTCTGTGTAATTTGGTATATGCTTTCCTTTAGAATGTAGTCTTGAAATATATTAAAATATCGTAAATTTTTAGCATCTACTAGTAATTTGATGGTGACTTATAGTGTGCTTGTTATTTTCTGATAACCTAATCAGTTTGTGGATTTAATCAATAGGTCTAAGAGAAGAATTTCTTAACCATCCCACAATATTTAGATTAAATTTTAGACAACATTTCAGCCTGTCCTTGGTGATAGTTATGGATGGACTGAAATATTGTCTTAGTTTCCTGCAGATTGTAGATTAGTTGAGAAAAGTTTTTTTTTACATTGTATCTCTATTGACCACATGCTTAGCTAACAACTGTGCTCTGAAGTTTTATCTAAGTACTGTATAATGTATATTTGGTTCTGTAGGTACCATATCAGGTAGGTGTAATTATTTTCATTTAAGATTTTCTGAAGCCTAAAGAATAAAAAGGCACAATACAGTGACTGGAACAATACTTCTGAAGCATTCAGGCTACTGTATATTCCTTAGAAAGTAACTAGGGTAAAAGAGCTAAAAACAAAATGTTTGTGGAATCGTCAATAATTACTTTTTTGCATTAGGTATAAACATTTTAGGTGTTTTAAGTTAAGAATATTTGCATCAGCAAGAAGGGAAGAAAATCTTCTCAAAAATAAGTAGTGGTGTTTCTGGTGAATTGTGTAACAATAAGTGCATTGAGTTTATCTATTGGTAATTTATCAGTTGTTATCCCCTTCCCCTCGAGGGAGGTTCCTTGATGAAAATGAGGGGCCCTTGATCCAAAGAATTGGACATACTATTCTCTTCTTTAAATTAAACCTGATTACCTCTTGTTGCTCCAGGTGCTGTATAACCCCAATAGGCGTTAGTGTTTCCTACTAATTATAATAATAGTTCTCATACATTTTACCCATTTTATTTTTATTTTCATTGATTTTTCAGTCCATTTGGAGCAAACTGTTAGAGAGTGAGTTAGAGAGGTCACGAGGGGGTGCTGTGGAGACAAGGGTGGATTGTTTGGCCAGTAAGATCAAAGCTCTGGCCCGGCTGTATTCTGCAAATCCAAACTACTTCCCTCTAGGTTGGTCATTCATCACATGGTTGTAGGTTTTGTAAGACTACACCATATTAATTTTGTATTTTTATCCTCTCTCAAAAGTGTTAAGCATTCTACTCGATTAAAAAGATTACATAACTTGTAAAATACAATATGAAAACAATTATCTTGCCTGAAGTCATTGCAGGGCATTGCCTTAGTAATTTCTTGACATTGTATTAATATACCTGCTGCTTATTTTAAATATTTTGAACCTTTTTTCAGAACACATAATAAAGGAGTGTGAAATTCGCTCGGTTCAGCTTAGAGCCGACACCTCTTGGGTTGTCACTACACTCCAAGGCTGCGGAATTGCTGTCAGCAAGCTCATCAGCATTTATCATAAGTAAGTATTCACAGCTTCAAAGAACAGCATCTTTGAAGTAGCCCTGTGTTTGCCTATGTCTGAAAGAATAATTTTTTTTTTTTTCGTTTTTTAATTACTGGCTGTCTTCCACTGGAGTAGGGTGGTCCAAAAAAGACACTTTCACCATCCTTCACTCCATTAGTGTCTTGCCAGAGGTGTGCAGACATTACAGTTCAGATGCCCTTCCAAGCTTTAAATATTCCCACCCTCCTTCAGAATGCAGGCACTGTACTTCCCACATTCAGAACTCAAGTCCTGAAGGTCACTCAGATTTTCCAGGCAAGCATTGGCTGCCGAGGTTATTCGGGTGATTATGACCCTCTGGCGATATGATAGGCACTATGAGGTCTGTAGCAGCTGTCTCCAGAGTCTGTACTCCTGTGTCTGGTCTTCTGTCCCCTTCCCCATTTTTTATAACTTTGCATTTGCTGGTATTGAATTAAGCAACCACTTACCTGACCAACCCTGCAGTTTTTCCACATCCTGTTGCAGCCTTTTCCTGTCCTCATCTGTTTGTATTCTCATCATTGGTTTTAAATCATCAGCAAATAGAGATACATCCATCTGGTATGCCATGCACATAAACCAGAAACAGTACTGGTTCTAATTCTGATCTTTGTAATACACGGTTTGCTACTCATTCCCATTCTGACATCACTTTCGAGAGAATTGCTCTGCTTCCTTCCTCTAAAGTACATGTACTTGATCCACTCGAGTACATTCCTGCTTAAGATTTTGCCCCAGTCTCGTGTATAGTACAGTATCAAATGTGCTTTATTTTGAGTATGAACCTAGAGATTTTCCATTACATGATTTAATAATTTGACTTGCGTTGCAGGTTGTATCGTAGCGGTGACAGTGTCTGGGAAGTAGAACGTTCACCTCATCACTTGCTGGCTGTCCTGGCTCACCTCATTACTATGATGATAGATAACACTTCCTCTGTACCTCCTCACCACAAGTAAGACTATACTTATCAAGTTTAGCTTTATTTGATTTATAATTTTTTTATTTTGATAACATGATATTCAAATATTTATTCTTTGATTGCACTTATAATCCAGATTCAGTTAATAATGTTATGTCTGTCATCTGAAGGCAGAAGTTCCAAGGTCTGCTGTTTGTGAATTCACACCTTTGATCATTATTTTTTACAAAATTGTTCCCTTCACCTATCTTGCATCACTCTTGTCTCCTCCTGTTGGTTTTACAGAGTACAGTAATAGAGAAAATTATAAGATACTCCTATAAAAACAATGGCATAAAAAATGCTTGAGTGTCATTATGTTTTCTGCTAGTATCTACTCCAGTCCAGTAGACTACTTTTGTTATGCACCTCATCATACCTTATATTCTAAGGCAGATTTGGTTGGCAAGTCCCCTGCTGCCCAGACTTATTCTGAGGTGTATGTGCCTTTGCTTTGGTTATTATTCAGCACCTCTCTAAGCATGTTTTCAATTTAATTCCTTTTTTTTCTGAAGTCCTTGCATTCAACCACAGATCTTTTAGTAACATCATTTTAATATAACCTAGGTAGTAGGTTGGTAGACAGCACCCGCCCAGGGAGGTACTACTGCCCTGCCAAGTGAGTGTAAAACGGAAACCTGTAATTGTTTTACATGATGGTAGGATTGCTGATGTCCATTTTTCTGTCTCATAAACATGCAAGATTACAGGTACGTCTTGCTACTTCTACTTACACTTAGGTCACACTACACATACGTGTACAAGCATATATATATATATGCCTCGGTGGGAGACGGCCGACTTGTTGAAAAAAAAAAAAATATATATATATATACACACCCCTCTGGGTTTTCTGCTATTTTCTTTCTAGTTCTTGTTTATTTCCTCTTATCTCTATGGGGAAGCGGAACAGAATTCTTCCTCCGTAAGCCATGCAAGTTGTAAGAGGCGACTAAAATGCCAGGAGCAAGGGGCTAGTAACCCCTTTTCCTGTATATATTACTAAATGTACAAGGAGAAACTTTTGTTTCTCCTTTTGGGCCACCCCACCTCGGTGGGATACGGCCGGTGTGTTGAAAGAAAGAAAGAAACATGCAAGGTTTCAGGTACGTCTTGCTACTTCTACTTACACTTAGGTAACACTTCACATACATGTCTTCTTCTTTCTTTCAACACACTGGCCGTATCCCACCGAGGCAGGGTGGCCCAAAAGGAAAAACGAAAGTTTCTCCTTTTACATTTAGTAATATACAGGAGAAGGGGTTACTAGCCCCTTGCTCCCGGCATTTTAGTCGCCTCTTACAACACGCATGGCTTACGGAGGAAGACTTCTGTTCCACTTCCCCATGGAGGTAAGAGGAAATAAACAAGAACAAGAACTAGTATTTTCTTCTTATTCTTTTTAGTAATCTATACAGGAAAAGGGGTTAATAGCCCATTGTTCCTGGCATTTTAGTTGACTTTTACAACTCACATGGCTTACGGAGGAAAGATTCTTATTCCACTTCCCCATGGATATAAAAGGAAAAGTAATAAGACCAAGAACTATTAAGATAAAATCAAAGAAAACTCAGATGAGTGTGTATAAATAAACATGTACATATATGTGTAGTGTGACCTAAGTGTAAGTAGAGATTGTAAAAATTATAGAGGAATAAGTTCACTGAGTATACCAGGAAAAGTGTACGGTAGGGTTATTATTGAAAGAATTAGAGGTAAGACAGAATGTAGGATTGCGGATGAGCAAGGTGGTTTCAGAGTGGGTAGGGGATGTGTAGATCAAGTGTTTACATTGAAGCATATATGTGAACAGTATTTAGATAAAGGTAGGGAAGTTTTTATTGCATTTATGGATTTATAAAAGGCATATGATAGAGTGGATAGAGGAGCAATGTGGCAGATGTTGCAAGTATATGGAATAGGTGGTAAGTTACTAAATGCTGTAAAGAGTTTTTATGAGGATAGTGAGGCTCAGGTTAGGGTGTGTAGAAGAGAGGGAGAATACTTCCCGGTAAAAGTAGGTCTTAGACAGGGATGTGTAATGTCACCATGGTTGTTTAATATATTTATAGATGGGGTTGTAAAAGAAGTAAATGCTAGGGTGTTTGTGAGAGGGGTGGGATTAAATTATGGGGAATCAAATTCAGAATGAGAATTGACACAGTTACTTTTTGCTGATGATACTGTGCTTATGGGAGATTCTAAAGAAAAATTGCAAAGGTTAGTGGATGAGTTTGGGAATGTGTGTAAAGGTAGAAAGTTGAAAGCGAACATAGAAAAGAGTAAGGTGATGAGGGTATCAAATGTTTTAGATAAAGAAAAATTGGATATCAAATTGGGGAGGAGGAGTATGAAAGAAGTGAATGTTTTCAGATACTTGGGAGTTGACGTGTCGGCGGATGGATTTATGAAAGATGAGGTTAATCATAGAATTGATGAGGGAAAAAAGGTGAGTGGTGCATTGAGGTATATGTGGAGTCAAAAAACGTTATCTATGTAGGCAAAGAAGGGAATGTATGAAAGTATAGTAGTACCAACACTCTTTTATGGGTGTGAAGCTTGGGTGGTAAATGCAGCAGCGAGGAGACGGTTGGAGGCAGTGGAGATGTCCTGTCTAAGGGCAATGTGTGGTGTAAATATTATGCAGAAAATTCAGAGTGTGGAAATTAGGAAAAGGTGTGGAGTTAAAAGTATTAGTCAGAGGGCAGAAGAGGGGTTGTTGAGGTGGTTTGGTCATTTAGAGAGAATGGATCAAAGTAGAATGACATGGAAAGCATATAAATCTATAGGGGAAGGAAGGCGGGGTAGGGGTCGCCCTCGAAAGGGTTGGAGAGAGGGGGTAAAGGAGGTTTTGTGGGCGAGGGGCTTGGACTTCCAGCAAGTGTGCGTGAGCGTGTTAGATAGGAGTGAATGGAGACGAATGGTACTTGGGACCTGACAATCTGTTGGAGTGTGAGCAAGGTAATATTTAGTGAAGGGATTCAGGGAAACCGGTTATTTTCATATAGTCGGGCTTGAGTCCTAGAAATGGGAAGTACAATGCCTGCACTTTAAAGGAGGGGGAGTTGGGATATTGGCAGTTTGGAGGGATATGTTGTGTATCTTTATACGTATATGCTTCTAAACTGTTGTATTCTGAGCACCTCTGCAAAAACGGTGATAATGTGTGCGTGTGGTGAAAGTGTTGAATGATGATGAAAGTATTTTCTTTCTGGGGATTTTTTCTTTTTTGGGTCACCCTGCCTCGGTGGGAGACAGCCGACTTGTTGAAAAAAAAAAGAACTAATAAGAAAATAGAAGAAAACCCAGAGCGATGTGTGTATATATATGCTTGTACATGTATGTGTAGTGTGACCTAAGTGTAAGTAGAAGTAGCAAGATGTACCTGAAACCTTGCATGTTTGAGACAGAAAAATGGACACCAGCAATCCTACCATCATGTAAAACAATTACAGGCTTTCGTTTCACAATCACTTGGCAGGACGGTAGTACCTCCCTGGGTTGTTGCTGTCTACCAACCTACTACCTAGACATACATGTACAACGATATATATACACACCCCTCTGGGTTTTCTTCTATTTTTCTTACTAGTTCTTGTTCTTGCTTATTTCCTCTTATCTCCATGGGGAAGTGGAACAGAATTCTTCCTCCGTAAGCCATGCGTGTTGTAAGAGGCGATTAAAATGCTGGGAGCAATGGGCTTGTAACCCCTTCTCCTGTATATATTACTAAATTTAAAAGGAGAAACTTTCATTTTTCCTTTTGGGCCACCCCGCCTCGTTGGGATACGGCTGGTTTGTTGAAAGAAGAAGAATTTTAATATAGATTATGTGCAGTTGTATTAATTAACATTACAATTCCAACAGGCGGGCTCAACGTGAACTGTGTCTTGACTACATAGCAGAGTACCTCACCGACTTGAGTGCTTCTGCAGATCCTTCAGCAGGTGTCATATCTGCTCACCTTAAAAGCTGTCAAGCCATGCTAGAACGTTATGTGTAGTATTTTTCATCATGTGTTCTTGACTGTCGAGTATGAATATTTGTTTAGTGTACAGGTGATAAAATGGTTGATAACTGCATTATTACTGTACATAACATTACTAAATTCACAAGTTTTGTAACTATGTTTAAATAGAGGTTTATTTTCCTATGTCTCTTACGTGATATACAGTAAAGCTGTTGTGAGGTATTGTACTTGAATTATCTCATTCTGCTTAAAAACTCTTGAGTCACTAGTTTCTCTTGAGGTCACCCAGCTAAAGAAGGGCAATTCCTACAAAAAAATTGCATTGATACAAATTCATTAACATGCCTCAGGCAAGACAGTGATGGAGTGAGTGATGATGAAAGTGTTTCTTCTTTTTTGGGTCACCCTGCCTCGGTGGGAAACGGCCAGTGTGTTAAAAAATATATTGGTTACTTTATTGTGTAATCTTTGAAAAGAAAAAACTGTTGCCTAATAAGTTCATTTTGGACTGTTGAGTAGTATGGTTGGTTTTATTGTTCAAAAGATATACTTCCTATAATAGGAAAAACAAAATGCAGTTGGTGCCTGAGTAAAGGATACTCAGATTAGAGAGACTCGAGTGTATCGGAGATTTTGGGTCGATTATTTGTAAAAGTACTATACTGTATTTCCCAATTAATTTTTTAATTCCTCAATTCTTAACCGAATTATGACAATGAAATAGGAACTTACCACATCTATGCCAAATAATTATAAAACAAAAATAAATGTATTTGATAAAGTAACAATAGAAAAGCAACTAAAATTAGCCAAAATTACAAAAAAAAAAAAAACTCCATGTTTCTTAACCAAATTTTACCAAAATAATATAAATCCATCATAAATGCATAAAACAAACACGTGTTGTATTTCGTTGAATTGAGTAAATTGTAAAGGAAAATCCCATCTATTTTGCTTTGGTTGGTGCTGGAGTAGTGGTGGTGGTGGTGCTTTGAGACTTGTGAGGATTCTTGTCCCTTCTAGATACATTTTTTAATGAAATTGATATGCAAACCATTGAAATATTGACATGAATCACAAACCATTAAGATGTTGAAGTCCTTGTGGCTTAATGCTTCTTTTTGATTATAATAATAATAATTAAAATGTTGATATCACAGCTTCAATTTTTAGATATATATGGCACATTGGCACTCAACATACGGATATAATAAACTTGGCTCATTCATTGTTAAAATATTGACATTAGTTTATCAATTGATAATAATAGATCGGATTTATTATTTTGATGCGTTTGGCACTTGTAAATACTGTATTTTCACATTGGTCTCAAAGCCACCATAACTGTAATAGTCTCACTGGTGGTCTCTTAACTGCCATGATAGTAAGTGCTCTCACTGGTAGTCTGTAAGCCACCCTTTTTTTTTTTTTTTTTTTTTGTGACAAAGTTAAATACATAAACTGTGCTGCTAGCCACCATTGTTGAGGGGAGGATATGGGGAAAATGATTCAAAGGGACCAGGACTAACCAGCATGGTCATGAATGCAACTCATAAGGTGGTGGTAGGTTTAACACGAGTTTCATGTTATTTTTGAATAGTTAGGTGTGGGTGGTTTGTTGCGTCATTTCTTAATTTTATCCAGTTAACTGCTTGATGGTTGAGAGAGCACCTACTGTACAGTATAAACATATGTTAACTATCAATTTTTTTTCTATGGGTGACATACAAAATTTCACCAAGATGTGTTGCATTTTGTCGAGCATCCATGAGCTTTTCATCGTTGAATATTCGGTAGCAGTGTGACTGAAAGCCTGTATGTTTTGGATAAGAGATGGGAATACAGGCAATCTCTCTTTGCTTCATAAAAATATAGTTACAGAATATTGTACATTCAAGTAAAAAGAACCAAATATTCTGTACAAGAAAATTAATACTGTCACCGTACATGGGGGGGCAACAAAAATATTTAAATGACAGTTATTTTGATACAGTCAAACATTGGTCTGGTACTCATGCAGTCAGGGAATTGCTAAGATGTAGATTTTTCTGGACTACTGATGTATATAGCCAATAGAAGAAAACTGGCTATTTATAGCCCATATGACATGTAATGTGCAGCATGTACACATCAGCATGAACCATATCAATATTCTTTATCTGTAAAAGTAACACTGCACCTACCTGCCAGCCTGCTGCATAAGATTCTGAAGAGTGTAATGTCAGATTGGTTATCACTGACTGGTGTCAGACAGACAGGTGATGTAGTTTCCTTTTAACTCTTTAGAACTTGATAGGTAATAACTCAATTTTATCTACAGTACATTGAACTCTTTAGTCTTGAAAACTGAGCACTTGTGGTGTGTAGCCATCTTATCCAGTGTATTCCAGAAAAATAGAATATTTATGTTGGTATGATTGAGATGTGTGTGATATGTTGAGCTGAAGTGCACTAGTGTCTTAAGCTAGTTCATCATTGCTAAAGCCTATGCTCATAGCTCTTACCTTCCCATGTATATAAAACATTTTTCTAAAATTTGAAGAAAGCATTCATTTCTTCAGTTTTCTGTACATTGAACAATTATTTGAAGCAAATAGAGAAATATCATTTTTATGCCTAAAGAATCTTTAATCGTTCAATTTTATGCATAGTATACCATGACCCAGCTTAAACTAGTGCAACTTTCTGGTTGGACATTGATAAGGCTCAATCACATTGAAGGTGTATTTATGATAACCTAACCTGATTGTGTAGTAGTGTATGGAATACCAGACTGAAGATGTTTGACTAGTCTTCAGTTTGGTGGTGCACATTTTTCACCTTGTGCTATGAGATGTGACGTATAACATCAACTTGGGCATAAGTTGTATGCTGTAGGTGCTGTACAGATATTTTGTAGGTTTTAATTTCATACTTTTATTATAACTGGCATTACATTGTAAATTTTGATTAAAATAGTTTAATTGTATAATTATTTGTATTGACATATGCATTAGAGATGGTTTCTATTAACTATCTGTCTTTCATATCCCATTTTTTACATCGTTTGAGTCAGTGGCTCCCTGCCCCTGGGTTAGTGTGGATTATTATAAACATTTTACTACACAGCGAACCTCCTACTACTACTACCACCACCACCTCTCCTCATGGGAGGTGCCTGAATGATGGTGAGAGGCTGGTTGTCTCGTTCTAAATGGATTTTATGACTTTCAGGCCCCTACCCCTGGTTATAATAATTATCCATACCACTGAATTTGTATCCCCTGTACCATTACAGTATATTGATATCTCATATCACTACCTATTGTAGCTTTTTTTTTTTTTTTTTTTCTGTGCAACATGGGTGTTGTCTTTCACATAATGAATTATTTCCTTAACATGTGCCTCAGGCCTAAAGTGTTACAGGTGTGAACTATTTGTCTACGGTGTGAAGGGACATCTGGACATGTGTGACGTAGCTCACATTGACAGGTGTGATCCAATACAGGTCTTGGAACATCGTCTTCAAAGGGGGTGCCTTGATGCCAATGAATGGCTGTTAATCCAAGGAATTGGAGATAGCCTCCACTTCCTTGGATCAAACATAATTACCTCTCATTTCCCAAGTGCTATAAACCCATATAAATTTAATGCTTTCTCACAAATAATACCTCTTCAAGGGGGGCTACTTGGCGTGGTGAAGAGGCTCTTGGTCTGAGGAATTAGACCTGTCGGTCTTCTTCTTCAGACCGAACCTAATTACCCCCCCATTCTCCCCTCCCCTATCCCATCCTCCCCATCCTCCCCTTTTTCCATTCCTCCTCCTCCTCCCCACCCCTCCCTTTTGCCCTTCCTCTTTTTGGCCTTTGGGATTTCTCCCACAGGCATGCTAGTTCCTAGGTAGGGGAAAGGACACCGGGGTCCATCCCATTCCGTTGAAGTTCTTGGCGGTGGCGTAGTTTGCCGTGGAATCCGGATCGCCTGGGGATGTCCCGATCCCTCTCCGGTATCCCGGAGTAGCTTTGGGTGTCTTTCGGGCGACGGGTGTATCTCTGGAAGCCACCTTTCGGATTCCGGGGGTGGTGGCCGAAGGAGGTATGCTTTGTGGCGGATATCAGGCCGCCCTCTCTTTTGTCCACCGAGGTAGCTCGGCAAATGTGAGGTTGCTATCCCGGATTGCTGGTTTACTGGCATGAAGGGTAGGGTATGGCACGGGTTCCATGCTGCATCTGCGCTACTAGCGGTGCTGAGGTCCTCTTGGGCGCGGAGGGAGATTTCCGGCCCTTTCATTCCTCCTGGGAACTATTCCTCCCCGCTCCCCCCTTTTTTTATTCTTTTTTTATTTTTATTTTCTTTTCTTCTTTCTTTTTTTTTCTTAAAAACAAAAAGCAAAGGAGTAACCTAACCATGGAGAACCCAATCCATGAACCCACTACCCCCGGGCCCCTTCTTGATACCGCACCCCATTCTGACCCTGCCTTGTGTTTAGACCACTCTTCGGACACTCCTGATGCCCCTGTACCTCTTGCTGGTGCTGTTTCCTCACCCGCTTCAGGTACCAGGGCTTCGACTGACTCCTTCGATTTGTCTGAACTCCGCTCTCCTTTGACTATGCTTCCGGCTTCTCCCTTTACGGTACGGCAATTTTCGAATCGCCCGCCCATTTCACGCCGGACCAACTCCGGTCCTACTCCTAAACGCCAACGTCAATCTCCTGATGATGCTCCTTCGTTACCTTCCCATTCTACTCGGAAAAGACCGACACGTCAAGCACTCCCTCTCCACGCTCAGTTTTGGACCACACAATGGACTAAATTCTTTACTTTAAGACTGACTTCTTCTTCTGCCTACCTTTCTGACCATAGTATTGGCAAAGCGCTCCTGCGTCATGTTGGTAGAGATATTTCATTTCATGCTCTCGAGCTGTACGCGCATCGTCACTGTCCAGAATGCTACCCAAGCTCATGATCTTTCTCTCCTTTTGAATATCGATACTACTCCTATCACTATTGAAAAACATCTTTCTCACAATTCTTGTAGTGGTACTGTCATTCTGCCCCATATCATAGTCCAACAGAATTTCCAGTCATGTGACAATGACATTCTTGAACAGCTGGAACTCCAGGATCTCCCAATCCTCAAAGTAGACACTTATGTCCTTCCTGCCCGGGGGCGGAGACGTTACCCTTGCAATGTGGCTCGTTTAACTTTTGACAGCTGAGAACTCCCGTCCTCTGTATATGTCATGGGACATCGGTTACAAGTTCGAAAGGTGATACCTACACCGCAACAATGTAGAAATTGCTGGCGTTTTGGTCACCCAGCGAAATATTGCAGATCTATGGCCGAATGCCCAGTCTGTGGTGCCGACGACCATTCTAATACATCTTGCAGTCAACCTCCATCTTGCCTTAATTGTAATGAAGCTCACCCTTCGTACTCCCGCCGTTGCCAGGTCTACTTACATGAACGTGAAATCCATTGCCTCAAAGAGGCAGGTCTCCCTTATGCTATGGCAGTTACTCATCTCCGCCTCCAAGGGAGACTACCCCGTGTTTCTTATTCTCGTGTTTCCAAACATTCCCCCACTTCTGGGGTCCCATCTTCTGCAGCCTCCTCTGTTGTTACCCCTCCCATAGCCACTCCGGCATCTAATCCTTTTGCTGTCCTTGGCTTTGACGTCCCGACTACAACTCAGTCTGTTCTCACATCTTCGCGTCCTTCCTCACAAGCCCCAGTATCGATAAGACCTCGTACGACACCTAATACCAATCGCCCCTCTATTTCTCAGAAGTCCAAAAAATCCACATTGCTCAAATCTTCTTTGCCCCTTCCTTCCCTTCTTCCACCTCCACACTTTACCTTTCCAGTCTCGGTACCTAGTTCTTCCCCTCTCTCTGGCTCTATTACAAGTGTGGAGATTCACCCTCCTCCTCGTACTATGCTTCCACCCCGTCCCCTCCCAAGTTTCTCCCTCTTCTGCCACTCCCAGGTTTCTGCCTCTTCTGTCCCCCCCACACTTCATCTCCAGTCCCTTACACTCTTCCTCCCCCTCTACTTTGGTACAGTCCATTACTGTCCCAATCTTTACTCACCCTCCTCCTTCTATCTCCATATGGTCTCCCATACATCTTTGAATTCAGAAACACTTGAAGCCATTTCAGAATATATTGCAGAGACTAAACCTTCAATGGATACTGATTCACTTCCTGTTCCTTCTCTTCCCTCTCCTCCATCTTCACAACCCCATTCTTCGCAACGCTCCGTTCCTTCGCTGCTTGAACGTCTTCCAATGCCACCACACGTTGACTTTTCTAACCCCTCTAGTCTGTAGGTGCCTTTACCTACAGATTCCTGGTATTTTCTTCATCGCCAATCATGGCCTATTTACAGTGGAATATCCGCGGCCTCGGGTAATCGGGGTGAGCTTCAGATGTTGCTTTCCAGGTTTTCCCCTGTTGGTGCTTGCTTACAAGAACCAAAATTACACCCGGCTGTTTTCCAACCTATCTCAGGCTATAATTTATTGTATTCTTCGGATCCTTTCTCAGATGGGACCTTTAATGAAAGTGCCCTTCTTCTACGCAATGATATTCCGTACTGTCAACTATTTGTCCATACTTCGCTGCATTACACTGCAGCCCGTATCCACTTGAATAAGTAGTTTACAATATGTTCTTTATATCTCTCTCCTTCTCGAGCATTTTCTATTCCAGACTTTGCCTTTCTTGTTTCATCCTTACCACCACCACTTCTGTTACTTGGTGATTTTAATGCCCACCATTTCCTCTGGGGGGGTCTCATTGTGACTCACGTGGCCTCCAGTTGGAGGCTTTTCTCGCCTCTCACCCCCTCCATGTTTTAAATACGGGTACTCCCACCCATTTTGATCCTCGTACTCATACTCTCTCTTGCATCGATCTATCAGTCTGCTCTTCCTCCACTGCACTAGACTTCACCTGGTCTGTTCTACCGGACTTACATGACAGCGATCATTTTCCAATCATTCTTTCTTCTCCTTCCTATTCACCACCTTTCCGTAGCCCTCGCTGGCAATTTGATCGGGCAAATTGGGATCTTTACTCACCTCGCTGCTTTTAGTGAGGTTCCTTCTTCATCCTCCATTGATGAGCTCCTACACCTCTTCTCAACGTCAGTTTATACAGCAGCTTCTCATTCTATACCCCAAACCTCAGGCAGGCATTCTCAGAAGTGCGTGCCTTGGTGGTCTCCTGCTTGTGCTCGTGCAGTACGTTTGAAACGCGCTGCATGGGGCAGGTACTGGTACAATAGAACTGCTGAGAGACCTTGATTTTAAGCAGAAGCGTGCGATCGCTCGCTGTGTCATCCGTGAAGCTAAATGCACTTGTTGGCAAGACTATGTTTCCACCATCACCTCTGCTTCTTCTGAGTGCAGTCTGGAAAAAAGTGAGGAAATTGAGTGGTAAATACTCTCCTGACCCGGCTCCTGTTCTACGGGTCGCTGGTGTTGATGTAGCAAACCCTCTCGACGTTGCCATTGAACTTGGCACACATCTGGTCCGTATTTCCCGAGGGCTCCATCTATGCCCCTCGTTTCTTTCCTCAAAGTCTGCCAGAGAGTTAGTACCCTTGGACTTTTCTTCTCTCAGAGAAGAACAGTATAATGTGCCTTTTACACTTCAAGAGCTAGAGGCAACGCTCTCAGCTTGCCGATCATCGGCAGCTGGGCCTGACGACATTCATATTCGTATGTTACAACATTTACATCGGTCAGCCCTTGTAGTCCTCTTACACCTCTTCAATCTTATTTGGGCACAAGGAGTTCTTCCCCAGCTGTGGAAATCTGCCATTGTTCTCCCTTTCCGCAAACCGGGTACTACAGGACATGATGCCTCCCACTATCGTCCCATCGCTCTTACTAGTGCAGTTTGCAAAGTGATGGAACGTCTCATAAATCGACGTTTAATGTGGTATTTAGAGACACACAACAGTCTCTCCGCTAGTCAATATGGCTTTCATAAGGGTCGTTCTACCATAGACCCCTTACTACGCTTGGATACGTATGTTCGTAATGCCTTTGCGAATAATCACTCAGTTATTGCCATATTTTTTGACCTTGAGAAGGCATATGACACAACTTGGAGGTATATTTTGGCCCAGGCCCATTCCTTAGGCCTCCGGGGCAATCTACCATCCTTCCTTAAGAACTTTTTAACTGACAGACATTTCCGTGTTCGAGTCAATAATGTTCTTTCCCCGAACTTCGTCCAAGCTGAAGGTGTCCCTCAGGGATGTGTTCTAAGCACAACACTTTTTCTCCTTGCTATAAATGATTTGGCCTCTGTTCTTCCACCCATTATTTGGTCATCACTCTATGTTGATGACTTCGCTATTGCTTGTGCAGGCGCTGGCTGTCATCTTATTGCAGTTTCTCTCCAGCATGCGGTCAACCGTGTTTCCACTTGGGCCACCATGCATGGGTTTAAATTTTCAAGTACCAAAACTCACCAAATTACTTTCACTAGATGCTCTGTTATCTCCGATCATCCTTTGTATCTCTATGGCTCCTGTATCCCCGAATGTGATACAGTCAGGTTCCTAGGCCTTCTCTTTGACCGTAGGTTATCCTGGAAACCTCACATTACCTCTCTGAAGGCAATCTGTCACAGCTGGCTAAACCTTCTTAAAACCCTTGCTCATCTTTCCTGGGGAGCTGATCGTCGAACTCTGCTTCGCCTACATTCAGCCCTCGTTTTATCGAAACTCGATTATGGTGACCAGATTTATTCCGCGGCCTCTCCTGCTACTCTCTCTAGCCTTAACTCTATCCATCACCAAGGATTACATTTGTGCCTTGGTGCTTTTCGCTCTTCCCCTGTTGAGAGCCTCTATGCAGAAGCGAATGTTCCATCCTTGTCTGATCGCGTGATGCCCATTGCCTTCGCTACTATGTACGCTCTCACGATCTCCACAATCCTTCCATTTATAGAATGGTCACCGATATTAGTAGACATTCTTTATTCGTTCGCCGCCCCTGTTTGCTCTGTCCCTTTTCTCTTCGCCTACATTCACTCTTGTCTTCCCTTCAGTTACCACCTTTATATGTTCATGTAGCATCTCACTTTTCCCTACCCCCCTGGGAAGCTCTAGCTGTTCGGGTCTGTTCTTTCTCACCCCCTTGCTCGAAAGCTCAACTGCCTACGGTGGCTTCCCGCTCTCTTCTTGATCACTTCCACTCCCATTCTCATGCCACCACTGTGTACACAGATGGCTCTAAGTCTTCAGACGGCGTCGGATTCGCAGCAGTGTTTCCGGACAGCGTCGTGCGGGGGCATTTACTATCTTCGGCTAGCATTTTTACTGCTGAACTGTATGCCATTCTTGCAGCACTTATTCGTATCGCATCTATGCCTGTGTCATCATTTGTGGTAGTCTCAGACTCCCTTAGTGCTCTACAGGCTATACGAAAATTTGATACATCTCACCCCCTAGTTCTCCGTATCCAACTTTGGCTATGCCGTATCTCTACGAAGCATAAAGATATTTTTTGTTGGGTCCCTGGTCATGTCGACGTACAGGGCAATGAACAGGCAGACACTGCTGCACGGTCAGCAGTACATGACCTACCAATTTCCTATAGAGGTGTTCCATTTCTGGACTATTTTGCTACAATAGCTGCCCACCTTTGCGCCCGTTGGCAACAACGTTGGTCAACTCTGCTTGGTAACAAACTTCATTCTATTAAACCGAGCATAGGTTACTGGCCGTCTTCTTGTCATCAGTGCCGTGGTTGGGAGACCACTCTCTCCCGTCTTCGCATTGGCCACACTCGTCTTACTCACGGGTATCTCATGGAGAGGCACCCTGTACCTCTCTGTGAACAGTGTCAAGTTCCAGTATCGATTAGCCACATTCTGTTAGACTGCCCTCTCTATCAACGAGCACGCAGAATTTACCTCCAACGCCGTCTTCGTTCTACTACTCTCTCTTTACTTTCCCTTCTTGCTGATGGACCCTCCTTTAATCCTGACTCTCTCATTGACTTCTTGACAACGACTGATGTACTCCACAAACTCTGATGATGATACCTTACGCACTCCCCTCAGCCCTTTCTAGCTCAGTCTCTTGCTGCCCTTTACCCTTTCACCATCCACTGCTCCGCTGTTATCCGTAACCTATTACTCATCCACCTCCCTTTTGCCACCTGATGCCCTCGCTTCCTTCCTGCCCTGCAGCGCTGTATAGCCCTTGTGGCTTAGCGCTTCTTTTTGATTATAATATAATAATCACAAATAATACTGTATTTTTAACATTCAGGCTGTATTCCACTGAGGCATAGTGACCTAAAAAGGAAAAACAAATGATTTTTCTTTTAAATTTAGTAATTTATACAGGAGAAGGGTTACTAGCCCCTTGGTCCCAGCATTTTAGTTGCCTCTTACAACATGTAAGTTTAGAGCTTTGTTTTGATTATAATAAATAATCTTACAACACGTATAGCTTATGGAGAAGAATTCTTTTTCAATTCCACATGGACATAAGAAGAAATAAGAACAAGAACTGTTAAGAAAATTGAAGAAACCCAAGATGAGTGTATACATATATAATTTTTTAACAAGTCGGTTACCTCCCACTGAGGCAGGGTGACCCAAAAAAGAAAAAAAATCCCCAAAAAGAAAAATACTTTCATCATTCAACACTTTCACCACACTCACACATTATCACTGTTTTTGCAGAGGTGCTCAGAATACAACAGTTTAGAAGCATATACGTATAAAGATACACAACATATCCCTCCAAACTGCCAATATCCCAAACCCCTCCTTTAAAGTGCAGGCATTGTACTTCCCATTTCCAGGACTCAAGTCCGGCTATATAAAAATAACTGGTTTTCCTGGGTTGTAAATGCTGCAGCAGCGCTGTATAGCCCTTGTGGCTTAGCGCTTTTTGATTATTATAATAATGTAAATGCTGCAGTGAGAAGGCAGTGGAGATGCCCTGTCTAAGGGCAATGTGTGGTGTAAATATTATGCAGAGAATTTGAAGTGTGGAAATTAGGAGAAGGTGTGGAGTTTATAAAAGTACATGTATTAGAAGGGTTGTTGAGGTGGTTTGGTCATTAAGAGAGAATGGATCAAAGTAGAATGGCATGGAGAGCATATAAATCTGTAGGGGAAAGAAGGCGGGGTAGGGGTCATCCTCGAAAAGGTTGGAAGGAAGGGGTAAGAGAGGTTTTGTGGGCAAGGGGCTTGGACTTCCAGCAGGCGTGCATGAGTGTGTTAGTGAATGGAGACTAATGGTATTTGGAACCTGATGAGCTGTTGGAGTGTGAGCAGGGTAATATTTAGTGAAAGGATTCAGGGAAACCGGTTATTTTTATTTAGCCGGAGTAGAATCCTGGAAATAGAAAGTACAATGCCTGCACTTTAAAGGAGGGGTTTGGGATATTGGCAGTTTGGAGGGATGTGTAATAGGACGGTATATGTATAATTGGGGCCCTTATATTCTATATGGAGTTTATTATATTTCAGGTCACTTCTTATATTGTATCTTTATATATGCTTCTAAACTGTTGTATCTGAGCACTTCTGCAAAAACAGTGAGTATGAGTTAGGTGAAAGTGTTGAATGACGATGAAAGTATTTTCGTTTTGGGGATTTTCTTTTTGGGTCACCCTGCCTAGGTGGGAGATGGCCGACTTGTTGAAAAAAAATACACATACATACACACATGCAGATGTGTGTACCTGTTATCCCTCGTGATGCTCTTAACATGTCAGACATTATTTTAAAAAATATTCTTGGCAGTCATTCACACAAACCAGAAATAATATTGGTCCTAATTTCAGTCCTTGAGGAACCCCGTTGGTAATATTTAATCATTCTGACGTCTCTCCTTCCTTACCTCTTGCGGCGTTGGTGGGTTTAGCACATATTTTTTTCTTACTGTAATAATAATTAAGAGTGAATCATTGGATTATATTCTCTGTTGTTCTTGCCTGAACCACAAGATTTTGTCCTCATGCTGTTATGAGATGCTGCATCAGATGCCTTGCAATCAAAGAAAATGTAATCCATCCATCCCTTTCTTTCCTGTCTTCCATCTCTCACTTTGTCATAAAGCTCCAACAGGTTGGCAAGACAAAATTTACTGTCTCCGTACCCATGCTGCCAGCATGGGTTCAGAGATGGTAAATTTTCATAATCACCAGCATGATGCTGGTGACTATGAAACCATCTCTCTCCAAGTGTCCTACATCACCTTGAGTGTCAGTGAAACTGGTCTGTAGTTCATTGCTTCCTGTCTGTCACCTTTGTTAAATATAGAGACTACATTCGCTGTCTACCGGATCACTGGCCACTGTCCTGCATCCCCTGACTAGTTGAATATCTTAGTTAGTGGCTCAAACTGTGCTTCTGCTCTCTTTTTCAGAAGCCCAGGTGACACCTTGATAGGTCCCGCTGCCTTTGATATATCCAAGTCCATCAAAAGCTTTTTCCTCTTTCCCTATTGTGTCCAGTACCTGTCAGTGTACATTGTATTGCCCATGTTTCCGCTGAGACGTTCTCTGTTCTCACCTCCCCTCAAGGAAGGTTCCTTGATGTTGGCGAGGGGCTCTTGATTTAGGAAATTGTATCTGCTCCAGTTCCCCGAATTAAGCCTGAATGCCTTCCACATCCACCCCCCCCAGGCGCTGTATAATCCTCCGGGTTTAGCGCTTCCCCTTGATTATAATAATAATAATCTGTTCTCACCTGTTTGTGGATGCAGGAGTCGATTCTTAGATCTTGGTCCTACCTCCTTACTTGCCACTCTTCATATGACCCTTGTGGATCTAGCGCTTAGTTTTGATTATAATAATAATAACTGTCACTCTTCAGACTCCCCCCCTAGCCTCGTTAGCTCTATCGTACCTTTTCTTAAAACTGTATGTATCTGTGTGTGTCCATGCCGATATAAAATTTACAGGAGTAATTGTTGGTAATCATCGCACTTTGGCATGTCGTAGGTAGGCTGGACAATCACTCATTTTCTCAACCATCGTCTGTTTCCAGTATTAGACTGTCTTACAGTGTGTTTTATTGATGCTACATGACAACTCTGTCATGATACAATACTATAAAAATGGAAAAGTGGACACTTCATTAATTAAAAGTGCAAGACGATTGAAGAGGACGCCAGAGAAAGATAACCTGGCACTGTACACGTGGCTGGAGGCGCGTGCTGGTCAGTCTGGTCTCAGTCGCGAGGTGGGTAGTACGCACGTTCCCACACTACTAGAAGAGCAGTGACCCTTTACACTACGTATTCACTAATATTTACCCTAAGCAATGATGCTTCTCGCCCCTCCCCATCTCCCACCATAAAATGCTCGTTAAGAACATGGTGGAGTAAAATGTATTATGGAAAATAACCTTACTGTGTTGCTTTTTAATATGTTTTATTTCAAGTGAAAATTTAAATCTAACCTTCAGTCTACAGAAAAAAATTGTCGTATTGAAATTTATTAAAAGGCAGGAATTTAAGGGTAAGTATGACTCGATTCAAGCGTTTAAGGATACGTCAGTTGAACCATGGAGTGTGACCCAGGAGATAGAGCTCATTTCCCGGAAACATAACAGACTTGCATCACGGGTTCAGAGAAGGGAAAGCATGAATCTTCAACTTGCTTCACTAATATTGAAACGAGAGAAAAAAAAAGGTGAAATAATTGCATATTCCTGGACTACCGATGGCCATTAATACAGCTCCTCACAGTCGACGAATTTACAAGATGGAATAATAGGTTACGTTGGTAGGGAAGGTGCCTTCAGAGGGAGTACCTTGATGGCAGTGACAGGATCTTGATTCAAGGAACTGAATATGTTCTTCATTGGATTGAACCATTGATTATCTCCCATTTTCCAGCGCTGTACGACCATTACGGTTTTTTGTACTTCCATGACTCTTGAAATCGTAATAACACGATTGTAAACATACCCACGGAAATTATGGGATTCAAACCCCACCCGTTCCGTGGTTTGGTTTAGTGCTTCTCCACTAATATAATACTCCTGGACCACCTGCCAGACAGGAGGTCCAAGTGGAGCAGGAAGCGGGGTCCCCCAAGCATGTAGTTCTGGGCCCACACTGTTCTTGAGGTACGTCAGTAACCACCTCTGAGACATTTCATTTCTATGTTGATATTTGCGAACGATAAAAAAAATCGTGTGAAGAATACAGGCGGAGGAAGAATGCAAAACTCTGCAACAAGGAAATTCTGCAAATATCAAGCTTGATTGATAACGTCCTCACTTCGAACATTGAGGGCCCGGGATTGATCCCCGGAAGGGGTGAAATGGTGGGCATATTTCCTTACTCACATTTGCTGCCCCAGTTCACCTAGCAGTGAGTAGGTTCCTGAGTGTTAACCGACTATTGTGTGTCGCATCCTGGGGGAACAAGATTAATATAAATTTCTCGAAATTCTCTACATAAGGGGATTACCAACAGACCCCTGGCAGTCTTCAAGCTGGCACTGGACAAGCACCTAAAGTCGGTTCCTGACCAGCCGGACTGTGGCTCGTACGTTGGTTTGCGTGCAGCCAGCAGCAACAGCCTGGTTGATCAGGCTCTGATCCACCAGGAGGCCTGGTCACAGACCGGGCCGCGGGGGCGTTGACCCCCGGAACTCTCTCCAGGTAAACATAACCAGGGGCTTTCTGCATAGTATGCCATTGATGTCAGCTGATGTGTAAATATATTTGTGGAAATAATATTATTATTAATGTACCAACACGTCAATACCCACCCATATGGGTCAGGTCACTTAACCTTTTCCTGCCTTCTCTTCTCTATCTAAAACCCTTTTTTTTTTACTTATCCCAATTCTTTCTATCCTCATTTAGCCATCCCTCGTATGGCCTAACACTTCAAGAAAAGGGCTCATTATGTTGAGCCCTGATACACGCATGTTTATAAGTATGGAAGGAGACCACTAGCAATAAATTACCATGGGGTGAAAGGCACTACCTGTGTCTGAGAGGAAGTATGATGGTTGATATGACATTCAACCTGTTACCGGAACCCCACATAGTAAAACATCATTAATATTTACTCTCTGAAACATCCTTCATATTTACTTTGAAACATCACATTTACTCCCTGAAACATCATATTTACTCTCTGAAAAACCATATTTACTCCCTGAAACATCCTTCATATTTACTCCATGAAATATCTTTCATAATAGAAGCTACTAAATTAAAAACAATCAAGGAAAATAAAAAAAAAAAATCTTGAAATATGACTCACTTGGTACAAAATCGGTTCAGAAAGGAGAATGGAAATTTGAAACGATGTCAGTAAGGAATAAAAGTGTTAAAATTGATAAACAAAGTTACTATATGTGAAAACAATTCATTAGTCGCTAAAGAAAACATACGTAGTGTGTGTGTGTTAATGTGGCCGCTAGATGGCAGAAGAGTTGGTGTTGTGAGTCAACTGTCACTACTACCATCACTACCACAACTACCACCAATACCACAACTACCACCACTACCACAGCTACCACCACTACCACAACTACCACCACTACCACTACTACCACCACTGCCACAATTACCATCATAGCCACTGGTACAACTACCATTACAACCGCTATCACCACTAAAACCAGAAGGGTGTAGCAAGCAATAACAACCTCTACCACCCCACAACTACCATAATGAGGTGGTCTGAAGTTACGTGAAGATCACCATCACTTCATCACCACTCACCAGGTAGGACTTTTTTGGTTTCACATAATTGTCACCATTGTTTTAGTGTGATATTATTTATAGTACTACTTATTATATTGATCAAAACGTTCAGAAACGTCTTGAGTAATATAAAGGAAAATATTTAACTACTTACATATATAACGCGCAAATAGTGACTGACCATTAACAAGTTAATGGTCCACGTCGAACTGAACCGTCGGCCTAAGCTCCTCTCTTCCATGTGCGAGTTATTTGTGTATGACATCTTAACTACCAGTTGATAACAAAATAACAAAAAAAAAAGGCACAATGCCGTGACTGGAACGAAACACAAATAACCCGCACATGGTAGAAAGGAGCTTACGACGACGTTTCGTCACTTTGTAAATGGTCCGAGTCGGACCGAAACGTCGTCGTAAGCTCCTCTCTTCTATGTGCGGGTTATTTGTTTTACCTGTTGATAGTTTTGGTCCTGGAGCTGGCCTGGTTTCTGTCCTAATCAGTTAAAATATTTCCGCTGACGGGATGGCGCCCAAGATAGACACAGCCCAGCTGACTAGATCCCATCAGGCTCCCTATTTAAGACATCTAGGGATCTATTGGTAATCTCTGATCCCAGAAGAGATGTTCCTCGATGCAGGAGAGGGGATGGGAAGTTACTGCTAGGATCCAGACTTACTCTCCCCTTCCTTGGATCGAACATGATTTCCTCCCATTTCCCCAGGCGCTGTATGGCCCCATCTGGATAAACGCTTGCCCCTAAATAATAATAATAATATTTATTGATGGTTTGCACGTGAGGTCATGGGTTATTGCCTCTTATTGTGTGGGTCATACTGGAAGTGATGCCACGCATATATGCCCTATTTCTCCCAGCTTTCTCAGCTTCTACGATGGTTACTGCATGTTATGGAGTGTGTAGTAACCTAATCTACGATGGTTACTGTTCTGTTGTTGTGTGTAGTAATCTAAGGTTCTACAATGGTTATTTGTTCTGCTGTTGTATGTGGTAATCTAAGGTTCTACGATGGTTACTGTTCCGCTGTTGTAGTAATCTCAGCGTCTACGATGGTTACTTCTAACTGTACTGTCAGAAACAGGAATCAGCAAGATAAGGCAATTCTAATATTCTACAGCTTCCTCAAGGATTTTTAAAGATAAATATGAAGGATTTCTGTCGTGGTGACGGGCTCTTGATAAAAGAATTTGGGCTAGCCTACAATCGCATCAAACCTGATTACCTTCAATTCCCTAAGCTCTATATGACCTTTATAGTTTTACGTTTTCCCATGAATTTAATAATATAATAATGGTAAAATAATATACTAATATTAATTAATATTATAATTGCAATAATGTTACAAAGAGAAAGCAAGAGAAAAATAAACACAAATTGAAATTTAAAAGTGGGTTACCTACATCAAAGCTTATCACAAAGAATTCTTCAAATATGTCAAGAGTGAGATCAGATGACATAACGATAGGACTTGTAAGTAGCAGTGACGGTAGATTGAACAAGAGCAACAAAGAAATGGTTGCAATACTCAGCTCGACCTTCAGTTCGGTGTTCACAGCTGAACACGAACAACACTAACATTTCCAGACTGCGAAAGTTCTTTGCATGGAATATGTGGTTTGAAATAGAGACTAAATATCACCGAAATTATCAGCCTTGACCCGTCACAGTAACTTCTCATAATTAATATAAAAATATCAGGCAAGTAGAATGAACTGCAGGTTAGAATTATGCAGTAATATTAATACTATAGTCAATAAAAGACAAGTTGTCACATTAGAGCAGCAGTTGTTTCTTTGATACTGAGACAGGAAGACCCAGGGAAGTGCCTTGATGCTGTGAAGGGCTCTTGATCTAAGGAATTGAAGCTACCCTCCCCTTCATCAGGTCAAATATGATTACCTCAAATTTCCCAGGCCCAGTATGATCCTCACAGGTTTGCCGCTTTCCAGTCCACACCGCAAAAAAAATAAGTAATGTGATGGTAGTATTTACATGCCATATAAATGCTTGGTAGACCTACAGTGTACCATTGGACGATTGTTGGCCCAACACACCTGCACGGAGATTAAGATACCATTGTGTACTATATCTACCAAAGAAGATAAAAGCTGAACATTTATTATATTAGTGCTAAATAAGTAGATAAGTAAAACACTTGTGTATAGTTGTGTATTTTTTATTACTGAGACGTTTCGCTAATAAAGATATCCGGCTGTTGCAAAGGTAAACCAGATAGATGTATTCTGTTTCGAGTAAGGTGTCCCTGTATCCCATACCTTAATTCACACAAAAGGAATAGTACAGAGTGCGGCATAACCTTGTAATAGTTAAATATCAACGTTAGCATTCACAAGTTATCACATGGAAACTAATATCTAAATCACTTCAATAAAAAAAATGTATCTACACCACCCAGAACTAATTTCAACCTTCAACTAATTAAAATACAACAACTTTTCCAGTTTAGAGCCAATCGGAAAAGACATTCTCTAGTTATTGCACAGAGACCAATATTCTAAAATATACCAGTATTTTAACTTTGAAACCATTTAGAAGTTATATTTTCTATTTATCGGTGCTTGAGGTTTGAAGCCGATTGGGTGAAGCATTCATAAATCCCCTGAAAACTGGTATTTCAATTTTCCTAATTTATTCAGTAAAATTAACAAATTGACACCTTCACAGTGCAATAACAATGCAAGACTTTATCTAAGATATATAAGTAAGATTGATCAGCTTTGAAGGTTTGAAACCTATCGAATGACGCTCTAAAGAATTATCGCAAGATAACCACTATTTTTTTTAAATTCTTCAATAAAACACATCCCAGTGACCATCCAAAAATGTATCTAATTAAGTTACACCATCGTGTTGGGTTTGATGCCGATCAGAATATATATTCTTTAATTGTTGTGCGCAAACCAAATTATTTAATAAAACTTGAAAATTATACCGTACACAGCTCGAAATCAACAGAAGCCTTTCTCGTGGGGATATATTCACCGAGAGATGAATATCTCTCAGTATCAGTATATATACGCTGAAAGTTTAATCCCTAAACTAGGGATTACAATGTTCATGACTGGTGGTGAACAGGCGACACGCAACCTTAATGACAACCCATGTAGTCGATAGACTTTAAACCCAATTAACCAACCAACCTTTGTTCGCACAAAACGACTTTTACATCAGGGGTATATATAAAATAGTAAAGTCTAGCATGAGTGCATTTCTTGCGCTATAAGCTGCTCTGCTTCTTCATGGTATATGTAGAAATGACATGTATTACTGCGGCAGCGAGGAAGTGAATGTTGTAGCCACGAAGCTGTTAGTGGTGACCTGCTCGGAGCTGTGTTGTAACTGTGATGGTGTGAGTGGTGGGAGTAACTGTGATAGTGAAGAGTTGGAGTAACCATGATGGAATGAGCGGTTGTGAGTGTAGGAGTAACTGGCGGAATGAGTGGTGGTGATTGCAAGAGAATAACTGATGGTCGAGTGAGTGGTGGTGAGTACATGAAAGAGTAACTGTGACAGAGTGGTGGTTAATGTGAGTAACTGATTCCTCTTAAACAGCATCAAACCCAAAATAAATTTCCTAACTTTTATTTTTATCTTTTCTTCCAGCCTCCTCCCTGCCCCTTTCATCCTAACATAAATAATCGCGTTCCTTTACCTCACTTTCAACACATACCCAGCCAAAACCAGACACCTGCAGAACTATATTCTAATCCCTCGTATAACAGAAGTATTAGAGTTTGGAATACAAATGTAAACAAAAGCAGAGTAATAACAGAAGAGCAACAGAGGCGCAACCAGACATCATAGCTCTCATTAGTAATAAACAATGCAGTGTTTCCTACGGGGTACCACATAGTGAGGAGAGAGAACATAGAGGACTAGAGGCACTAATGATCTGGAACCAGTGGAGTTTTAAGAAGTTAGAAAGCCTGAACTTATGTGTTTAGCGCTTTCCCTGAAAATAATAATGGAAAACGTCATTATGGATAAGTTCCATGACCACATCTCAGGAACAATAATAACCGTGGGATGGAAAATATAATTAACCATTATGTAGAACTCTCTTCCTGTTGAAGAAAATATTGAGGCAGTAGTATGTGGACAACAAGGCCATGATACACATTCTGGAGAATGCAGTACAGAAAGCAAGAAGGATCAATGCAAAGCTACTGGTATAGGAAATTTAAATAAAAAGAAGATAGATTTGGAGAACTGGAATCTGCTTGGAGGACCAAAAACTTGTAAAATGAGAATGATGGAAACTAATGTGACCAGAAGATAAACCAGTATGATTGAATCTCGTCCTCGCTCAAAGTGATGTAGACATAGAAATCAATTATGGTACTGCACAAGGAGTCAGTGACAATGTAATAAGCTTAGAATACCTCATAGATGATATATTTACCCTGGCGGCAAATGTATATATAACATCATTTCGGTTGGTGTCTGTCTCTCATCCAGTTGGTTGATATATAAACCTGACAGTAAATTACAGAGGCTGAAATTTTCCCTGACAGCCACGCCGACCTAACTATATACCAGTTGGCTAGAACAGAGGGAATGCACGAAGTGGTTGTGTGACGAACACCGAATAAATGATACTCTACTTGGTGCACGCTACACAGGGTAGGTGATCAGGTTTAAGCTGAGTAGCTGCGCTGAGAGGCCTCCCGGCCCATGCTAGGTTTCATTTGCTCCAAGATGAGTTGTGCTACGGGAAACCTTGCGTTGGTCTACTGCAGTGCTACTCAGCGTGCCTTATAACCCACCCCGGATGCCCTACATAAGCTGTAATCTTTCTCATTGTTCTATATACCTAACAACAACAATAATAGATCTGCCCCTTTTTTTTAAGTATTTACTGCCGTAAATACTGAAAAAAGGGGCAGATTCATTTTGTGTATCTATATGGACTGTACATAACTTGGTAGACAGAGGGCAGTAACGAGACACTGGAAATCTGAAAGTGTTGTCCCCATAAGTAAATGTTCAAATATGTCAGAATGCTTTATCTGGAGCTGCTCATAACTAACCCACAAATTTCATTACATCCAATTGGAGATAAATTTTTAAGCGAGGTTCTGCCCCCTTCTCCCCCTGTGCTTGATAATGTTCCATTAAGAACTGTAACGTCTGAAGATGTATATGAAATGTTGATAGGAATGATAAGCTTTGAAGTCATGGATAGTGAGACGCTGATGTCATGGGTAATGAGTACTGATGTCATGGGTAATGAGTACTGATGTCATGGATAATGAGTACTGATGTCATGGGTAATGAGTACTGATGTCATGGTATTGATGAGTACTGATGTCATACGTAATGAGTACTGATATCATGGGTAACGAGGAGTGCTGATGTCATGGTTAATGAGGAGTACCGATGTCATGGGTAATGAGGAGTACTGATGTCATGGATGGTGAGGCTTTGTGTTGTTGTGAAGTCAAGGGTGGTCTGAGGCACCACATAATGTCTCTTACTGTTGCTTCAGTGTCACCCTAAGAAAAAGCTATCATTCCTCTGTAATAACAACGAACCTTGCACATGTACTTGGACGCTCAGCGGTACACGAGGACCAGCGCTCAGCGATGATCTCTCTCCTTCCCAAATTTTCATAACTTTGAAATTGCTGGGGCTGAAATCCAGTGACCATATCTGACCATTCCTGCAGTCTATCGAGGTCTTCTTGTCATTCAATGTCCTCCCTGCGGGGCACCATTCGTTGCTGCTTGTTCTTCTTAACACATCTTCCCTGTCCGGGCCATCATTCTCTGTCTCTATGATTGATGACTAGTGTTGATGTTGTCTTGCAAGACCATCACCAGCGACCACTAGGCGGTGATTTCATCGTTCTCTCGAGACCCCCAAGTGTAAAAGAAATGTCAGTATTGAAAGACCGTGACTGGCTAGGGAGGTAAACAGTGAGTAATGAGTTAAACAATGAAACAGTGAATAGTGAGGTAAACAAAGAAATAATGACTAGTGAGTTAAAAAAAACGATGGCTGACTAGTGAATTAAACAAGGCAAAATTTCATATATTGGTTAGCCTTAAAAAAAAAAAAGCAGATATTTGTCAGGGAGATTTTCCAAGATCGGCATCAATTCTTGTAAACTATATCTCTCACGAAGAGGATACTGGTTGCTTATAGAAAATACATCCGTTGCTCATGAAACTTGCATCACCGGTATTCAACGTAAAGAGAACCTGTTTGTCAGTCAAATGGGAAACTGTCATCTCTTCTTCAGGGGACCCCTGGCTAGTAAGAGAAGTGGAGGGAAGGAGTTTTCTAGTTTAATATGTTTATTATGCACCCCATACCCATCCTGTGGGCGATAGTCAAAAGATTACAGAGGTACATAATTGGTCCAGGGACTGGACTCCAAAGTTTTGATAGCTGAGCAAGTTACAGAGGTAATGAATTCACAATTTACAAAGGTAATGAACTCACAAATTACAAAGGTAATGAACTCCGGTAGGTCTAGTCACAATCATGACAAGTTACAAAGGTATTTACAGATTACAGAGGTACGTAATGGATCCAGGGACTGGGCCCCAAAGTTTGGATGGCTGAACTAGGTACAAGGTAATGAACTCGCAAGTTACAAAGGTAATGAATACTGTAAGAATGGTTACTTACGTTTATACATGGCTACAATCATGAACAAATTATAGTGTAATGAGCAATTCACACTTCCACACCCGGTCACAACTGTAATGAGTTATTGGTGCAAATATTGATTGTTGAGTCACACACACACACACACACATCTCAGTAGTAGTACCAGTTCCTAGTAACCAGTTACCAGTAACCAGTGTACCAGTAGATGACTCACTACTCTCGCCGAATTCTGAGAGTTAACAGTCTAGATTTGAGTGCACCGAATCTGCCTTTCTGTTAAACACTCTTTGTATATATTCCTTCCTCAGAATCCGTAGATCACATGAATACAGATCGATCGATCAATTTTTTTTTTTATCACTTCTATTGTGTAATCCCAACGTTGAGTTTCATTCGATGAGTTGTGCTATATTATACCTTGTATTGCATTACAGTTTCAGTTACGTAAGCTTCCATTCCAATGTTCTACTTATATATGTTATAATGTTTAATTGTTGTGTACTTTGACATTGTATAGAATCAGCCCAAGCCGTATACCTGCCATCTCTAGTTTGTATTAGTTGTATGTCGGGACGACATACGTTAGCGTCGCCGAGCTCTCAGTAGTAGTACCAGTTCCTAGTAACCAGTTACCAGTAACCAGTGTACCAGTAGATGACTCACTACCAACCGTCTCTGCGTGAATCACTGTCTGTATTCATATTGTTGCTGACCACAGCAGTATTCAAACACCCCCCTCACATATGGGTACTGGGGTTAGTTAGTCTTACGAGTGAGAGCAAGGAGGCAGGTTCGGCTGTGGCGCCTTCCACATACTTTCAGTTACAATATACGTACTACCAGCCTATGTGAGTATTTTTACCCTATCCACGTGTTCGAACCCCACATGATAGTAGCTAGTCACACACACACACACACACACATATACAAATTCACACACACACATAAACACACACACATAAACACACACACACACACACACACACAAACTCATACACACACACGCACACACTCATACCGGTGAAGAGCAACCGGTGAAGAGGCGGGGCCAGGAGCTAAGACTCGACCCCTTCAACCACAAATAGGTGAGTACACACACACACCCACTCATACACACACACACACACTCATACACATACACACACACACACACACACACACACACACACACACACACACACACACACACACACACACACACACACACACACACACACACACACACACTCGCAAATACAACAGGCCTAGTGTCTAATCGACATGTGCCTAGGACAAAATGGTAACTAACACGCACACACAAACACACACATATACACACACACACACACAAGCACTGGACAAGCACCTAAAGTCAGTTCCTGATCAGGAGGCTGGGAGAATTGTGAGGAGAACGGAGGGGAGCAGGTGGAGGAAAGGGGAGGGCATAAGGTTATATGAAGAATTTCGAAGCTTCCTGTTTTATATTTCAATTCGGGTGTCATTACTGCTGATCATGTATCTCAGCTCGACCTGGTCTGTGTGGAGGCCGCGAAGTGTGTGGTTGCGCACACTTCTTGTGTAGTGTAAACAAACTCGGGGATGCATGTCAAATGAAAGCCTTACTCAAATATTATGACTAAGACCACTTATCAGAGCAAAACATTTGCAGCTCGCTGGTTTGAATTACTAACGTAAGCTAATATTGAGATATAGCATTAGCTCCCACCCCTTCCCTCCCTCCCTCCAAGGACCGGGATGTTCATACATATTAGCTGAGCCTTGTCAAGCTAGACCGTGGACTATGGCTAAGAGAAACACTGTTTTTAATATCTCCCCCCGCAGTGAACCCATCCCCATTCAATACGCACAAAAAACCCTAACAGCAACAGCAAAGAGGGGGGCCCAGGGTGTGAATCCCCCTGCAACCACAAATAAGTGAGTACCACACACCACAAGAACAATCAGGAGAGTGATGTAGTGGGGGAAGCCCCTATATAGTTTTAAGAAGAAAATACGAAAATTTTGGAGCAAGGAGGGGGTGGACTAAGTAGTAACACGAAAAAGCGGGGCCAGGCGAGACTCGACCCCTGCAACAAAACAAATATTTTTGGTAAACACACACCGTAACACCCTCAACACCCCCCTTCAACTTTTATAAAACAATATAAGGGAAATCCGCAAACAATTCTATTCTATCATTGGGGATAAATTCCCTTTTGAAAAAAAAAAATTTTTCTTCAATATTTAAAATAACTATAAAAAAATATAAAAAATAAATGTAAAGGGTATAAAGAAACAAGTCAAGAATATTTTACTAAAGATTTTGAAAAATTATAACAGCTTTGGGTTTTCTTAATATTTGAGCTGTGGGGGAAACTTTAAAGTAGCCGAATAAAATTTTCAGTCCGGGGAGCGTTTTAAGTGGTTTTATTAAACCCCGGGGGGGAGGGTTTGTTAACCTGTGAGGAGGGTTCATTAACACAGGGGGAGGATTTGTTAACATGGGAGGGGGGTTCATTAACACTGGGGGGGAGGGTTCGTTAAAACTGGGAGGAGGGTTCGTTAACACTTTTAGAAGGGGTTTGTTAATACTGGGGGGGGGGTTCGTTAACATGGGAGGAGGGGTTTCCTTTAAAACTGGGAGGAGGGTTTTGTTAACTGGGGGGATGTTCATTCACACTGAGAGGATGGGTTTATTAACACTGGGGTGTGGTTTTATTAACACTGGGAGGGTGGTTCATTAAACCGGTGGGGTTTATTAGCACGGGGAGGGGAAAAGGGTTTATTAACACTGGGTGAGGGTTTTTTAACACGGAGAGGGTTCATTTAAAACTGGGGGGGAGGGTTCTTAACCTGGGGGGATGGGTTTATTAACACTGGGAGGGGGGGTTCATTAAAACTGGGAGGATGGTTCATTAACACTGGGAGGATGGTTCATTAACACTGGGAGGAGGGTTCATTAACACTGGGAGGATGGTTCATTAACACTGGGAGAATGGTTCATTAACACTGGGAGGATGGTTCATTAACACTGGGATGAGGGTTCATTAACACTGGGAGGATGGTTCATTAACACTGGGATGAGGGTTCATTAACACTGGGAGGATGGTTCATTAACACTGGGAGGAGGGTTCATTAACACTGGGAGGATGGTTCATTAACACTGGGAGGAGGGTTCATTAACACTGGGAGGAGGGTTCATTAACACTGGGATGAGGGTTCATTAACACTGGGAGGATGGTTCATTAACACTGGGAGGATGGTTCATTAACACTGGGAGGAGGGTTCATTAACACTGGGAGGATGGTTCATTAACACTGGGAGGAGGGTTCATTAACACTGGGATGAGGGTTCATTAACACTGGGAGGATGGTTCATTAACACTGGGATGAGGGTTCATTAACACTGGGAGGATGGTTCATTAACACTGGGAGGAGGGTTCATTAACACTGGGAGGATGGGGTTTATTAACACTGGGAGGATGGTTCATAAAAACTGGGATGGAGGGTTCATTAACACTGGGAGGATGGGTTCATTAACACTGGGATGAGGGTTCCTTAACACTGGGAGGATGGTTTCCTAAACACTGGGATGAGGTTCATTTAACACTGGGGGGAAAGGATGGTTCATTAACACTGGGAGGAGGGTTCATTAAACTGGGAAGGGTTCATTTTAACAACTGGGAGGATGGTTACAATTAACACTGGGAGGATGGTACATTAAAATACGCGCACTGGATGAGGATCATTAACACTGGGAAGGATGTCGCGATAACACTGGGAGGAGGTTCAATTAACACACTGGAGATGGTTCATTATCAACTGGGATGAGGGTTCATAACAATGGAGGATGGTTCATTAAACACTGGGATGATGTTCATTAACACTGGGAGGATGGGTTCATTAACACTGAGGAGGGTTCATTAAACTGGAGGAGGGTTCATTAACACTGGGAGGATGGTTCATTAACACTGGGAGGAGGGTTCATTAACACTGGGATGAGGGTTCATTAACACTGGGAGGATGGTTCATTAACACTGGGAGGATGGTTCATTAACACTGGGAGGATGTTTCAAAAATAACACTGGGAGGTGTGGGGGGGGGGGGGGGGGGGGGGTTTTTTTTTTTTTTTTTTTTTTTTTTTTTTCATTAACACTGGGAGGAGGGTTTCATTAACACTGGGAGGATGGTTCATTAACACTAGGAGGATGGTTCATTAACACTGGGAGGAGGGTTCATTAACACTAGTATATATATATACAAGTATATATACACATACATACATATGTATGCATGTATTATGGATGGGACGATACAAAAAAAGTGCCGATGTGGATACTTTACCTACATATTTTTTTTAAATTATAATAAATGTATGTTCAGTATGTAAGGGAATGTTTATTGCACAGTGGATATTAAATAAACTCTCTCCCTCTCTCTCGCAGGAAGGTTAAATTTTAAATAACTTAATTTCTCTGAGATGATAATGTCATTACTCGTTACTTGGCCTTTTGTATTAGTTACTGGTTGTCAAAGGCACTTGTCGATAATGTGTGTGTGTACTCACCTATTTGTGGTTGCAGGGTTCGAGTCGCAGCTCCTGGTGTGTGTGTGTGTGTGTGTGTGAACAGTCATTTTATTTAGTTCTCTGAGGCTATGGGTCTCCGTGCTTGCACCAGAGGTGGACCATAATACTATATTTCAAAACATTAAGAATCTCGTATCAGAAGGCGGACTGGAACTGAGAATTGCAACAGGCATTTTTTTCTCTGGATTGCCACACTGAGACTCTAGAATAGTAAGGTGGAACTTTGTGTCTAAGTATGTCGAAGAGGCTGAAACCCAGTTTTTATTAAGGAAGCCAGTTGCACATTGGGTCCAGGGCTTTCAAGGGCTTCCGTGATGCTATTGTGGTAATCGTAGGAGAGAATTAAAGGACTTCAGGAGAAAAATCTTTTAAGTCAGTTTCTGAAGTCCGTATTGAATATTTCTTTCTCTATCATTCCAGTTTCAAGCGAAAGACTATTATAACATTGGGCTAAACAATTGTTAATACACTAGATACAATGCTAATTAAGGAAACTGTGTGACTCCATTACAGCGGATTTCGAGAAAAAGCTAGTAAATAGAGGCATTAAGTTTGGGAGGGTACTGCCCATTTTCTCTTGGATCAAGAATACATTCACCCACAACAAGCAACCCTCCCTCCCTCCCCCTCATTGAAAGAGAGAGGTGAGAGACGTGTAGCATGTGTGGAGGTGGGGAGAGAAGTTTCTGCACAACACCACTGATGATGACTACGTAGGCGCCAGCCATCACCCTCATTACACCACTCCCTCCTTCATGGAGGGTGTCGTGACATGCTAGCGGAAGGGGCTCTTGCTCCCAAGGAATTGGAATTACCCTCGTTAGATCAAACCCTAATTAACTCACAAAGTGCTATGCAATTCGTATATTAATTATTATTATTATGGAATGCCACACCACAATCACTCTGCTTCTCTGATCATAATTTATAATACGAGCACTGTTATTACTACACACTGGTGTGATAGTTGTGATGTTGCCTTGGTAAGTGAAGCTGGGTATAATACTGAGCAGCCAGACCTGCTCTGCAGGTTTTCAGTTCAACAATGCACATACCAATCACTTACCAGTCTCTCTCTCATCCGGTACTCCAATTTTTACTGTTTTTATTTTGACTTGGATATAAGCCCATGTCTAACCATACCAACATAATGAAATATAATAGAATACAGTATATACAATACAAATACAATACCTGCAATCACATCGAGGTTAAGGACAAGTTTGCCTAGAGCAGTTTGCTACGAGGGAGGTGGCACACGCGTATGCAGCCATCTTGCCTAAACTGAAATAAACCAATTATTTATATACGTTAAAGGTTATCACTGGCACAGCATTTCACGCCGGTGACTTTCTTGGTGAATATGGTGGATGCCTCCAATGATAAGAATGTCGGGTAGGTAGGCATGAAATAGAAGGTCGTCTGGACGAAGATTAAATGTACTGAAGCAACTGGACAGGCTCAGAGATGCCGACAGCTATCATAGTAGAAATATACATATAGCAAAGTAGGCTTATATTTGAGCAGCGTTTTTCGCTCACAGGTTAGCGAAATGTGCTCAAAGTGAGGGCGGTTTCTTACTGCTATAAGTACCTTTTTACTACCTTTAAATTTACCCATATATTGTGGCAAGAACAAGATAGTTAAACTTTTTCTTTCTTGTTTGAAAAAAAATAAGTTAGTGGTGATGATTATTGATGAACCTTAGTGCAGGAGAGGTGATCGAGGGAACACATTACTGTGGACACAGCACATCTCCAGCATCAGTAAGCACAGCAAAGTACCTGAGGATACCGGTGTTCAAAGGACTACCCTACTGTTTGTTGCTCCAGTTCCATCATTCCTTTGAGAGTGCGTAAGATTTTTAATTTAATATAGTGTGTATTTGGTAATTCTCTATCTCCCCTTTATGTACTGGCTAAAGAAGGGAGGAGAGTGATTTTTTGTAAGCTGGAATCGGAGTACAAATAAGTAAGCTAATCTCTTTATTGTTAATGTAAATAACTCAATTTAACCTTATTCACTAGTATAATTTCCTTTAATTGTAACTGATTTTCACACAGTTGAGTTACTTAGCTGTTTTTAAACTTTTAGGGTTTAAATAATAAGATACTACAGGACCCCCGATGAAAATAAGACAGAGTACTTTGATTTTTTTTTTTTTTTTTGGGGGGGGGGGGAGGGTTATCCAAGGTAATTTACACACATGTTAGAAGACAGCTGCCGTAAATTTATGTGTACATGTACCTAAATAAACTTACTAAGGAGGGGTCCTTATTTTCAAGTGTTAGGCGTATGATCTGATTTTTTTGTGTTTTTTTTTTTTGGGAACCCGTTTATGGTATCTTCGTTACACGTCGTGACTGTAACGTAATCTATTTCACGTAACTCAAACTTGACGTAAAGTACGAATAACAAATATTTAAATTTTTGTAGTTGTTCAATCGGGTAGAAATAATAGAATGTAATGCGTGAGAGAAACGTACGTCCTGGTTGTATATATAGGTGGACTAGACCGAGAAGTGACGAGCTAGGCTGCAGACATGTTTAATTCATTTATTGTTGAAGGTCGCAATGCTGCACATCACTACCATTACTACATCCAGATGAGTATATGTTCACACTGGACATTGAATGACATTAAGCCTACATAGGCAGGGAAGGTGTGTCCCACACTAAACACTAGGGATACACAAATAACCCGCACATAAACGAGAGAAGCTTACGACGACGTTTCGGTCCGATGTGGACCATTTACAAAGTCACACTAACCCAGGTGGAGCAGGACGGCTATATATAGGCAGGAAGAGTGGTGGTAGTTAGTAGTAGTAGAAGTAGTGTACAAGAGTTGTATATAATACCGACCAAGATAAATTAAAGTACACATGCCAAACACCGGGAGGCATCCCATCATAACGTTTCGCCATCCAGCCAGCCACTGATTGGCGAAACGTCACAACAAAGAACAACCAGGACGCCGCACATGTCTTAATTTCCATCAGTAGTTGTAGTAGTAGTAGAAAAGAAGAGCGTGTAGTAGTGGTAGTGGAGAAGTGGGATAAAAGGACGAGTCCAGTCAAAATACAAAGAAGGGGAAGCACTGCAAGAGACTAGATGCCCACAGAAGGGAGAGCAAGCGCAAAGTCCCTCTGACTTTGACATTGTTCAACAGTTTCGTGTCAGCTGTCCCTCTCTTTCCCTATCTATGGCCTTCCCCAAAACTCATAAACCAGATATTCTCTTCGTCCCTACCATTCCTTATCTAGAGGTTCTTCTCCGTATACTCTTGCTTTCTTGGCTGCGCAAAACCCTCACTTCCCTTTCTTGTATTTTTCTCCCTGCGCCCACGCTCCGCGTTTCAACTCTCAAGACTCATTAACGGGTTCGAGCTCTCAGTCCCCCCAACCTTAAGATGCTTAGTATTGATGAGCGTGAGTCCCCCTCATCACCAATGTGTCCCCCTTGATGATGTCCTTGATTTCCTTGTAGAGAGAAGGCCCATGAAGGTTTCCTTCATCTCCCTAACCCCACTGATGTCTTTCTTGATCTGACCCCCCTCTGTGTGAGGACCTAACTACCTTTTTCCTTCCCAAAGGGAAATATTTTTCCTCAAACTTTAAAACCGGGAGGAGGGTTTCTTAACACTGGGAGGGGGTTCATTAACCCCTGGGAGGGGGTTTCTTTAACACTGGGATGAGGTTCATTAACACTGGGGGAGGGTTTCATTAACAGGGGTGAGGGTTCTTAAAAAACTGGGAAGGGTTCATTAACACTGGGGGGGGTTTTTCGGAGGGTTCTTTAACATGGGGGGAGGTTCATTAACAGGGGGGAGGGTTCATTAACACGGGGGGGGTTCTTCCCGGATGGGGTTCATTAACAGGGGGGGGGGGATGGTTCTTTAAACACTGGGGGGATGGTTCATTAACACTGGGAGGGGTTCATTAACAGGGGAGGAGGGTCATTAAAACACTGGGAGAATGGTTCATAAACGGGGAGGAGGGTTCTTTAAAACAAAGTTATATATTTACAATATATATAACAACAAATAGTTGCATGTTTTAGGGAGGGACATAAAAAAAAGGCCCATGTGGATATTTTACCCTACATATTTTTTTTAAAATTTTAAAAAAAATGTATGTTCGTAGAAAGGGAAGTTTATTCACAGGGGTATTAAATAAGCAGGAAGGGTTTAAAATATTAAATAACTTAATTTTCTGAGTGAAAATGCTTTTACTCTTTTTACTTGGCCTTTTGATTAGTTAGGGTTGTCAAAGGCATTGTCGATAAGTGTGTGTACTCACCTATTTGGGGTTGGGGGGGTCGAGTCGCAGCCCTGGTGTGTGTGTGTGTGGTACTCACTTAGTTGGGGTTGCGGGGGGGGGTCCGAGCTCCGGCCCCCGCCTTTCATGACCTACTGGGTACTCTCCCTGAGCCGTGAGCTTTATCTTCCCTTTGTTTAAAGCTATTATGGATCCTGCCCCAACATCGCTTCCCAAACTATTCCATTATGACCCCTGGGGCTAAAGAAATCTTCCCTAAAACCCGTGATTCATCTGTGTTTTCGTTTCCCAAACTGGTCCCCTTGTTACTGTGTCAATCTCTGGAACATTGTCTTTGTCCACCTTGTAAAATTTCCTTCAGTTTTTGTTGCGTTTCAGCCCCCCCCCTATCTTCCTGTCCCCCAGTTCGTCAGGTTGTTTCCCCCTTTAAAACCTTTTCCCTCGGGGGACATACCTCTTATCTGGGACTAGTTTTGTTGAAAACCTTTGCATTTTCCTGTTTCTTCACGGGCGGGCTGGGTGGGGGTTTCCAAACTGGTGCCGCATACCCAAATGGGCCAAAAGTAACGGTGTACGGGGTCCTGAATGATTCCTTTTAAAGATTCGGAATGTGTTCTGGGTTTTGCCAGGCGCCATATGCGCGCAGTTTTTTGGTTGATGTGCGCTTCGGAATTCCCTGGTGTTATACCCCACCCCCAAGATCTTTTTCCTTGAGGAGGTTGTAGTCTCGGGCCCCCTAGACTGTACTCCGTCTGCGTTTCTTGCCTCCCCAAAACTTAATGATTTTTGCACTTGGTGGGTTTTGAACCCCAGGAGCCAAATTGCTGGACCATCTGCAGCCTGTCCAACCCCTTTTGTAGTTCTCCCGGTCTTCGATCGAGTGAATTCTTCTCATGAACTTCCTCATCTGCAAACAGGGACCCCTAAAGGGTCTTTTCCCTTTCCCGTCATGTCGTTCACAAATCCAGAAATAGCATGGCCCTGGGAGACCCCTGCGGGACCCCGCTGGTACAGGTGCCCCCCCTGACACCTGCCACGACCCTGATCGCTGCTGTCTTCCGACAAGTATTCCCTGATCATTTTAGTGCCTTCCCTGTTATCCTGCTTGGTCCCCCCGTTTTTGCACCAATCTTTGTTGGAAACTGTGTCAAAGCCTTTTACAGCCAAAAAAATGCAAACCCCCACCCCCCTCTCTCTTGTCTTATGCTGTCACCATGTCATAAATCCGTAGGTTTGTGAACAGGATTTCCCGTCCTGAAAACCCTGTTGGCTCGTTTATGGATCGTTCCTTTTAGGTGTTTTCCCCCACTCTTCTCCTTTTAATCTTCCCATGATTTTGCTTACATACATGTCAGTGACACGTCTGTATTTTTTCTCACGTCTGTCTCCTTTTTTTAAGATTGGGACTCATTTGTGCTTCCATGCCTCAGGCAAACCCTGTTTCGATAGATGTATTGAATATTGTTTTAGGGGTAAAAGCACCCCTGCTCCCTCTCTCAAAACCCCTGGGGAATGTTATCTGGCCCCCCTTCCTTGAGGTATTGTCACTCGAGCCTCTTACTTCTTCCCCGGTTTGTGTGTGTTGTGTGTGGTTGTGGTGTGTGTGTGTGTGTGTGTGAAAAGTATTTTATTTTTGTTCTTGAGGTAGGGTCTCCCTGCTTTCCCAGAGGGGGACCAATAATAAATTTTAAAAAAATTTTAAAAATCTCGTATCAGAAGGCGGACTGGAACTGAGAATTGCAACAGGCATTTTTTTCTCTGGATTGCCACACTGAGACTCTAGAATAGGAAGGTGGAAACTTTTGGGTGTCTAGTAGTGTCGAAGAGGCTGGAACCCAGTTTATTAAGGAAGCCTGTTGCACATTGGGTCCAGGGCTTTCAAGGGCTTCCGTGATGCTATTGTGGTAATCGTAGGAGAGAATTAAAGGACTTCAGGAGAAAAATCTTTTAAGTCAGTTCCTGAGTTCGTTTGAATATTTTCTTTCTCTATCATTCCAGTTTCAAGCGAAAGACTATTATTTCATTGGCTACAATTAATACACTAGATACAATGCTAATTAGGAAACTGTGTGACTCCATTACAGCTGGATTTCGAGAAAAAGCTAGGTAAATAGGAGGCAGTTAAGTTTGGGAGGGTAGCGCCATTTCCTTGGATCAAGAATACTTCACCAGCATCAAGGCAACCCTCCATCCCTCCCCCCATTGAAAGAAGAGAGGTGAGAGACGTGTAGCATGTGTGGAGGTGGGGGAGAGAAGTGTCTGCACACTCACTGATGATGACTGCGCCAGCCATCACCCTCATTACACCTCTCCCTCCTTCAGGGAGGGTGTCGTGATGCTGCTGAAGGGCTCTTGTTCCAAGGAATTGGAATTACCCTCTTAGATCAACCCTAATTAACTTCACAAAGGCTATGCAATTCTTATATTAATTATTATTATTATGGTAATACACCACAATCACTCTGCTTCTCTGATCCATAATTTTATAATACGAGCACTGTTAGTTACTACACACTGGTGTGATAGTTGTGATGTTGCTTGGTAGTGAGAGTCTGGGTATAATACTGCAGCAGCCAGACCTGCTCTGCAGGTTCAGTTCACAATGCACATACCAATCACGTACCAGTCTCTCTCTCAGCCTGGTACTCCAATTTATTACCTGTTTTATTTTTGACTTGGATATAAGCCCATGTGCTAACCATACAACATAAGATATATAATAGAATACAGTATATACAATAAAATACAATACAATACCTGCAATACACAGTCGAGGTTAAGGACAAGTTTTGCCTAGAGCAGTTTGCTACGAGGGAGTGGCACACAGGCGTATGCAGGCCATCTTTGCCAAACTGAAATAAACCAATTATTTATATACGTTAAAGGTTATCACTGGCACTGCATTTCGCCGGTGACTTTCTTGGTGAATATGGTGGATGCCTCCAATGATAAGAATGTCGGGGTAGGTAAGGCATGAATGAAGGTCGTCTGGACGAAGATTAATGTACTGAAGCAACTGGACAGGCTCAGAGATGCCGACAGCTATCATAGTAGAAATATACATATAGCAAAGTAGGCTTATATTTGAGCAGCGTTTCGCTCACAGGTTAGCGAAATGTGCTCAAAGTGAGGGGTTTCTTCTGCTATAAGTACCTTTTTACTACCTTAAAATTACCCATATATTGTGGCAAGACAAGATAGTTAAACGTTTTTCTTTCTTGTTTGAAAAAATAATAAGTTAGTGGTGATGATATGATAACCTTAGTGCAGGAGGGGTGATGAGGGAACATATTACTGTGGACACAGCACATCCTCCAGCATCAGCACAGTACCTGAGGATACCGGTGCTTCAAGGACTACCCTACTGTTTTGTTGCTCCAGTTCCATCATTCACTTTGAGTGCGTAAGATTTTAATTTATATAGTGTGTAGTTTGGTATTCTTATCTCCCTTTATGTACTGGGCTAAAGAAGGGAGGAGAGTGATTTTTTGTAGAGCTGACATTCGTGTACATATTATTGTAAGCTAATCTCTTTATTGTTAATGTAAATAACTCAATTTAACTTATTCCTTGTATATTTCCTTTTATTGTAACTGATTTTCACACAGTTGAGTTACTTAGCTGTTTTAACTTTTAGGGTTTAAATAATAAGATACTACAAGGACCCCGATGAAAATAAGTCAGAGTACTTTGACTTTTTTTTTTTTTTGGGGGGGGGGGGAGGGTTATCCTAGGTAATTTACACACATGTTAGAATGACAACTTGCGTTAATTTATGTGTACATGTACCTAAATAAACTTACTAAGGAGGGTCCCTTTATTTTCAAGTGTTAGGCGTATGATTTGATTTTTTTTTTTGTGAACCCGTTTATGGTATTTCGTTACCGTCGGGTGACTGTACGTAATCTATTTCACGTTAACCAAACTTGATGTAAAGTAGAATAACAAATATTTAATTTTTGTAGTTGTTCAGATCGGGTAGAAATAATAGAAGTGTAATGCGTGAGAAAACGTACGTCCTGGTTGTAGTATATAGGTGGACTAGACGAGAGTGAAGAAGCTAGGCTGCAACATGTTAATTCATTTACTGTTGAAGGTCGCAAGCTGCACATCACTACGCATTACTACATACCAGATGAGTATATGTTCCACACTGGACATTGATGACATTAAGCCTACATAGCAGGGAAGTGTGTCCCACACTAAACACTAGGGATACACAAATAACCCGCACATAAAAGAGAGAAGCTTACGACGACGTTTCGGTCCGATTTGGACCATTGACAAAGTCACACTAACCAGAGGTGGAGCAGGACGGCTATATATAGGCAGGAAGAGGTGGTGGTAGTAGTAGTAGTAGAAGTAGTAGTACAAGAGTTGTATATAATACCGACAAGATGAAATTAAGACACATGCACAACACCGGGGCATCCCCATCATAGACGTTTCGCCATCCAGCCAGCCACTGGATGGCGAAACGTCCACAACAAAGACAACCAGACGCCGCACATGTGTCTTAATTTCATCAGTAGTTGTAGTAGTAGTAGAAGAAGAAGAGGTAGTAGTAGTGGTAGTGGTAGAAGTGGGAAATAAAAAGGACGAGCCAGTCAAATACAAAGGAAGGGGAGCACTGCAAGAGAGCTAGATGCCCACAGAGGGAGAGCAAGCGCAAAGTCCTCCTGACTTTGACCTTGTTCAACGGTTTCGTGTCATCTGTCCCTCTCTTCCCTATTTCTATGGCCTTCCCAAAACTCATAAACCTGATATTCCTCTTCGTCCTATCATATCCTCTAGAGGTTCTGTCTCGTATTCTCTTGCTTCTTGGCTGGCCAAAACCCTCACTCCCTTTCTTGGTACTTTTTCTCCTGCCCACCTCCGTCACTCTCAAGACTTCATTGAACGGGTTCGCTCTCTCCCAACCTGTAAGATGCTTAGTCTTGACGTTGAGTCCCTCTTCACCAATGTCCCTCTTGATGATGTCCTTGATTTCCTTAGAGAGAAGGCCCATGAAGGGTTTCTTCATCTCCCTATCCCCACTGATGTCTTTCTTGATCTGATCCGCCTCTGTGTGGACTCTAACTCCTTTTCCTTCCAAGGGAAATATTATTCTCAAACCTTCGGTGTCGATATGGGCTCTCCTCTCTCTCCTGTCCTTGCTAATCTTTACATGGAATACTTCGAGACTGTTCTTCTTCCTACTTCCATTGACTTTGTCAGTGGTCCAAGTCGGACCGAAACGTCGTCGTAAGCTTCTCTCTTTTATGTGCGGGTTATTTGTGTATTGTTCCAGTCACGGTATTGTGCCTTTTTTGTTATTTAACACTAGGGAATTGGATCTGTGCACCAGTGCCCTAAATTAAGTCTGAATACCTTCCACATCCTGACCCCCCCCACTCAGCCGCTGTATAATCCTACGGGTTTAGATCTTCCCCTTGATTCTAATAATAACTAAATGCTTACATAGCGAGGAAGTATATCTCACGAAGAATATAAGACACTATCGTAACGGGAACAGTTTACAATTAAAGCACAATTTGTTGGGTTAGTTGTAAATGTGTTTCACAATCTAAAGACTGAAGACACTAGATAATACTATGAAGATTATGCCACTAAGTCAACCAACGGTGGTGTCTGCTTATGGGCGCCCCTTATATGCAAAATGTACATATCTAAGCGAAAGACAGTAGCTTTGACATTGAAGGGCTCTTGATCCAAGGAATTGAAAATGACTTCCCTTCGTCGGATCAAAACTGATGTGTTGTATTCCAAAGTATCATACAGCGTCAAGTCCCAGACGCTGTAGAACGGGGGTTTTCCCTATAAAATAATAAAATAAAAATAAAATAATAATAAAATGTTGTTTAATTAAAAATAAAATTTAAAAATTAAAAAAAAAATTTAATTAATGACAAGGAGGAAAATGACCTTCAAAATCTTTCAAAGTTTCAGGAAGGAAGCTTTTGTCGGGTTCCCAAATAAAAAAAATTTAAATTAATTTTAATTGTTTAAAAACTTATATTATAAATTTTTAATAATAATTATAAAATATTAAGGGACAAAAGGGTTTAATTTTAAAATTTCTTTTGGGAGGCTGGGGACAATTTCAGCCCAAGTATTTTGATTTTAGTTTTCGCTTTTGAGGGGTTAAAATCAAAAATTTGAAAATTTGGTCAGGGTCTTTTTTTTTTCCCATTTCATTGTGCGGCTAAAAGCTTTTGTTATCCCGGGTATTTCAAAGTTAAATCAAAAGATAAGGTTCGGGCCCTTCCCCCCAAGGAGACATCCAAGAGGAAAACTAACCCCGGTACCATTTCCCCCCCAAGGTCCAAAAGGGGAACTAACCCCGGGTACCTATTTAACCCAGGCCCAAAGGGGCAACTAACACCCATGTCCCTATTTCATCTAGGTTAACGGGGGGGTGAGGTGGGGCAATTTGCTCGTTTGCTCTTCGAGATTTAACCTGGGTCCTTGACGTCGCCAAGGCGCCCCCAAAAGTTGGGGCCCTTTTTTTTTAATAATTTATTTATTTTAAAAATCTGGGATGATAAAAAAATTGAAAGTGGGAGGATTGGAGCATTTCAACGCAAGTTTTCTTAACTACCCCAAAATTTTAAAAGAACAAGCTATTGCGTGTTTCAGTCTGTCTGAACCATTAAAAAATAAAGGCGGCGAAAATGTCCCCAAAGGGTTTTTTTTGGGTTTTTTTTAAATTTTTTTTTTTTTGAATTTTAAAATTTTATTCCCGTTTTTTTAATTGGGGGGTTAATTTTTTTGGCTGCGGAAATGGTTTCCCCCGTTTTTTTGTGGCCCGGTGTGGTTACTTTCTCCCGGGGTTTTCCCCCCAGGCTTACCTCACACCTGACGGAAAGAAATAATAAAGGAAGGGTGAAACCCCCCAAATGAACCTTTTTTTAAAATTTTTTAAAAAGATTTTTTAAAAAAAAAGAACCCGATAATTTTTTTATCCAGTTAAAAAAAATTTGGGCCCCTTTTTAAAAAAAGTTTATTTAATTCATTTTAAAAATTTACCATTTTAAAAAAATAAAAGCCCCAGATTTGGGAAAAAAAAAAAATTTTGGATGTTTTTAAAAAAATTTTTTTTTTTTTAAAAAAATTTTTAAATAAAATATTTTTTTTATTAATTTTAATTATTTTTTAAAAAAATATATATTTATATAAAAAGGGTTTTTCTTTTTATAAAAAACCCCCTTATAATTAAAGGATGAAGGACCCCCCCTTTTTTCCTCTTTATGAAAATTTTTTTTGGGCCGAAATTTAAAAAAATTGAACTTATTAGGGGGGCCCTTTTCCCCCCTTTTCTAAGTTATGAGGGAAAAAAAACAATTGTGCCCTTTTAGATGAAAATTATTCCGGCACGAAAAAACCCCCAAAAAATTTTTCATTTAAAAAAAAATGGTATGCCCCCCCCCAGGTTCCCAAACGAAAATTTTTTTTAAAATAAAAAAGGATCATTTAATTTAAATAGTTTTAAAAAAAACAAATTTTTCCCAAGGGGGCCGGGGTTGTAAAACTGTTCTAAAGAAATGGGGAGGGATGGGAATTAAAAGGATTAAAAGGACTTACCCCAAAATTAATATTTTTACCCCTTTTCCATTTTTTTAAAAAGAAAGTTTTTTAAATTTGGTTTTGGGGAAAAAAAATTTTAACCGGGGTTTACCTTTTGGGGGGAAGGTTGGTATCATTAAAGGTATTTCGGGGGTAGAAAAAACAGAGGGTGATAGAAGGGTTTAGGGTTTTTTTGTCGGGCCGTTTGCCGGGGCTGTTTATTCCCCTTAAAGGGGCTGGGGGGGTTTAAAAGGGGGCCCCCAAAATTATGATGGAAAGGTTAAAAACCCCTTTTTTTGGGGGGGGGGGTTTTGTTTGCCAAAACTTTTTTTTTTTGTTTGGGGGTTTTTTGGTCAAAGGTATGTTTAGGGTTTTCCAGGGTTTTTCTTATTTTCGGAGGGAAAAGGTTTTTAAAAAAAAAGGGGGGGGGGTTTTTTATTTTTGGGGGGAAATTTTTTTAAAATTTTTAGGGGAATTTTATGTTGAAAGGGTTTTTAAAGGGCAAATAAATAGATAAACAATTAAAGGAAAAATTTGGTTGGTCCCCGGAAGGCTAAAACCCGGATTTTTCAGAATGGAGAAAAAGTTATTTTAAAAAGGGGTTTGGGGTTTAGGTTTTGAGGGTTTTTTGTTTTTGGGGGAATTTTTTTTTACCCAAAAAATTTTTTTTAAAAATTTAATTTTTTTTAAATTTTTTTTTGATTTTTTGGGGGGGGGGGTTTTTAAAAAAAAGTTTTAAAAAAAAATTTAATTTTAAATTTTTTTTAATAAAAAATTTTTTTTTGGAAACCCTTTTCACAATTTTTCTTTCCTCATCAATTTAATTTAATTTCCATAGTTTTCCCCCTGTACCCTCTTTATCCAATATTAAAGGATGTGAAAATTTTAAATGAAATTCATTTGTTTAAAATAAACACCAAACTTAGTTACATTGATTAGTTTGGGCAAAAAAGAATACCTATTTATATTCAATGGCTAAGGGAGGACAAACTATTGGAGCTGTGGTCACAGTAATTTCAAAGGAACAATATACACCTTTTGTACAGGCCAATTAGCTTTATTTTCCAACCAATGGGTTTCCTTTAAACCATGATACAGCATTTAAAAATTTTTGCATAAGGTAAACCCTTGAGACAAGAAATCAGCTGGATTCTCCTCACCAGGTATTGATTAAATGTTACATATGCTGACCCAAACTATTATACTTCTCATGCTTTTGATTAATTTCAGCGACTCGTTTTTACGTACATAATTTTGCTGTTCCATTACAAATCCATTGTAAGGAAAACCTCATTATCAGCCCAAATTACAGTGTCGCTATATAATTATCTCCTGCAAATTATTTTTATATAATTAGCTAATTTGACTCCTAATAAATGGCTGTTAATTCCAACTGAGGTAAGGTATTGTGATTTAATTGGAGACACTTTAGCCTTGACATAACAAGAGAAATAAACACTTTTTACATTGAGGAAAGCAACTGCTCCATATGCAATTTTGAAGCATTCACAAAAAATTTTGGAGTACATTTTTCCCTCTGGATTGGCCACCTGGCGGGGGAACTCCAACATTGGGAATTTTCTCAAAACACCAATTAATTCATCCCCCCTTTTAAATGAATTCCTCGGGTAGAATTTCATCCCAAGCACATTTTAAGTTTCCATGCTTCCTGAATTATAATTTCCCTTTACAGTAAGGGGTGACACTAAACCTAGTGGATCAAAACATTTGGAAACTTCAGCAAGCAAAACTCTCTTATTTAATTTATTGGGCATACTGTAATTTATTAGGTTTTACATTAACAAATCTCTTCGTATCCCATTTTTATCCAATACATTACTACATTTTGGCACTTCATCTCCGGGGTTAATCTTTACTTATTTTGTCCTTTAATTTGGACGAATTACTTTTCCCATTCCCTCAGAGGCATATTTGCACTTTGCGTTATTTTAATTAGCCTCTCCATAAGTCATTAACAGTTCCTCTTCAGTTGACGTCACACCCAGGAAATTGTCCACATAAAATTGTTTGCTCATTACTTTACTCAATGGACTTTCCATACGTTTAAGGTGTGCATTTATCGTCGCTTGAAGTAGGAATGGACTGGATGTAGCACCAAATAATACGCTCTTAAAGCAAAAGGTTTTCAGAGGGCTAAAGGGGGTTTCAATGGATTCTCAGGCCATAAGAAGCGGGTACAATCCCGGTCAGCCTCTTGTAAACCCATTCTTAGGAAAGCTTTACTTACGTCAGCCGTAAAGGCATAATGCTTCACTCTGAAATTTAATAAGGTATCTCCTAATTTTTTCCGTCAGCGACGGACCTGTCATCAAACAGTCATTTAAACTAGGTACATTTTTGTTACTCCTGGCATTACAATTAAACACAATTCTCAGAGGAGTGGTCTTAGAATCCTTCTTCACTCCGTGAGGGGGGCAAATAGTGACCATAAATTTTGGCTTGCTCAGGAGGTACCTCTTCTATAAATTTTTTTAAAATTAAACTGCTAAAGCAATTATATCATTATAGGCAGTTAACAATTCTGGTGTCTTACTCATTTCACGGAGCTGAACCTTTAACTGCCCATATGCCATTCTGTAATTAGTGGGCAATTCTGGATGGTTCAGTCTCCACGGAAGTCGTACCCAGTATTGTCCAGATTAAAATTTTACATCTTTCAGGTACTGCTCCTGAGTAAAAGAATCGTCTGGACTTTCTTCATTTACATTTATTTCAATGCTGTCTAATTCCCACAATTTATGCACTGGTTCAACACCATTCTCTATGGAAGAATTATACTAGGGTACGACTTCATGAGTAAGACACACAGTTATGGTATTTGAGTTTCCTCTAGTCATGGATTTATTATTACGAGGAACCCTACCATACATTACAGGGCCTCCTGCAATTTTAAAAAAGGGGGTGACACCACATTTCTTTACCATACCCTTTACAAAGGAGGCATAATGGTCACTACCTATCAAAATATTTATTGGGCCTACATAATCATCATTTTACCCCAGAAGGTGCTAAATTTACATTATGTGAAAGTCTTTCTGTAGCTTTACTAAGCCCTACTGTAGATATTTTCTCTGGAAGTCTATCTACAATTACTGCTTTAAAACGTTTTTTTCTATTGCCAACCTGCAGTTACGTAAACAGTGTCATACAACTGAGCTCTTTTTATCTGAGAGAAAACCAGATAATTTTAAAGTTGGGGGATTCTTCCGTCTTTACTTTATACATAAGACATTTACGTTTAATGAAAGTAGTGGGATCCCTGGTCTAATAATGCAGTTACATTTTTTGATTTATGCGTTTTATCATCAACTTTTTACCTGTAACACAGGTAAGGCTACTTCAGCAAAACCATCATTATTAACTTTTAGCAGCAATTTTTACATTAGCCACTGTTGTGTCAGGATTGTCAAACATTATCATTATTATCAACATTATATTATAGACCTTTACACATAAATTATGGTGTCTTTCCTTTGTGACATTAATAACAGTTGTTTAATTTGGCATGACAATCCTTTACATTGTGATTACCTAAACATCTGATACATCTGTCAAGTTCCTCCAATCTTTCAACTTTATCATTCCATGAATTGTATGCATTGCAATACTTGTAATAAAGTTGGTAGAATTACCGACAATATGTAAAGTAAAAGGACACAAGTGCAACTAATGTGACATTTATTGTGGCAACGTTTCGCTCTCCAGGAGATTGATAAAGCTCCTGGAGAGCGAAACGTTGCCACAATAAATGTCACATTAGTTGCACTTGTGTCCTTTTACTTTACATTGCAATACTTAGAAAAATGAGTACCCTTGCAGAAAAGACAATCTCTCTTTTCTCTGACTGATTTCTTATTAACTGGGCTACTCTTAGGAGGGTACTTATTCTTCTTACCTTGTGGAGAATCATTATTTCTGATTCCTGCTACTTGATATGCACCTATGCAACTCTTTTTAGAAAATGAAATTTGATTATTAACATTGGGATAATTTTTCCCTTTGTGAAACTTGACAGATACCTCAGAGTTATTATGTGTTGCATCTTTAAAATGAGTTAGTTGGTTGGTCTGCAACTGCACAATTAATTCTTGTAGACCTAGTCTTATTTCCTCCAGTCCAAAATAACCTTTGTGATATTTATTCGAGAGCCATTCAAGTGTTTTACAACTTAATTTATTCTGTACCATGGCATTCAATAACCAGTCTGATTCCTTCGATTATTTTATTACTTAAAGTTTTGAGAGTGCTCTCAAGTTTAACTCTAAACTGTTGGTAAACCCTTTTTAGTGTGATCTGGAGATTTTAAATTACAATGATATTCACTAGATTTAACCTACTTTGTTCTATATTACCATAAGGTGACTTTCAACAGTCAACTACTTCCTTGTAAGAGTCATTTTACATTGGGAAAGGCTTGTATGAGTATGTGAGCATCTCCCCTTACCTGTCCTTTGAGGTAAAATAATTTAGTTACACAGGCTAGGTCACTCCTGTCATGCCACAGCTGCTTTAAAATTGACCAAAATTCCTCCCAATTTTCACCAGGATAAATACAGGTAAACATAGTTCTGGCAGTTTTGGCAAAGACATATTATTTGTTGGAGCAGACTGATTAAAATGCTGGTTTACAAAATTTTAATTTATCCAAGGCCTGACTTTTACAAGAAAGAATCTTTTCTCTTATTCATAAAACTGATTAATCATGAGATCTACTTCAGTCTCATCTACACGTTTACTAATAAATCTCCTTCATATTTGTTTTAATATAATTTGTATGAATCATATATATTACCTAAAGCATCTAAATACAATTTTAAATCATCAGTATTCACAGTTTCTTGATTCATTAATTCCAAACATTTATTATATGCCTTGGTTACATGACCCTTTCTAGCTTGCAATGATGCTTTCTTTGCTCTATATTCCACATGTTTGTCTTCTATATTAATTTCCTCATTTTCAGCCATGATGCAATGTATTAAATTCAACTTAATAACACTGATTATGTACTAAATTATGCACTTTATAAAAGTAAATAGTACAACTGACCTTTAAATAAATCATAGCTACTTGAGCTTAGCAATTACATGTAAGAAAATAATATAAACTTCAAATGTACATTAATACAAACCTTTAGCCAGCCTTGGTTTATCAAAATTATTATACAAATTAATATAAATCCTTGCCAGAATTTGGCATAGCAAATTAATATTATACACATTAATGTTATTAGCTACACTTGGCTTATCAATTACACATACACTTATACACATTAATATAATCTTTAGCCACACTTGACTTATCCAAATTAATATTGTAATAATTATGATCCACTACACATTAAGTAAATTTGTGAACTTAACATCCACCTCCTTCTGTCATTTCACATATAATTATTAAGTAATTAACTAATTAATGACTTCACTAATTACATCCGGTTCGAAGGACCAACGGGCAATTTAAATATGGAAAATTACATTTAGCTGAATGTATCATTATGTACATAACAGTAAATGAACAGATAATTATTATTTATCAGTTAGACAAGTAGGAATTTGGGGGCACCTAGGTCGCAAAAAATGTACCCCTTCGATACCTACCACTGTCATATCCACAAGTTGCTCTGGACCTATTAATTATAAATAAAAGATACATCACCAGGAATTCTGGTAAATATATAAATTTGTTGACTATATTAAAAATAGTAAATGATTTATATATATAATATATATATATTTATATATATATATATATATATATATATTTATATATATATATAATTTTTATATACATTTATATAACAGGAGAATATATCTTAATCATAACACTCACCAATTTGACTGGAGATTAATGTGTCATGTACAGGACCCCCCCCTTTTGCCTACATTTATGAAAATTTTACTGGCCAGATATTAAACATAAATTAGACAGCTTATCTGAGGTTCCTGGAGTTGTCCTGTCCTGTCGCCTGATATCTCAAGTTATGCAGGAATGCACATCCAACAATTTTGCCTCCTATTTGAGAGGTGTCAGCCCAATTTTAACCTCTAGAGCACGAAAATTCCTTCCCGTTACACTAACATTGTATCCAATTCAAAAACCAAAATGGCGACTGACCCCCCCCCCCCCAGCCGCAGGTTTCCCATTTTCGATAACATACCTCTTTTAAAAATACAATATAGGGCATCTATTTACCTATAAATTACCGTATTTCCGGAAAATATATACAGTATTTTCCACACCTTGTTTGTAGTACTGTGGACACCTGCTGCTCTGGGACCCTCAGTATGGATCCTGTCTTAAATTTAGTATATACTTTATGATTCAATTGAACTGTTACCAATGTAGTTTTATAATTATACTATAAGATTTGTATATATTTACCATCTTATTATTGTTGTAGGGAGCAGGTCGTGAGTATCCCATTG
>NC_069453.1:25787577-25830077 GCF_026875155.1 Cherax quadricarinatus
CACTTGAAACCCCAAAAACTAGTATTTGTCACTTAGCCATAATACCCTTCCCCATAATTTGTAATTTTAAAATAAAAATTAAATAAGTCTGCCCAAAAATCCAGCCATGCGGCTTTTAGTGGTACACTCTGTAATTTTATTTAACTACATGTAAACCAACAACAAAAAAATTCGAAAATTTAAACATTGAATTTTTTATAGAGAAAAAACTTTGAATTTTTTGAGGAAACATTTCGCCACACAGGGGTTCTCAGCCCAATAAAAGAAAGGTGAAAGGAGGGAGGGTTTGGGAATCAGCCCCTAGCCTGGAGTCGATGTGTTCAGTCCTAAATTTGAGAAAGAAGCATATGGCCGTAGAGGGTTATATACGTATCGGTGAGGCAAGCAGGAGGAGGGGGGGGGTCATAGGCTTCCTCACCGCTAAGACATAAGCCCGTCGACGGCCCCTTGCGTACATTTACAAGATTATGGTGAACACTCGACCCCAGGCTGAGGGCGTTTCCCCAAAAAATTCTCTGCTTACACTTTCTTTGTATTGGAGTGAACCCACTGTGGGGCAGGTTTCCTCAAAATTCCCATATATTGCATAAGTGGTCATTGTTGACACTAAAATTGGGGGATCCTGCACTTGCCCTTATAGGAGGGCTTTAAGTGTGTTACATATCAGGGACTTAGAACGAATTTCAAGAATGTCTTTAGATTTCTGATTTTTTCCCCTTCCCGTTGGGTGCTGTTTTTTTTTAAAAGGGAGACCCAAAATGTCAATCCGGGGAACCTGAGAATCCATTATGATAGAGTAAGAAAGGGTTCTCTCCTCTCCTTCGTCGTATAAAAACCCTCCCCAACCCCAGATGTCTTATACGTTTTCCTCAGTTTTTTTTCCCAGTATTTTGATATCGGTAGATGGGCTAAAAACGTGACCCCGAAGGTAGAGAGGAGGGCGGGGAGGGGGATCATTATTATATACTTGGTGAAGTGCCAAAACCCCAAAATAACATATTGGATGTTTTTACATTTTTTCTTCTTCTACATCTTTTTTATGCCCCTTTTATTATTATTAAAGATTTGCCGGTATTCTCCCGGGGCCCGGGGCCCTTTTTCCAAGTGGTGGCCCGGCCTTGGCTCCCTCTTTAGGGGGTGTTGAGACCAAAGTCTCCCATGGGGAGGGACAAGTCCTCCCCTTTGGGACCAACTGTCCCCCGGCTAGGCACAAGCTGGCTCCCTTTGGGCGCCATCCCCGCCCCAAGGGGGCTAATGGGAAAAGACGTCTTGTGAGCAAAAGCCGGGTCGGCACCACCCACCTTTTTTTTTTTTTTTATTCGCTATTCTCCCGGGCCCCGGGGCTTTTCCAATAGTGGTGACCCCGGGCCCTTTGGGTCCTATCTGGGGGGTGTCTCGAGACTTAAATTTCCATGGGAGAAGGCACAAGTACCCCCCCATCTTTGGACCAACTGTCCCCAGGCCTAGCCACATTCCCCCCCTCACGGGGCTCGTAGGGAGAAGCTAGGCCCCTGGTCTGCCATCTCCCCGCCCAAAGGGGCTCGGGGGATGGCAGTCGTATGAGTGCAGATGGTAGCAAGTAGGCCTTTTTTTACCCTTTTTTTATTATTATTTAAAAATTTGGGTTTTTCTTTCCCCCTTTTTGTTTTTTTTTGTTGTTTCCATGTTTTTTTTTGCTTTTCTTGTTGTTCTGTTTACTTTTTTTTTTTTCCTTTAAGTTTTCTTGGCGTCTGTTCCTTCATGTTTTAAAAAAAAATAAGGGTTTAGCCCTAATATTTTAAAAATTTTTTTACTTTTTTATACACTTAGTAAAACGAAAAAGATTAGGAAAGCACATTATTATTATTATTTAAACAAGGGGGGGGCCCTTTAAAACCGGGGGTTATACAGCGCCTGGGGGGGGGGGGGTGTGGAAGGCATTCAGGGTTAATTTTGGGGAACTGGGGGACAGATCCCAATTCCAAAACAGGACCCCCCACCAACATCAAGGAACTTCCCTTTGGGGGGAGGAAGCACAAAACACTCCAATTGAGGGCTCTTTAGAGGTGGGCCCGCAGTTCACGATGGAGTATAACGCAAGTTTTGGGGTGAGGCGTGGCCTACTATTTAAGAGAAGCTTAAACATGTAAGGGTTATAAAGTATATGGGGAATAGGGGATAACTAGGAAGCGGAAAGGGGCTCCATACTTAAAACAATAGTCCTGCTCTTTCCCTTTAAGGACGTTCCCTTTAGCACTAATGGGCCCCGTCCCTTTGCTTGAAGGACGTGAGAGGGGGGGGGTTTAAGGGACAGTTTAGGAAGGGTGTATGGGCATTATCCCTGGTTGTGTTAGTTCGAGTGTTTTTCTCCTCCGGGGGGTGAGCCATTTGCCGGGGGGGCAGGGCCCACTGCCCCCCCTCTCTCTCTCTCCTCTCTCTCTATCTATCTATCTATCTATCTATCTATCTCTTTCCATGGTTTCTTCCTTCTATGGTTTATCTTTCTTCCTTTCCTTTCTCCTGTCGCCTGGCAGGGCCTCTAAGAGAAATTTTTGCCACGCGGGACAAAATTGCTTTGGGGCCCCTGGGGGCAGGCTGAAGCCCCCAGTCTGAGTGGATTTTACATCATTATTTTTCTAAATAAACTAAAAAAAAATACTTGAAATTATGGAAAAAAAATCCAGTGAAAAAAAGTCAAAATAAAACGTGTGTGGCAATGGTGCCCCTTCAGAGACCCCACACCAACCTGCCAACTAAACCCCTGACTCATAGACCCTGTGTTGCCATCTTCCATAGCCACCCCACCTTTATTCTGGCGACGGACCCTCCCAGCGTGATTGCTGCCCGTCTACCAAGTAAATAAGTAAGTTTATTCAGGTATACACAAATACAGTTACATAGAATTATCATACATAGCAGCATATGTGTAGAAAACCTGGGATAACCCAAAAAAGTCAGAGTGACTTATTTCCATTGGGGTCATAAGTGCTATATTTAGCTCTCCCCATAACAACAATATTGTTAATAATAATAATAATAATAATAATAGTGGCTGTTCATTACGAATTTGTTGAATCTGACTAATATTAAAGTTGCGACCTGTTAAAAACTCCCATTTCGTCACTTGTCTTCCTTGTCTTGGTAGTTTGAAAGTATTTCCTTTATTTTCTTGATGCTGGTGAGGGGCTCTTGATCTAGGGAACTGGATGTGTGCTCCAGTTCCCTGAATTAACCCTGAATACTTTCCATCCCCCCCCCCACAGGCGCTGTATAATCCTACGGGTTTAGCGCTTCCGCCTTGATTATAATAATAATAATGCTTTCTTTTCTATCTCCTCCATTTCTTTCATTTCTTTTCTCTTATTATTTTCATTGTTTCTTTCGTGATTCATAGCCTTTGGATATTCCTTTTCTTCATATAACTTTACAGGCTAAAATTATTATTATTATTATTATATTATTATTATTATTTATTATTATTTATTATTATCATCATTCATCATCATTCATCATCATCATCACTCATCATTCATCATACTTATCATCTATCATCATCATCATCATCATCATCATCATCATCATCATCATCATCATCATCATCATCATCATCATCATCATCATCATCATCATCATCATCATCATCATCATCATGGGGAGCGCTTAACCCGTAGGGATTATACAGCGCCTTTGGGAGGGGGGTATTGGAAGGTATTCAAGCTCAATTCGAGGAACTGTGACAGCTCTCAGCCTGTACCCCTCAAGGGGTACAGGCTGAGAGCTGTTAACATACCTCAGCTTATTTCAACTTCCCTAACTTCTCTGATGCTATATGAATAATGTTGAGGTGGCGGGAGAAGGGAAGGGAGGTCCCTTGATGCCGGTTAAAGGCTTTGGATCCAAGGAATGGCTGCTAAAATTACCTTCCTGGGATCAAACCTGATAACCTCCAATTCCCCAGCTGTTGTATGACCGGTAGGGGCCGTGGTGTTGTGGAGAACAATGGTCGTCCAGTCACTGTGTGATGGAGAACGGTGGTCGTCCAGTCACTGTGTAGTGGAAAACGGTGATCATCCAGTCACTGTGTCGTGGAGAACGGTGGTCGTCCATTTCAAGTTTAACGCTTGTTAATGCAGGGTAATGATGCAATTACATCATTGTCCTCATTACAGTGTCTTCGTGGCAGTTATCCCAGGGATGGACCACCCTCAGAAGGTCGCTGTGTCACGCCGTACGCGAGGTACTTCTGCGTCAATTACCCGAGATACAATCTTGCTGCTTTACACTGTGTGGGAAGTAGTTGATACACCCTGTGGGAGCCTCCACAGGCTTGCTGGCGTTTCCAGATAGTGTAGGGACAACATTCAGAGCTTCCAGGGGTGAAAGGACAACACAATAGTTTCTAAGGGTTTCCAAGGTGCGAGTAAAATAATTTAGGTGCTCCCTAAGAGTTTCAGGGGTTTATTAAGAAACTTTAGGTGCTTCCAGAAGTTTTCAGGGGTTTATAAAGAAAATCTTGGTGTTTAAAGCTTCCAGGTGTGTAAAAACGGCGAGCAGTAGAAAGCTTCAGTAATATCCAAGAATGTTTTTACCAAAATTCTACTCATGTGAAGTGTAAACAATGAAAATGCATTTACAGTTGGTTGCAAATATGGAAGGAGTTCATCTTGCAGAGGTAGATACAAAAAAAAAAATAGCGTCAATGGACGTCCTACAGAGTCCTGGATATCTATCTAACAGCGTTAGATATGTCCAACGGGGCCATGGGTATTGAACAGAGTTCAGGAGTGTCCAACGGCTCCTGGGTGTCCAGCAGCGTCCAGGTGTCTATCAGAATCCAGGAGTGTGCGCAACAGCGTCCAGAAGTGTCAAATAGTGTCAAGGAGTGTCCAACAGCGTCCAGCAGGCAAACAGTGCGGCCCTTTTCGTGTTAGCAACCTGGCGATGGTGTCGCGAGTAGGAAGAAGATGCCCAGCCACACTAGCCACTAAGGACGGGTATTAGTGTAGCAGGAAGGTGAGGTTGGCACTTGTGGTGAGTGGCAATGAGGGCCAGCCTGGTGCTCGAGGCGAGGTCCTCCTCACGGATAAGTTGTCGTAACTTTCTCCCACACCTTGCTGGCTTGTCGTATGCTTCTTCTTGTTATACGTCAGTAAGCTAGGCACAGGTGCATATAAATACAGTTACACAAATTGTCATATATAGTAACATATTTGTAAATTACCTAGGATAACACGAAAAAGGTCAGACGAGGTGACTTATTACCATTGAGGTCAATTATGCACTTCACTGAGAATCGCTCCAGCTACAGTACTACCTTCTTATTCTTCTACATTACACATGTTTTGTTAACAACTGTCTTACATAGTAATATATGTGTGGGTTACCTAGGATAACCCAGTGTTGTTATTTTTTGTTGTTGTTAAATTTCCTATGCACAAATAACCCACGCATAAGAGAGTGACTTGTCAATGATGACTGCATGTTAGAATAGCTACTTGGACATTTATTGGAAAATGACATTTGTTTACTTTTGAACATCGGCAAAAATCAAACATTTCCCCTACTTTGAGCTCCATTTCAAGGGTCTTCTCATAGTAAAAACAATCAAAATCACCAGGTTAGTTAGTTAGTTTAATATGTTTATTATGCACCCCATTCCCATCCTGTGGGCGGTAGTCAAAAGATTACAGAGGTACATAATGGGTCCAGGGACTGGGCCTCAAAGTTTTGATAGCTGAGCAAGTTACAGGACGGACTGAAATGTCGTCATAAGCTTCTATCTCTTATGTGCGGGTTACGTGTGCATTATTCCAGTCACCGTATTGTACCTTTTTTTTATTGTATGGCTTACATGAGTACAATACCCATCCTGTGGTAGTCAAAAGATTAAAGAGGCATGTAATGGGTCTAGGTACTGGGCCTCAGAGTTTTGATGACTAAGCGAGTTGTTTACAAGTAGGGTATCTTAAGGGTTTAGCGAGTTCTCTGAATATATAGATAGTACGTCTGGAACAACCTTCCTCAAGTTCATGTATCCAGGAATCCATCCGTTCGCTCCCGGATGTCTCCCCTTACATGGTGGGAACACCCGCTGTGTGCGGCTACACTGTGATAGTTGCATAAAAATAACACCAACAGTGGTGCTGCTACGCTATTCTATATGATAGTTACATGGTGGGAACACCGGTAGTGCTGCTTCACTACTCTGTACGATAGTTACATGGTGGGAACACCCACTGTGTGCGGCTACAGTGATAGTTACATGGTGGGAACACCCACTGTGTGCTGCTACAGTGATTTACATGGTGGGAACACCGGCAGTGCTACTTCACTGCTCTGTATGATAGTTTCATGGTTGAAACCACTGGAATAATAATAATAATAATAATAATAATAATAATAATAATAATTTTATTTCTCTGAGTCACACAAATGCAGTAGGTAAACATGAATTGGTACAGAAATAGACACAAAGAAAGAAAACCACTAATTATGCATTGCTAAAGTATTCTGTATGATAGTTACATAGTGGGAACAACAACCACTACGGCAACACCAATAACCACTACAATAACAGCAATACCGTCAAGTGTGTATTGGAGACTTTCATCATATTCTACGTATAAAGAGTCTCCTTGATCTATTTTTCCCCGTGAGAGTTAACCTCAAAGTTGTCCAGCTTGTGTAAATTATCACTTTGGTAATTTGAGCAAAATAACTGGGAAAGTGTATTAACTGTCGTGGGAATCGAGTTGTCTGTTTGCTCTTGTTAACCTCTTGGTAATATAGTGACTTGCTGGTAATGTATTCACTGTTTGTAAGGTAGTAACTGCTGATAATGTGCTATATGTTGGTTACATAGTAACTGTTTTTAATATAACTTTTGGTAACGTAATAGCAATTGATAATGTATTAACTGTTGGTAATAAAGTAGCTGTTAATAACATACTAACTCGGTAATGTAGTGACTGTTAATAATGTACTGACTGTTGATAACGTAGTAGCTGTTAATAATGTACTAACTGTTCATAACGTAGTAGCTGTTAATAATGTACTACATGCTGATAACGTAGTAACTGTTGGCATTACGTTAGCTGGTATATTTCTCAGCTTGTGTTGTTACTCTTTCTGACTTTAAGGTCGCCCATCTTCAGGGACTGCTTGTATCTTAGTTTTTCTTTCGACCCATTTGAAAGCTTGTACGAGGAAATTAATGCATTGTCTTTCCATGATTATTGTGATCTCCGGTGTCTCCGTTATCTTGCTCGCCTCCATGACCTGTATCATCCTCCCAGTAGCTCGCCTCCATAATGTCTCATCTTCCGACTTAAACAGTACTCACCGAAGTTAGTGATTCGTCCACAAACGACTCTCTTGGGCAGCTCATGGAGAGATGCCCAGCGCTTCTCACAGACTTGGCGTGTCTTATTGTCAATCCAACACCTCTTAATTAACTCTTCCGTTTATCTGATGGCCTGTACAACTTATTTCCGTTCTCTTTTTCGACACCCTGATGCCTTCTGACTGCCTCCTCCCAGACAGCTTCACGTTCATTACAGATTCTCAGTATAATTTCATGAACGAGACATTCAACATGTCACCCTTGACTTCCCTTTTAGCAAATACTCTCCCCTTCGCACGCCTCCTTCCTCCTGTCACCACCCCTCTGCCCTCTAGCGCTGTATTATGTATACGGATTTAGTATTTTCTTGCTAGTATAACAATAGCTACATATCCCACGAAATCGACTGCAAACAAACCACGGAACGGGTGGGGTTTGAACCCATGGCGAGTGAGTTCAAATCCCACCCTTTCCGCGGTTTGGTTTAATAGCTACATATTTTTCTGTTGCTGCACGATCCCAGAAAGGTATCCCCGTATCCCATAAGCCCAATTCCCTCTACCTCGGTACACGAAAAATGAATAGTACAGAGTGCGGCATGAATTTTTAATGCAATCAAATATCGATGTTGGAAATCTGAAGCCAATCAGAAGAGATATTAACAAGATATCTCATGGAAATTAATGTCGAAATTTCTTTAATAAATTGGCACCTACGCGCCCAAAATCTATCTAAACTATTATCTAAGCTGCACCTCAGTTAAGATATACAACTTTGTTATGGCTTAATAGTGGCCCAGGACGACCCTAAGTTGTAGTGTGTTTGTGAATGGTTTCAACGATATTGTGAGTTTTATTGTTCCAGTCACGGTGTTGTGACCTTTATTGTTCCAGCCACGGTGTTGTGACCTTTATTGTTCCAGTCACGGTGTTGTGACCTTTATTGTTCCAGTCACGGTGTTGTGACCTTTATTGTTCCAGCCACGGTGTTGTGACCTTATTGTTCCCGTCACGGTGTTGTGATCTTTATTGTTCCAGTCCGGTGTTGTGACCTTTAATTGTTCCAGCACGTGTTGTGACCTTTAATTGTTCCAGTCGGTGTTGTGACCTTTATGTTCCAGGACCCCACGGTGTTGTACTTATTGTTCAGTCACGTGTTGTGACCTTATTGTTCCAGCCATGGTGTTGTGACATCTATTATTCAGCCACGGTGTTGTGACCTTTATTGTTCCAGTCACGGTGTTGTGATCTTTATTGTCCAGTTCACGGTGTTTTTGACCTTTATTGTTCCAGCCACGGTGTTGTGACCTTTATTGTTCCAGTCACGGTGTTGTGACCTTTATTGTTCCAGCCACGGTGTTGTGACCTTTATTGTTCCAGTCACGGTGTTGTGACCTTTATTGTTCCAGCCATGGTGTTGTGACATTTATTATTCCAGCCACGGTGTTGTGACCTTTATTGTTCCAGTCACGGTGTTGTGATCTTTATTGTTCCAGTCACGGTGTTGTGACCTTTATTGTTCCAGCCACGGTGTTGTGACCTTTATTGTTCCAGTCACGGTGTTGTGACCTTTATTGTTCCAGCCACGGTGTTGTGACCTTTATTGTTCCAGTCACGGTGTTGTGACCTTTATTGTTCCAGCCATGGTGTTGTGACATTTATTATTCCAGCCACGGTGTTGTGACCTTTATTGTTCCAGCCACGGTGTTGTGACCTTTATTGTTCCAGCCACGGTGTTGTGACCTTTATTTTTTCCAGCCACGGTGTTGTGACCATTTATTGTTCCAGTCACGGTGTTGTGACCTTTATTGTTCCAGCCATGGTGTTGTGACATTTATTATTCCAGCCACGGTGTTGTGACCTTTATTGTTCCAGCCACGGTGTTGTGACCTTTATTGTTCCAGCCATGGTGTTGTGACATTTTTATTTCCCACGGTGTTGTGACCTTATGTTCCAGCACGGTGTTGTGACCTTTATTGTTCCAGCCATGGTGTTGTGACATTTATTGTTCCAGCCACGGTGTTGTGACCTTTATTGTTCCAGTCACGGTGTTGTGACCTTTATTGTTTCAGCCACGGTGTTGTGACCTTTATTGTTCCAGCCACGGTGTTGTGACCTTTATTGTTCCAGTCACGGTGTTGTGACCTTTATTGTTCCAGTCACGGTGTTGTGACCTTTATTGTTCCAGCCACGGTGTTGTGACCTTTATTGTTCCAGCCACGGTGTTGTGACCTTTATTGTTCCAGTCACGGTGTTGTGACCTTCATTGTTCCAGTCACGGTGTTGTGACCTTTATTGTTCCAGTCACGGTGTTGTGACCTTTATTGTTCCAGTCACGGTGTTGTGACCTTTATTGTTCCAGCCACGGTGTTGTGACCTTTATTGTTCCAGCCACGGTGTTGTGACATTTATTGTTCCAGCCACGGTGTTGTGACATTTATTGTTCCAGCCACGGTGTTGTGACCTTTATTGTTTCCAGCCACGGTGTTGTGACTTTATTGTTCCAGCCACGGTGTTGTGACTTATTGTTCCAGCCATGGTGTTGTGACATTTATTGTTCCAGCCACGGTGTTGTGACCTTTATTGTTCCAGCCACGGTGTTGTGACATTTATTGTTCCAGCCACGGTGTTGTGACCTTTATTGTTCCAGCCACGGTGTTGTGACCTTTATTGTTCCAGCCACGGTGTTTTTGACTTTATTGTTCCAGCCACGGTGTTGTGACCTTTATTGTTCCAGCCACGGTGTTGTGACCTTTATTGTTCCAGCCACGGTGTTGTGACCTTTATTGTTCCAGTCACGGTGTTGTGACCTTTATTGTTTCAGCCACGGTGTTTTTGACCTTTATTGTTCCAGCCACGGTGTTGTGACCTTTATTGTTCCAGTCACGGTGTTGTGACCTTTATTGTTTCAGCCACGGTGTTGTGACCTTTATTGTTCCAGCCACGGTGTTGTGACCTTTATTGTTCCAGTCACGGTGTTGTGACCTTTATTGTTCCAGTCACGGTGTTGTGACCTTTATTGTTCCAGCCACGGTGTTGTGACCTTTATTGTTCCAGCCACGGTGTTGTGACCTTATTTCCAGTCACTGTTCCCAGTCCACACGGTGTTGTGACCTTTATTGTTCCAGCACGGTGTTGTGACCTTTATTGTTCCAGTCACGGTGTTGTGACCTTTATTGTTCCAGCCACGGTGTTGTGACCTTTATTGTTCCAGCCACGGTGTTGTGACTTTATTGTTCCAGCCACGGTGTTGTGACATTTATTGTTCCAGCCACGGTGTTGTGACATTTATTGTTCCAGCCACGGTGTTGTGACCTTTATTGTTCCAGCCACGGTGTTGTGACATTTATTGTTCCAGCCACGGTGTTGTGACCTTTATTGTTCCAGCCACGGTGTTGTGACATTTATTGTTCCAGCCACGGTGTTGTGACCTTTATTGTTCCAGCCACGGTGTTGTGACATTTATTGTTCCAGCCACGGTGTTGTGACATTTATTGTTCCAGCCACGGTGTTGTGACATTTATTGTTCCAGCCACGGTGTTGTGACATTTATTGTTCCAGCCACGGTGTTGTGACCTTTATTGTTCCAGCCATGGTGTTGTGACATTTATTGTTCCAGCCACGGTGTTGTGACCTTTATTGTTCCAGCCACGGTGTTGTGACATTTATTGTTCCAGCCACGGTGTTGTGACCTTTATTGTTCCAGCCACGGTGTTTGTGACATTTATTGTTCCAGCCACGGTGTTGTGACCTTTATTGTTCCAGCCACGGTGTTGTGACATTTATTGTTCCAGCCAACGGTGTTGTGACCTTTATTGTTCAAACCACGGTGTTGTGACATTTATTGTTCCGCCCCGGTGTGTGACCTTATTGTTCCAGCTCGGTGTTGTGTCCTTTATGTTCAGCCGGTTGTTGTGACTTTATTGTTCAGCCACGGTGTGTGCCTTTATTGTTCCAGCTACGGTGTTGTGTCCTTTATTGTTCCAGCCACGGTGTTGTGACCTTTATTGTTCCAGCCACGGTGTTGTGACCTTTATTGTTCCAGCCACGGTGTTGTGACCTTTATTGTTCCAGCCACGGTGTTGTGATCTTTACTGTTCCGATGAACAGGGCCTGATTTACTAGGGCTGTTACTGCGGCGCACGCAGTCCGACGTACGAGCCAAGCCCGGCTGATCGCACTGACTTTAGGTATCTGTCCCTCTCTTTGAAGGCAGCCAGGGGTTTATTTGCAATTCCCCTAAGTGCTTATGGGGGGTTGTGAACATTTTGGGCCCCGGACACTTATGGTTTTCCTCTTATGTACCAATGGCGCCCTACTTTTATTGGGGCATTTTGCATCGCCTGCCCAGTCTTTTACTTTCGTAGGGAGTGATTCTGTGTGCAGTTTGGGACCATTCCTTCCAAGATTTTCAGTGTAGTTATGAATACTCTCCTCCTGCGTTCCACGATACAAGTCAAGTGCTTCAAACGTCCAGTATGTTAAGGTGCTTGACAGAACTTTACGTGCAGTAAAGGACTCTGTACACTCTCTAGGATCTGCGATTTCACTGCTTTGTATGGAGATGTTAATGTACAGCAGTATTCCAGCCTAGAGAGAAAGTGATTGAAAGGATCATCATGGGCTTGGCATCCTCGTTTTGAAAGTTCTATTATCCATCCTATCATTTCTTTGCACGTGCGATAGTGGCACTGTTGTGATTCCTTTGAAAGTGAAGATCCTCAGACATTACTACTCCAGGTCCCTTACATTATTTTCCGCTTATTGTATGGCCGGAAAATCAGTAGTATACTCTGTTCTAGTTATTATCTCCTCCAGTTTCATAACGGAGTAGTTGGGAAATTGTCCTCATTGAACATCATATTGTTTACTGTTGCCCACTGAAAAACTTTGTTTATATCTTCTTGGAGGTTAACCGCGTCCTCAGCAGATGACAGCCTCATGCAGATCCTAGTATCATCCGCAAAGGATGATACGGTGCTGTGGTGTATATCTCTGTTTATGTCTGATATGGTAAGGAATAATGGGGCGAGTAGTGCTTTGGACAGAGCTCTTCACTATGGCAGCCTCCGATTTAACTCTGTTGACCACTACTCTTTGGTATTTTGGTATTTTGGTATTTTGATTTTTATTCTTCCAGCTACGGTATTGTAACTTTTATTATTTTAACTACGGTATTGTGACTTATTGTTCCACCAACGATATTGTGACATTGTTCCAGCCCCTGGTATTGTGACTTTTATTGTTCCAACCACGGTATTGTGACTTATTGTTTATTAATCTTCCTGTACTTTCTAATAGCATATGGTCTCTATCCACTGCTGCTTGCAGTGGATTGTAGTGATTTGCAGTGGTTTACAGTGACTGTCGTGAATTGCAGTGGATTATGGTGGATTACAATCGCTTGTCGTGGGTTACAGTTGCTTACAGTGGCGTGTGGTTTGTTGCAGTGACTTGCGGTGACTTGCAATGGGTTAATTTGTATATTTCACCTCAGCTTACTTCATCTTCTCCCTCTTCGTAATGAACAAAGAGAGGTCAGGAGGAAGGATAGGTGGAGGACGAGATGGAGGGGATGGATAGCAAGAGGGAGGGAGGGAGAGAAGAAGAGGGAAGGTGTGAAGAAAGAGAATGATAAAAGTCGGTGAAGGGAAGTGAGGAAATGTATAGAGAAAGGGTTTTGAAGGAATGGAGGATGAGATGAAGACAGCGGAATGGTAGAAATGGAAAGAGGAAGGGAGAGGGCGGTGGAGGAAGGTAAAAATTGAAGGAGGGGGGGGGGATTATGGATGGAGGAGGGAGGAGAGCAGGAGTGAGAGTGGAGTCAGTGTATGAGCGGACATGGTGAAGGATACACTGTCTTGGTGACTACTGTGAACTAAGACTGTGGGAGTGTCAGTGTTATGGTCTCGCTCCAGGACCATGTGCCGTGCTTAATTCTATATATAGTGCCTCAGCCTAATGACCACGAGTCACTGTACTTCTCGTGGGTCAGTGTAATTATCATGGGGCAGTGTAACTGTGGGTAAGTGTAATAATATGTCAGTGTATTGATGTAGTCGCCGATTTGTGTTTGTAGTAGTCTAGTTTTCGTTGCTCAGTTCTGATTTCTGGCTTCACGGTTCCTTGATGTTGGTGCGGGGCTCTTGATTTAGGGAATTGGATCTGTGCTCCAGTTCCCCGAATTAAGCCTGAATGCCTTCCACATCCCCCTCCCCCCAGGCGCTGTATAATCCTCTGGGTTTAGCGCTTCCCCCTTGATTATAATAATAATCTGGCTTCACGAGCCTTTCAAACCTACTCTTAAAACAGTACATGAAGTTTCTCTCCCCACTTCCTTCATATTCTCTGGCCTCTGGTTCCATTAATCTCTCCGGTCTTACTTCTAGTAGATAACCAAATTTTACCACTGTGTGATTGCTTGTTCCTATTGTATTCTGTAGGCTATATTGTCTATGTCAAATTCATTTTGAGTGAATATCGAGTCAAGTCTTGCCGGCTCATCCCCGCCTCGCTCTTGTAATTTCTCTCATGTTTCGGCCATAGTATTTTTTCACTACTGCCTTCATTAACTTTCCATTATTTTGGTCCCTTACACTAGTCCCAGTTGTCCCAATCAACTTCTCTGTGAATGAAGTCTCATATAATCAGTAGTTTTGCATTTACCTTGTTTATTCTTTGTCTCTCACCAAGACTTAATTAACCTCTTGTTTTCTTCATACTTTCTCAGGGATAAGTGTTGCACACTGAGCTCCATTACTGCTTGAGCTGAATGACCTATATGGGTTTAGCTCTTCACGTGAATTTATAAAGAAAATTATCCTCAGCCTCCTGCTCTTAAGTGAAGAATTGTATGGTGTCTTGTAGCTCGATTGGTAGCACAGTGAGATCCGTGGTTCGATCCCCGGTACGAGTGGAAACATCAGGACGTGTTTCCTTAAGACACCAGCTGTCCCTCTTCGCCTAGCAGTAAAATATGTAACCTGGGTGTTAGTCGACTGGTGTAGGTCGCATCCTGTTGACAAAATTGACCTAATTTGCCCGAAGTGCTCAGCATAACCAGGGGCGCTCTATATAGTAGTATGTCATTGATGTTAGCATAGCCTGTAAACATTGTACATGTACTTATAGAAATAAAGATTATTATTATTATTATGTTACCGCAAGTGTTTTCATTTTAAGACCCAACATAAATGCTAGTAAGCTACAATATCTCAAAATCCCAAATTTGAACACAATAGGTCCGTAAAGTTTTAAAGAGTTCTGACTAGCAAACTTGAACCATATATTAAAGTTCACGTGAACATTATTTATAAGGCGATTTTCGTTTGACGTACATTATATTTGACACCTACATTTTTCCTTCATAAAGTATGTAGAACACATTATGCGGCTCCTGTGATTCATACGAGATCCTACAAGGTTAAGTAAAGCAAGAGTTGTGTTTACCTAACACAATTATAACGTAGGATGGTTATTTTCAGTCAAAGTTTATTACTTCCCATTCACCAGGAGCTGTAGGGCCGTTATGGGTTTAGTGCTTGCCACCCGATGTGATAATAATGTTCATACACTAGTTTCGATGCATTCAGTGGGACTTCTGAATGCTTCCAGCAGCTCTGGAGTTACTCCTACACGGGCGCTAGGATGTCGTCCAGCCGTCCACTGTGGACAGTAGTTATGGAAACCAAAGGCATTGTTCCAGTAAGGGTGAAGTTAGTTGCTTTGTTAATTAGGCCTAAATTACATTACATTCATGGGGAGCACAAAACCCATAGGGGTCATGCAGTGCCTCGAGGAATGCAAGGGATTCAGACTTGATTCAAGGAATTGGAGCTCTAGTCCAGTGTCTTAGAATCCTCTCACCATCATCAAAGAAACTGCTTTGATGGGAATGAGGACTAAAGCCTATCAAATATTCAAAACAGTCATTAAGACTGCATGTAACCTTTTCACCACCAGTCAAGAATACCCTAATGCATAAAATAGGATTTAAAATAAACTATGAGTATATATATGTAAGACAAGACAAGAGAATGTAGGTAAGATCCTTGTGGGGTGAGCGGGGAAGTGGGGATATATATGCTGAGAAGCATACTCAGGTTTGTCAGGAAACAGAACAGGCGTTTCCTGACGAGTCTCAACCATATGACGAGCCACAGCTGGAGTTTTTGGTCATCTGACCGAGGCCTTCCGCTGGCTTATCAGTTCACACTTAAAAATTCTTGTTTAATTATACTCCCACGGTGTACGAGTATATATCCTGGTGAACTTACTTTTCAAATGCATTATACACTAACCTTAAGCAATGTCTTATGATTACACAACTCGTTTCTCTCACATTTCTCCTGGAGAAAATATACTCAGTATTATTTTTTCCAAATTGCTATCGGACATATTGAGAACAGTTAAAGCACTTTATTTGTTAGTGGGTTATACACTGTAATCCGCTGTTGTTTTATGTATAACTGGAGAAGTTATGTAGATATCGCATATTGAGAACAGTTTTGAAAAGGAATGTAATAAAGCGTTTCCAAAATTATCACTGAAAACGGAATGCAAGTTGATCAAGTTACAGTGTAGCACTGTACCTTCCAGAAGTCAATATTAAAACTGTTGGTTGGCGTATAACACCTACGGGTTTTGCGCTTTCCCGTAAATGCAGTAATAAATTATTATAATTTTATCCATTTTCTGATGTTCTTCGTAATGTGTAGGAAATATCTGGTGTGCAGCCTCCCTCTGTGTTCCCATTGTCCTGCCTTAGAACCAGGTGTGGTTGTTGTGGGTGTGGTCACCAGGTGTGGTTGTTGATGTGGGTGTGGTCACCAGGTGTGGTTGTTGATGTGGGTGTGGTCACCAGGTGTGGTTGTTGATGTGGGTGTGGTCACCAGGTGTGGTTATTGATGTGGGTGTGGTCACCAGGTGTGGTTGCTGCCGTGAGTGTGGCCACCAGGTGTGGTTACTGATGTGGGTGTGGTCACCAGGTATGGTTACTGCTGTGGGTGTGGCCACCAGGTGTGGTTACTGATGTGGGTGTGGCCACCAGGTGTGGTTACTGCTGTGGGTGTAGTCACCGGGTGTAGTTACTGCTGTGGGTGTGGTCACCAGGTGTGGTTGCTGCCGTGAGTGTGGCCACCAGGTGTGGTTGCTGATGTGGGTGTGGTCATCAGGTGTAGTTACTGCTGTGGGTGTGGTCACCAGGTGTGGTTGCTGCCGTGAGTGAGGCCACCAGGTGTGGCTGCTGCCATGAGTGTGGCCACCAGGTGTGGTTACTGATGTGGGTGTGGTCACGTGTGGCCACCAGGTGTGGTTGCTGCCGTGAGTGTGGCCACCAGGTGTGGTTGCTGATGTGGGTGTGGTCACCAGGTGTGTGGTTGCTTCCGTGAATGTGGCTACCAGGTGTGGTTGCTGCCGTGAGTGTGGCCACCAGGTGTGGTTGCTGATGTGGGTGTGGTTACTGCTGTGGGTGTGACCACCAGGTGTGATTGTTGTGGGTGTGGCCACTAGGCGTGGTTGCTGCTGCTGTGGGTGTGGCCACAAGATGTTGTTGATGTGGATGTGGCACTAAGATGTGATGGCTGTGTTAGCCTGCCGGCCGCTGACACCAACAGCCTAATTGACCCGGCTTTAAGCCAAGCTACGAGATTATAGCCCTCGAAACCGGTCACAGGTATCTTAACAGCTACATCTGTCATATTTACCCCTATCCCCCCTACTCTTTCCTTACTGGGTACCTGGTCACCCAGGCTGTTGATGCCAACGACCTGCAGGCCAACATAGCTGTCAAGCCTATCATAGTAAGGTTTTGGACGGTACATGCGTAGAAAGACAGTGATCTGTCCCCATGCAAGACATTTGTGTCTGAATTTATATCAGTTGGCGATTAGGGAAGGAAAAGTCGAGCTTTCGCCATTTTCATGGTAGATGACCCACACAGACAGAATACTTATTTATTTATTATTTATTTAGTAATTTTAGCATACATACAGAGGTACAAAAAAATACAGGTAAGAGCAGCATGCCAAAGCCACTTATATGCATAGCATTACGGGCTGGCTTAAAATTAACTTAAGATTAACTAAGCAATGATGAAATCAGTGATAAAACATTATTGTAAACAGATAACTATAAAGCACAAATGAGTATTACAAAGACAGGTCATATGGTTGCTTGCATTGCTGTACATTCAGTCGAATGGAGTATTCTGTTAGGTAGTGTATTTAAATAAATAATAAAGTTAGATTGGGTCCTATGTTTAACATTTGTGTGATATAATTGTGAGTAACATATAGGATATACAATTTATAAGGTTCAGTTATTCAGTATTTATTTGGTTTTGAGTGAGTAAGTGATCTTTGAGAAGAGACTTGAATTTATAAACAGGTAATGTTTCTTTTATATGTACAGGTAATGAATTCCAGATTTTAGGGCCTTTTATGTGCATTGAGTTTTTGCATAGCGTGAGATGGACACGAGGAACATCAAAGAGTGATCTGTGCCTTGTGTTATGGTCATGTGTTCTGTTGAGGTTGGCAAGGAGATGTTTGAGGGAGGGTTAATATCAGAGTTAAGTGTTCTATGTATGTAATAGGTGCAGTAATAAGTATGGATGTTTTGTATGGTGAGTAGGTTGAGTGTTTTGAATATTGGTGGAGTGTGCTGCCTGTAGTGAGAATTTGTTATCATTCTAACTGCAGCCTTTTGTTGGGTAATTAGTGGTTTGAGATGGTTAATTGTTGTTGAGCCCCATGCACAAATTCCATAGGTGAGATAGGGGTAAATAAGAGAGTGATAAAGGGCCAGGAGGGCTGACTGTGGAACATAGTACCGTATCTTCGATAGTATGCCTACAGTCTTGGAAATTTTCTTAGAAATTTGTTGTATATGTGTATGAAATTTGAGTCTATTATCAAGTGGATTCCTAAGAATTTTCCCTCTGTTAGCTTTGTGATAGGTGATCTGTTAATCGTTATGTTAAGAGGTACATCTGTAGCTCTGTTACCAAACTGAATGAAGTAGGTTTTGTCAATGTTTAGTGTAAGTTTGTTAGTCCTCATCCAGGTAGATATTTTCTGTAATTCGGTGTTTACAGTATTGGCTAGCGTGACTGGGCTCGGGTGAGAGAAGACGTATGTAGTGTCATCTGCAAAAAGTGTGGGTTTGAGTAATTGCGAAGCATTTGGTAGGTCATTTATGTATAGGAGAAAGAGAAGAGGGCCAAGGACACTTCCCTGTGGGACACCAACTGTAATTGGTTGAGCGGAAGAGCTTGCCCCATTTGCGTACACATATTGGCTTCTGTTGCTGAGGTATGACTTGAGGTAGTTGAGGGAGTGCCCTCTAATACCATAGTGTGACAATTTTACGTGGAGCAAGTCATGGTCAACTGTATCAAAAGCTTTACGTAAGTCAATGAAGATCCCCAGTGGGACTTCTTTTTTCTCTATTGCAGTGTATATATTTTATTAGGTCTGAATCCAAATTGGCAGGGGTTGAGAATGTTTTGGGAGATGAGGTAGGAGTATATTCGTTTATGAATTAATTTTTCGAAGATTTTTGAGAGAGGGTGTAAATTGGATATTGGCCTATAGTTATTCAACTCTGGTCTCCTCCTTTATGGATCGGGGTGACCCTTGCTATTTTGAGAGCTGTAGGGAAGGTGGAGGATTCAGTGGATTTGTTAAAGAGTGTTGCAATGATTGGTGATAGTACTTGTGACACTTTTTTGTATATAAAGGGTGGTAAGGTATTTAAATCTCCTGCCTTGTTTTTTAGTGCGTTGATATTAAGGGAGACTTCGCATGGGTTAGTCGGAGCTAGGAACTGTGTTCGGGTAGTTGCCGGTGAGGTAGTCATTTGGTGGGGTATCTGAGCTTGGGATTTTATTGGCAAGGTTTTGTCCTATAGTGGAGAAGAAATCATTGAGTCTGTTTGCTGTTTCTGTTTACTAATGTTATTTCAATTACTTATTATTATATGTTCCGGAAAATTATTCCCAATGATCGTAATTTGCTTGTTACCAAAACGTTAAAAGTTAATTCAGTAAATATTGAAGTCTAGGCTCTCCCACTGCCATTACTCACCATCTCGCGTTATTTCTAGCTGCTTATTTTTAGTACATACTTTGAGTCATAATTCCAGGGCTCATTAGGCCTACAAATATGACATATACTGGTTTTGGAGTAAAGCGCTATACACTGATCGATACAAAAATGAACTTTCACAGAAATATGAAACACAGGCAAAAGTGAGTGTACATTTAGGCTACTGCTCCTGTTGCTAATAATAATAATAATAATAATAATAATAATAATAATAATAATAATAATAATTTTAATAATTTTATCATTTTTATTTATTAGGTTCCCTACACATATGCTTCTATGATAATCTATGTAACTGTATTTGTGTATACCTGAATAAACTTTATGGTGATAACCTTAACATGTTTTGTACTTGAACTAGGAATTAGTTACATATAATATCGAGGTGTGACTGAATGTCAGCTGTTTTGAAGAAGTTCGTATGAACATCAAAGGATGTATGCTCGATGTAGTGTAAACACATTTACATAAGCAAAAAAAATGGGCAGAAATTTGAAACATGTAAGATCCGTATATTTCAGTCTCAGTCAGAAACCATCTTCAAGCCTAAATGCACACTCACTTTTGCCTGTGTTTCATATTTCTGTGAAAGTTCATATTTGTATCGATCAGTGTATAGCGCTTTACTCCAAAACCAGTATATGTCATATTTGTAGGCCTAATGAGCCCTGGAATTATGACTCAAAGTATGTACTAAAAATAAGCAGCTAGAAATAACGCGAGATGGTGAGTAATGGCAGTGGGAGAGCCTAGACTTCAATATTTACTGAATTAACTTTTAACGTTTTGGTAACAAGCAAATTACGATCATTGGGAATAATTTCCGGAACATATAATAATAAGTAATTGAAATAACATTAGGAAATTTTTTTAAAAAGTTTGAAATTAAGTAAAAAAAAAAAAACTGAGGAGATGGTGTACGTATATCCAGCATGAATCATATCCTACTGGTTTATTTAAACTTTTCTTATCTTTTGCTGATGTTGCATTTTATGTTTTATAATAACCGAAGAGCCCTGCATTCACAAGCTTTATTCCCCAAGGTACAGTTGGCAAAATACAATAGTCATCCTCATAACCCTTACAAACTTTGGCCAACCTGTGTTTTAAACTCCAAATATTACTTTTTATAATCATTACTCGATAACCAAAATATCCCACAACCTTCTCTGGTTATTATGCAACATTAAACTTGTAAAAAAATATAGCACTACGATATTAGAAGACAATATTGAGGTATATTGGAAAAAAACATTCGTGTGTCTACGTCCTAGTGTATATTAAAATTTTGCTCAGAATCCTCATTATACATATATTTTAATGTAACTATTAACAGACACCTTTTTAATATTTTGATTGAAAGTTTTAATCTAAATTACAAAATGACCACATGTTCTACTTGTAGAAAAAATGACATCATGTTCTTTGCGTCCAGAGAAAATGATCACAAGTGCTCTGTATGATGTAAGAAAATGATCACAAGTTCTCTAGAACATGATGTGGAGAAAATAACATATTCTCCACGTGTGGTGCAGAGAAAATGACATGTTCTCTACATGATGATAAAAAGACATGTTTTGTACAAGGAAAGAAAATGGCCAAATGTTCTCTACGTAAGAAAGTGACGAGATGTTATCTACAAGATAAAATGGCCACACGTACTCTGCATGATGATAAAATGGCCACACGTACTCTGCATGATAAAATTGCCACACGTAGTCTGCATGATGATAAAATGGCCACACGTACTCTGCATGATGATAAAATGGCCACACGTACTCTACATCATGATAAAGTGACCGCATGTTCTCTACGTGACGTACAGAAAATTACCACGTGTACTTTATATGAGAAAATGACCACGCGCCTCTAGACGATGATAAAATTACCACATGCTCACTACATGATGTAGAGAAAAATGACCACATATTCTTTGGTTAGCGAGACTCGTAGTAGTAGTGCGTCGGAGAGTAGCAGTTAACTTGTTAAAGCAATTGTTGCTGCAGATGATACGGTGTGTGTATTGCAGGGGTCGTGTCGTAGCTCCTGGCTTCTCCTCTAGAAATATTTATTATTATTATTATTATTATTATTATTATTATTATTATTATTATTATTATAGACCAGCTGTACCGATTTCTGTCCTACGGGGAGTGACTACATCTACTCTTAAAATTATGTAAGGTGTTGACCTCCACAACCTCTTCACCTAATACATTCCACTAAACACCCTAAGATTGACAGGTCCTTCCTAACCTCCCTATGGCTTATCTAATCTGTGTTTCCTGGCTCTTTGTCCTAGTATTGCAAACAGTCTCTTTCTCTATCCACTCTATCTAATTCTCCGATATTTTTTTTCTTTTGTTTCATGATTATGTTCCACATGATTGAGTTCCACAAGTTTCTCCTCGGAGTCCGTCTACCTTAGTTCCAGCACCAGTCTAGTTGCAAATCTAGTTGCCCGAAATGCTCTACATGAATATGGGGGCTTTGTGCATGCGCAACCAAATATCGCCCATCTCTGTACAAACATTGTATCATGCTGAAATATATCTTCGTCTTGTATATGTTTAGTATCTTTACGTGCTCTGCGCCAGCCACTGTTTCAGTCCTCTATATCAGCCTCCTTGTTAAATGGTGGACAGTAAGACCAAGTTAATTAAGGTTGAAGAAGAGTGACCACGCTAAAAGTAGCAAGACTAGCACTTAAGTGAGATAAATGGTTCCCGAGCAGCAATGATGGTATTAAGAGCTTCATTTTGGTCTAAGTGTCGAGATGAGTTAATTGAAGCTTCCGTGTTGCATTACGTCTTCCCGGGCTACAATCTCACTTCCATTAGTCTGTATTATGGTTCTTGTTGTTAGTTTTTGGGGGTCCATTGAAACTAGAGAACTTATGTCGTAGTGGAGGGAATGTGCACATGTACTGTTTTGCAATTTATTATTATTATTATTATTATTATTGTATTCATGGTTAAGTTAGGTAAGGTTTGTCAGGAAACAGGACAAGTGTTTCCCGGCGTGGGTCAGATGACCCACAGCTGGAACTTAACGGTTATCTGACCGAGGCCTTCCGTTGGCTTACCGGTCCACCCCTTTAAAATTTATATATTCATGATGAGCGCTAAACCCATAGAGAACGTACATCATACCCATGACAGTGTAGTCACTTGTTATCACTCAGCTGTTATGAAGTGTTCTGTAGTGACGGCTCCTGTATTGATTGTGTCTATTCCTTTGATGCCGGTGAAGGGCTCTTGATCCCACAAAGTGGAGCTGCCATCCCTTTCCTTTGATCAAATCTGATTGCTTTCCATTCCCCACGTGCTGTATGACCCTCATGGGTTAAGCACTCCCTTATGAATGTATTTATAATAATAATGTCTGTATTGACTGTGTTGGGTTCGTAGTTCGCAGCTTTACGAATTGTGTTTATTAATGAAAACGAACAGTAGCAGAGAAGATGGGAGCCTTTCAATGGGGTTCTGGTGGCCTGGTGGCTAAAGCTCTCGCTTCACACGGCGAGAGCCTGGGTTCGATTCCCAGGCATGTTTGTTTACACCTGTTGTCTATGTTCCACATCAGTAAAATGGTACCTGGGTGGACTGGTGTGAGTCGCATCCTGAAACACTGACCTAATTTGCCCGAAATGCTCAGCATAACAAGCAGCTTTCTATATAGTAGTATGTCAGCTATGGTCTGTATACCTTGTACATGTACTTTAGTAAATAAAGATACATTATTATTACTTAACCAGGAGAATCAAGCAGGGAAGTCCTCATATACTACCGGCTTAGTCGTTTAACTGATTTAGTGAGAGAGGCTCTCCTTCAAACAAATTTTATTTTCAAAATATTTTGATACAAAAGACGATGACATTTATTGCAAATTTTGAAAAGCCTTGGTTATGTAGAATTTTTCGATTATGCTATTAGGTGTAAAGCCTGTCGGCTACACGTCAGTCATTACCTGGAGTTTACCTGGAGAGTTCCGGGGGTCAACGCACCCGCGGCCCGGTCTGTGACCAGGCCTCCTGGTGGATCAGAGCCTGATCAACCAGGCTGTTACTGCTGGCTGCACGCAAACCAACGTACGAGCCACAGCCCGGCTGATCAGGAACCGACTTTAGGTGCTTGTCCAGTGCCAGCTTGAAGACTGCCAGGGGTCTGTTGGTAATCCCCCTTATGTATGCTGGGAGGCAGTTGAACAGTCTCGGGCCCCTGACACTTATTGTATGGTCTCTTAACAATGCTTCATTTTGACCCTGGTGGCTTAGCGCTTAGTTTTGATAATAATGTTTCACGTAATCTCTACACCACTATGTTAATCTCTGAAATATGGATTAATACAAACCTTCAACAGATATATATATATATATATATATATTATATATATATATATATATATATATATATATATATATATATTATATATATATATATATATAATTGAAAGAATTAGAGGTAAGACAGAATGTAGGATTGCGATGAGTAGGAGGTTAGAGTGGTAGGGGATGTGTATATCAAGTGTTTACATTGAAGCATATATATAACATGTATTTAATAAATAGGTAAAGTTTATTTATTGCATTTATGAATTTAGAAAAGGAATATGGATAGAGTGAATAGGGAGCAATGTGGCAGATGTTGCAAGTATAATGGAATAGGTGGTAAGTTACTAAATGTGTAAAGAGCTTTTATTGAGGATAGTGAGGCTCAGGTTAGGGTGTGTTAGAAGAGAGGGTAGATTACTTTTTCCGGTAAAAGTAGGTCTTAGACAGGAGGTGTTATGTCACCAGGTTGTTTAATAATTTAAAAGATGGGGTTGTAAAAGAAGTAAATGCTAGGGTGTTCGGGAGAGGGGTGGGATTAAATTATGGGGAATCAAATTCAAAATGGGAATTGACACAGTTACTTTTTGCTGATAATACTGTGCTTATGGGAGATTCTAAAGAAAAATTGCAAAGGTTAGTGGATGAGTTTGAGAATGTGTGTAAAGGTAGAAAGTTGAAAGTGAACATAGAAAAGAGTAAGGTGATGAGGGTATCAAATGATTTAGATAAAGAAAAATTTGATATCAAATTGGGGAGGAGTATGGAAGAAGTGAATGTTTTCAGATACTTGGGAGTTGACGTGTCGGCGGATGGATTTATGAAGGATGAGGTTAATCATAGAATTGATGAGGAAAAAAAGGTGAGTGGTGCGTTGAGGTATATGTGGAGTCAAAAAACGTTATCTATGGAGGCAAAGAAGGGAACGTATGAAAGTAATAGTAGTACCAACACTCTTATATGGATGTGAAGCTTGGGTGGTAAATGCAGCAGCGAGGAAACGGTTGGAGGCAGTGGAGATGTCCTGTCCTAAGGGCAATGTGTGGTGTAAATATATGCAGAAAATTCGGAGTGTGGAAATTAGGAGAAGGTGTGGAGTTAATAAAAGTATAGTCAGAGGGCAGAAGAGGGGTTGTTGAGGTGGTTTGGTCATTTAGAGAGAATGGATCAAAGTAGAATGACATGGAAAGCATATAAATCTATAGGGGAAGAAGGAGGATAGGTCGTCCTCGAAAGGGTTGGAAAGAGGGGGTAAAGGAGTTTTGTGGGAGAGGGGCTTGGACTTCCAGCAAGCGTGCATGAGCGTGTTAGATAGGAGTGAATGGAAACGAATGATACTTGGGACCTGACGATCTGTTGGAGTGTGAGCAGGGTAATATTTAGTGAAGGGATTCAGGGAAACCGGTTATTTTCATATAGTCGGACTTGATCCTGGAAATGGGAAGTACAATGCCTGCACTTTAAAGGAGGGGTTTGGGGATATTGGCAGTTTGGAGGGATATGTTGTGTATCTTTATACGTAATGCTTCTAAACTGTTGTATTCTGAGCACCTCTGCAAAAGCAGTGATAATGTGGTGAGTGTGGTGAAAGTTTTTGAATGATGAAAGTATTTTCTTTTTTGGGGATTTTCTTTCTTTTTTTGGGTCACCCTGCCTCGGTGGGAGACGGCCGACTTGTTGAATATATATATATATATATTATATATATATATATATATATATATATATATATATAATATATATATATATATATATATATATATATATATATATGGTTATATACTCTTGTCCCCCTCAGATACCAAGTAATAGGGCAGCACCAGCCTTAGGCCTTTTGTGGAAAATCTTCGCAAGAAACATGCAAGGAAAAATAGTCACATCTCTTAATGGAATGGCGTAGTGAGGACAGGATTTTCTGTGGTGGCACCTGTAATCCTCCAGGGCCACATGTCAACACACACGCCTTGTTGACCAGTGTCAAGCTGCTGTTGTTGTTGTGTTGTCCTGTGCTCACCCTCAGGCGCCACCTGCTGGCTACGCCGCCCACCAACTGCTGGCTATACTACCCACCACCTGCTTGCTACGTGGGCCACCATCTGCTGGCCGCATCGCCCACCATCTGCTGTTTACGTCGCCCACCATCTGCAGGCCATGCCTACCACCATCTACTGGCCACGCCGCCCACCATCTACTAGTCACACCGCCCATCATGTAGTAGCCTTGCCGCCCACTATCTGCTGGCCACGTCGCCCAGTATCTGCTGGCCACGCCGCCACCATCTACTGGCCACGCCGCCCATCATCTAGTCACGCCGCCCATCTCGTACTGACTTTCCCTCCCACTGTCTACCATTCATGCAACGCGTAAGGGCGGGAGTGGGCGGACTTCCCTAGATACGTGTGTGTGTGTGTGTGTGTGAACGAACAAATGATAGCTCGAGTTAAGCAACCACCAGGATAATCGAACAGATTCGAACGTTTTTTGGCTACGCTCATCCACCTCGTTGTCGTATCATTTTTATTAACTTGTTCATTTAGTTATATACGATTCTGTAAGTTTTCGTAGCCATTCGTAAATCAATTAATTTAACTCAAAATGACGAAAATGGTATTTGTAAATTTAGAGGAAGCGTTAAGAAATTGGCGTTGGGACCCTAGTAAGAAAATTAATATAGACAAATGTGGAAAGATTGAGATAGGTGACCTCGACACCCCTATTATTACACTTATGGGAATGGGTAGTAATCAGGTTTGAGCCAAAGAAGGGACGGTAGTTCTAATTCCCATGGTTCAAGAGTCCTTAATCATCAAGGTATCCCTCCCCTTTCTCCCTAAATGCAATTATGTGTAACCTGCATTTGTGGTCACAGTAGTGGCCCATGCAAACCTCCCTATGGCGTACACAAATATACCTAGTTGGATGAATCGTATTAGAGCCAGCTGGCCGAGTGGTTAACGCACTAACCTGTAAGTTTTAGGACTCACTTGTCATAGGTTGAAGCCCCACCAGTTCCATGGTAAAACAAAGGCTTGACAACTGTAGAAGGAACACCAGACAGGCAGGTGTGCCTGCAGGTGAACATGGGCAAGGATACAGCTAGCCTCATGTCTTCATTGCAACAGTAGTTTTTTTGCGTCGCGTCGTTGAAATTATGTCGAAAAAGAGTGTGGCTTAATAGTCTTTATTTGCTATGGCAACAAAGATTTGTATCTGTAATATATTTTATTCACACAAGTCTTTCTGGCTCTGAAATTTTGTTTCGTAAGTGATGTGCAGTTATATAAAAAAAATATTGATACATGACTATTAATTGTACTTATAATAATTATCTTTAATATTTATTATCATTATTATTACTGATGTTATATGGAGAAACGCAAAAATTTTCAGGACTGTCTTGCAGGGAAAGCCTTGTCATAAAAGATTGTCACTGACTCGTTCAGCAGTCTACCCAAACATGCTGTGGTTGTTTCTTGGCTCATATGGGCAGAAAGACTTGAAGCTATTATAAACACTGAGGGATGTCCGGGCGGGGGCGGCTAGTTAAAGTGGACTGCCACTAAAGGCAGTAAGGGGCCACTAGACAGTGGGCGGCCACCTGAGGCATCTGGTTTGTGGTCCACTGTCTACCTCATGTAACAATAAGCTGAAATATACAGCTTGTGTCTTCAGAACAGCAATAGCAAGTAGGCCCACACGCTGTTTCCTGACACAGTGATCCGTGCCTCACACCAACCAGTTGAGAACATCGCTGAGTATTGTGTTCTACCGCAAATCAAAGCTCAATGACGACAAAGAAAATGCTTGTAAGACCTTGTCATCTCGAGGCGTTATTTGTGGTTTACTGTGTGGAGGTTGGCAGTGCTGCAGTGTTGCCATTTTTGTGCTAAGGTGTGTGGAGGCAGGTGAGAATGTTGCCACCTCACTTATCTTGGTATTTACCTTCGTCCATGCATCCACTCTTTATGTACTTACATACTGTTTCATTCCTTTGGCTTCTTTGTACTATCATCACCTTTCTCTTCTCAGTGTTCTGTTTTAATTTTCTTCATTTACACACGCTCCCAAACTTCAGCACCAACCTTTGCAACGTCTCTTGAACCTCCCAAAAGCACCGTGTTATCAGCAAAAAGCAATGGTGACAACTCCCTCTTTATATTAGATTTATTAGCCTTCAAGCCCACACCTCTTTCCAACTCTAGCATTCACTTCTTCAATCTCATCTATAAATATATTAAACAACCATGGTGGCATCATACATTCCTAAGGCTTACTTTTACGGAAAAATGGTTTTCTTCTTTCCTGCTTTCCATAACCTGAGTTGAGTCTTCTTATGACAATTCTTTACTGGTTTTAATAGCATACTACGTGTTTCATATATTTGCAATACCTGGTATTTCTCTACCCTATATAGCCTATTATATGCATTGTCAAAATCTATAAATCATCAAACAGCTCCTTACCCTTATCTAGGTATTGATAACTTCTCTTCTTTAATATAATCTCTTTCCCCTTCCTAAACTCAATCTGTTTCTCTGTAATCTTCGTATTTACCCCAGCTCTTTCTCGATATTAATTCTGCAGTTATCTTTACCTGGTATGTTCAACAGACTTAATTTCCCTGTACTTCAAGGTTCTGGTTCCCTCTCCACTCGTACGAAGTAACTCGAGGTCCGTGGGCCGTTTGTAGCCTCCAGGAAGGCTTGAAGCGGTACTCGGAACCTATTAGAAAAATAAATATTACTGCATAATTACTAAACAGTATTTTCAATGAAAAATGCAACACTGAGTAAGGTATATGTTTTGGCTATAAAGTTGATGTGAAAAGTTACAGTATAATACGATGATAAGTCAAAACTAATTGCGAAATTAAATGCACTTAACTTATTAACAATTACTGCACATTTAGGTTGCACTCGAGTTGTATACTTCTTTATACTTAAAATAATTCGTATGTGACTGAACATTAATGAACTGTTACATTCCATTGCACTTCGTTATATTTTTAGTATAACTTATTTTCAAATGTGACTTAGTTTTTTAATAATGGAGGTTCTTATTCTGTCAGTGTAAAATATGAGTGAAAAGGTAAATTATGTTACACTTTCCCATTAATCAGATAGTCATTAGAAATCGTGATTATTTCGGTAGCAAAATGAGTGATTTCTTTCAGTTTATGAGGGTTATACTTACTAATGTTATTAATATGTGGTCAAGTAACTAGGATTATACACCTGTCTGAAGGGGCGTCCCTCATCACATTTCACCATCTGTTGCGATCCACTATGCAGAAAATTTGGAGATTACTGTTCCATTTCTATTAAACAATTATGGAGAGTTGTATTTGCACGTACTTTCATCATCTCAGTCTTATACCTTTCTATTACCACTACTTTACCTCTCTATTACCCTGCTTACTACCTCTCACTTCCGACATATTTCCCTCTTCCTAACACATACATTTTCACCCTCCATTTCAATTTCAGTACCTGCGTTTAAAGCTCAGAATTTTCTTCCCATCTCTGTATACACTGATGCAACATCTCATCACTAGTTCTCTTTCCTCCTGCCTCTATCATTCTCTAATAACAAGCCTCTGCTGCCCACTAGCACCACATTCTTACCCTCCTCTCCGTCACTTTCTCTTACTCTACCCACTGATCGGTAAGTACAGTTATGTAGCCTCTGTCCCGTGATAAGCAGACGGAGGGTTGAACTTCATCGACTGCTGAATGAGTCACATGGGTTAGCTCTTCATGTAATAATAACAACAACAATAGTGTACGTTTACCTCATTTGTGGTTGCAAGCGTCGATTTTTGACTTAGCTCACTTCTGAGATTCACTCACCCCTAGCCTAGTGGGCTGTGTCATGCTCTTTAAAACTCTATATAAAGTGTGTGTGTGTGTGTGTGTGTGTGTGTGTGTGTGTGTGGTGTGTGTGTGTGTGTGTGTGTGTGTGTGTGTGTGTGTGTGTGTGTGTGTGTACATGTGCATGTACGTGTGCGTCATGGTACTTCACGTTGGTCATGTCCCTACCTTGAAAACGAAAATAACTGACAAATTCCTGGTGCACTCCTCATCAAGGGGGTGGACATGTTTACCTGTGATGTGGTAGTGTGTTATTTATTATTATCATATTAAAAACTAGGTGTAAACCCGTGCGGATGATAGAGGTGGTAGTGTGGGAGCTTGATGGATGAGTGAGGTTCAGGTAGCAGCAACTGAGCACTCTGTCATAAAGGCAATGTTATCAGGGAACAGGTTCGCCCAGTATGGCACACGCTCAACCCACAGTTTGATTGTAGCTGTTTTTAATTTTTTTTTTTTTCACATGAGACGTTGGACATGTTTTATCTTTGCCTATTGTTAGCCGAGTGTATGAGTAGGACTCTGAAAAGTGTTGCCAGAATCAGACACTTCAGAAAATATATGTAAAGATTAGACCATGCACTGAGAAATATATATCTCGGTTTATATACATACATTGAGGTACTATATGTACCTTGGTGTATGCTCAGGAATATACACCTCTCTGTATGCACATGCATTTAAGAGACATGACCAATGCATTTTATACTTAGGAGCTCGAATGGACACTGTAAATCAGATAAAGCCCCTTATGGGCGATACATCTCTTAACTAACAATAACCGGGTGTTCAACACATGTCTTATTCACTTTCCTGTATCCTTTCGAAATTGCAGTTTAAATCCATTATTCCTAAGTGTTTTTGGTTACAAATTCTCAACACCCCATTTATCTACCACTTTTTATTTACATCCATCTTTCAGTTGTATACCTCAATCATATCTCTTCTATCAGCCCCATGACCTGTGCTTAGATATCACCCGAATTTTCGGGTGATATCTCAGCCGTTCCCGCATCTTTCAAGAGAGCAAAGATTCCGAGTCCTCAACCTGTATTCCTAGACACAAATCTTTATACAGTGGATTAACTTCGTTATCCGCCTCTGTATATTTTTTAATAGTAGTATGGATACCAGAACTGTGCTGTGTAATTAAACCAATTGTTCCCAAACTTTTTCATGCTGCCGCCCCCGTGACTTCCAGGTCACATCCCTCCCCCCCCCATACACATACGAACACACCTCTTTCTTGCTATTAAGTTTACTGCAAAATCAAAACAACAACTAATCTAATACTGTAAGCAAGCGTATTTATTTCACAAATTAAAATTTACATAGTAAAACAATTTATTTAACAGTATGAAAATGTAAATTTACATCTCATCAAATTGTGAGTTCATTACCTTTGTAAATTGTGAGTTCATTACCTTTGTAAATTGTGAGTTCATTACCTCTGTAACTTGCTCAGCTATCAAAACTTTGGAGTCCAGTCCCTGGACCAATTATGTACCTCTGTAATCTTTTGACTACCGCCCACAAGATGGGTATGGGGTGCATAATAAACATATTAAACTAAATCTGCATCTACACTATCTTCACAATTTTAATGAGATGGAAGTGCTTGGTGCAGATACGTCAGCTTCTCAACATCAGGTCTGAAGGCACTAAGAAGTCGCAGATCACCGCGTTCAGTAATTTTCAGTTTGTTTGTTTACTTGAAAAGAAGCTTAGTGACTGCACTGAAGCCTCGCGCTACTAAACATGATGTTGTCGTCCGACTTCGGACTAAAAAAATACGTAAATTAAAACTATGTTGTCTTGTTTAACTCTGTGTTAATTTTATTCTTTTTAAAGCATTTGTGTTACTGAAGTATTCGTGACTTAGATTTTGTCATATACATTTTATAAAACAAACTCTCCTCAAACCCACCCTGCCGGCCTCCCTTTTCACCCCCCACCTTTTTTTCACCCCTTTTCACCCCCCCCCCCTTTTTTCAACCCCCCCTTTCCCTGAATCATATCGCCCACTTTGGGAATCACTGCTCTAGAGTCTAAGCGAAACCTTGCCGAAGATATACGGCAAAGTTTCGCTTAGACTGTGTTTAATACTGCTGATATAAATCCGAGGGATCTATTGCAAATAGATTGTTAGAGCCGTGTGTTTGAGATGAGTGTGAGACCACAAGACATAAACACAACACTGGAGGTGAGACTCAGTAAACAAACTAGTGAACCTGGAATTGTCATTAGACGTGCGAATGTCCTCACATTGTTTATTCTTCCCTCCCCTTGCCTACTTCCCTACTCCCTTCACCTTCCACCATCCACTCTCCACCCTCCCTCTCTGTATCATCCATACGAGTCTAGCGCTTATTATTTTTTTTTTAAATCCCTCTTCCCCTTCTTCTTTTCACTTATTCTCGTCCTCTCTCTTTCCCTCTTGCTCCTCACTTCATTCGTCTCACCCCTTCCCCTCTCCTTTCCCTTCTCTTTCTCTTTCTCTCCTTCCCCCCCCTCCATCAGCTCTCCTCCCATCTCCCTTTCCCTTCCCTCTTCTCTTCCTTTCTGATTTCCTTCTCCCCCCTCCTCCACATCTCTCCTTTCCCTCTCCTCCTATCTTCTCTCCTTTTCCCCACCTCCGCTTCCTCTCTGATCATTTCCTCCCTCACTCTTCTTACCCCCTCCCATTTCTCTCCCTCCTTTCCCCCTCCATCTTCTCTCCTTTCCGCCTCCTCCCTTCCTTCTTCTTTCCCCTCCTCCCTTCCACTCAGATTTCCCCCTTCTCCTTTCTCCATCCTCTCCTTCCCTCTCCACCCTTTCCCCTCCTCTCATCCCTTTCTCTCCCTTTTCTGTATCACTCTCCTCTGGCCCTCTACCCTCTCCCTTCCCTTCCGCACCTCAACAGTGAGTTACACACCCCATGTTCTTCACACCATGCACCACTGGGTAACACGCTATTTAAGCTGTCAAAATACGCTTCCACTACCCACGCAATATACACTCCTTATATCCCAGGAAGTGAGGGATGAGGCACTTGTGAGGTAGATAGTGGCGGGAGTAGAAGTCATCGGTGTAAGTAGGTATGTGCGGGAGTGAAGTCACTTGCGAGTGTAGGTAGGTGCTGGAGTGAAGTCACTTGCTGTGGTAGGTAGGTGCCGCGGGAGTGGAAGTCACGTGTGATGGTAGGTATAGTGTGCGGGAGTGGAAGTCACGTGTGAGGTAGGTAGTTGCGGGAGTGGAAGTCACATGTGAGGTAGGCAGATGCGGGGGTGGAATTCACATGTGAGTAGCAGATGTGGGGTTGGAAGTCACATGTGGGTCGGGAAAAAAGGTGCGGGGTGGAAATCACATGTGAAAGTAGGCAGGTGCGGAGGTGAATCACATGTGAAGTAGGTAACAGGTGCGGGGGTGGAAGTCACTGTGAGTTAGGCAAGGTCGGAGGTGGAAGTCACATGTGAGGTAGGCAGGTGCGGGGGTGGAAGTCACATGTGAGGTAGGCAGGTGCGGAGGTGGAAGTCACATGTGAGGTAGGCAGGTGCGGAGGTGGAAGTCACATGTGAGGTAGGTATGTTGCGGGAGGTGGAAGTTCCACGAGTGAGGTAGGTAGGTGCGGGAGTGGAAGTCACGTGTGAGGTAGGCAGGTGCGGGAGTGGAAGTCACGTGTGAGGTAGGCAGGTGCGGGAATGGAAGTCACGTGAGGTAGGTAGGTGCGGGAGTGGAAGTCACATGTGAGGTAGGCAGGTGCGGGAGTGGAAGTCACGTGTGAGTAGGCAGGTGCGGGAATGGAAGTCACGTGAGGTAGGTAGGTGCGGGAGTGGAAGTCACATGTGAGGTAGGCAGGTGAGGAAGGTCAGGTATAAAGTAGATCAGGTGTGCTACACAGGAGGGGAAGTTTCCGCCCGAGCTGGATATCTAAAAGTATTTAATATTTGTTATTCTACAGTAGGTTAGGCTAATTAAACAAAATTGGATACATCATCAGTGTGCTGCTATCCTGTTCTATATGGTAATTTTACAATGGGGAAGAAAGCTACGTTAACTACTGATGCCAATAACAAAATCCCCCCAACAAACACAGAATACAACCTCGTTCATATTGTGGCTATATACAGGCCTTAACATACACCAGCAACAAAATACCTTTTATCATGACTTTCTAGTGGAGTCTAATGGCCAAATTGTTTTGCACCTTCACAGAGACTCACACAAAAGATCACTTTGATTGACAAGTGAAATAATGGATAAGTGTTACAACTTTTTAGATGCGACGAAAAACAGAGCAACAAGGGGGGTTGGCCTGGTATGTCAAAGAGTCCCTTATCTGCACGGAGTTGGCTGAACACCACAAATGAGGTAGTGTGACAGTTCTATCAATCATAGATCGAGAACCAAAACCTAGTCATTGTGGTTGTATACCAAAAAGCCCACCAATGCAACCTCACAACAGTTTTAAGGAACAGCTACTGAAAATCGATTACTGTTTGGAAAACCTTCCAGCTCCATCCCCAAACTTCTTACTGCTTGGTATTTCAACCTAAGGGCATACAAAATGGAAGAATGTAGAAAATAATGTTATAGCTGAAACAATCCCCGGAGGTAGCACAGATGAAAGGTCACACACCATGAGCTACGAAGTCTCTGCGAAAGCACACCTTAAGCCAGCAGATAGTGGGAGCCAACAAGACTAGAAAACACACTTGACCTTATCTTCACAATAATGAGGACCTGATAAGGAGGACATAAGAATATCAAAAACAATCTAATTCCGATCACAAATCTAATCGAAGTGCGCAGACGTACATGCATAGGGGTCCTGAAACAGCAGAATGCATGTACCTTAAAGGTGTCTTCACAAAATACATTTCAACAACAAGAACATCACTGGGACAAGTAAACCCATGTCCTAAACGAAACATGTTGGAAAGGATGTCTTAAATGAACATGGATTCCAAACCATGCCTTGAAAGGATCAACTTCCTGGTAGCCGAAGCATGTTCTAAGGCTTATTCCCCTAAGAAGAAGAGAGCAGGAGTAAACTGAGAGAAAAAGACGCTCCCTCTACAGAAGACGACGAAGAGCCACTGGCTCCTCAGGAGTGCTAGAATATCTGATACACGAAAGGAGCGCTGAACCAGGGAAGTGGAAACTATCGAACTTAAGCTAAATGACTCTTACAGGAACCAGGAGAGGCAGGGGAGCTTAAAGCAGCTATAGAGAAATTGAAGAGAAATCCAAAATATTTCTTATCATATGCCAAAAACAAGGCATATACCACAACTAGGTAATCGTGGCCCTTACTCATACAGGATGGGACTTATACACAGATGACAACAAGGAAATGAGTGAAATAATGAAATCCCAGTATCGACCTGTGTTTAGTGAACCACTAATCGGTCTGAGGTTCGACGACCCAAATGAATTCTTATGAATGAGCCACAAAACTCCATAAATGTATGCCAGATTTCCAACAATAACCTAACTCCGATAGATTCGAAAAAGCCATTGACACATGCCTATGCACTCAGCTCAGCCCGGCCCAGACTCGTGGAACTCTGTTTTCCATTAAGAACTGCAAGAAACCCCTCTAAGCGTGCCCTAATACACTATGGAGGAGGAGCTTGGATCATGGTGAAATTCCATCAGTCACTTAAAACAACGATATAGCCGCCACTCCCTAAATGTGGCAGCAAAGCATTAGCTAAGAACTATAGACCAATAGCTCTGAACGTCCACACATCATAAAATCTTTGAAAAGAGTGCTAAGAAGCAGGAATTGCAAATCACCTGGATTCCCAAAATCTGCACAATCCAACTTAGGGCAACATGGGTTCAGGCAGGTCGCCTCTGCCTCTCACAACTACGGATCAACTATGACATGGCCTTGGATGCACTGGAAAAGAAATCAGAATGCAGATGTAATATACATAGACTTTGCAAAAGCATTTGACAAATGCGATCATTGGCGGTAATAGCCCATAAAATACGTGCTAAAGGAATATCTGGGAAGTGGGGAGATGGACTGCTTCAACTTCCTAACCAAATCGAAACATACAAAGAGGTAAGTGGTCAACAGAGTTAAATCGGAGGCTGCCATAGTGAAGAGCTCTGTTCACAAGCACAGTACTCGCCCCATCTATTCCTTACCTCATATCAGACATGAAACAAGATATACACCACAGCAAACCGTATCCCATCCTTTGGCGGGATGATTATCTAGGAACTGCAAGAGGCTGTCATCTGCTGAGGACGCGGTTAACCTCCAAGAAGAATAAACAAAGTTTTCAGTGGGCAACGGTAAACAAATATGATGTTCAATGAGGACAAATTCCACTACTCCGTTAGTAAAACTGAAGGAGATAATAACTAGAAAGAGTTTACTACTGACAAGTGTCCGGCCATACAATAGAGCGGAAAAATCATGTAAGGGACCCTGGGAGTGTAATGTCTGGATCCTCACTTTTCAAGATTCACAACAGTGCCACGATCGCACGTGCAAGAAAATGATAGGATGGATAATGAGAACTTTCAAAAACGATAGATGCCAAGCCCCTGATGATCCTTTTCAATCACTCGTTCTCTCTAGGCTTGGAATAACTGCTGTATCATTACCATCTCCATTCAAAGGCAGGTGAAAATCGCTGATCTAGAAGTGTACAGAGAATCCTTTACTGCACGTATAAGTTCTGTCAAGGCACCTTAACTACTGGAACTCTTTGGAAGCACTTGACTTCGTACTCGTTGGAACGCAGGAATGGAGAAATATATCATAATCTACTATACACTTGGAAAATCTGGAAGGAATGGTCCCATATCAAATCTGCACAACAGAAATCACACCACGAAAGGTAAAAGCTGGGCAGGGCGATGCAAAATGCCCCAATAAAAAGTAGGGCGCCATTGGTACACTAAGGGAAAACACGCAATGAGTGTCCGGGCCCAAAACTGTTCAACAGCCTCCCATCAAGCATTAGGGGAATTGCCAATAAACCCCTGGCTGCCTTCAAGAGAGAGCTGGACAGATACCTAAAGTCAGTGCCGGATCAGCCGGGCTGTGGCTCGTACGTTGGACTGCGTGCGGCCAGCAGTAACAGCCTAGTTGATCAGGCCCTGATCCATCGGGAGGCCTGGTCATGGACCGGGCCGCGGGGGCGTTGATCCCCGGAATAACCTCCAGGTACCAGGTAACCCTCTCATAGTCCATCACACTGGACGGGCTTCATACAGTGTGGAACTCCGCCAGCCTGAGCCGGGAGACTTCAGTAGGTCAGTGAAGATATCGTCAAGTATTAAACATAAGAAAGGAGGATCACTGCAGCAGGCCTTTTGGCCCATACAAGGCAGGTCCTTTACTATCCATCCCACTAACAAAACAGTAGGGGTTGGTCAGCTACGGGCGGTTTACAAGGTGTCATTCCAGTAAGATAAGATAAGATAAGATTTCGTTCGGATTTTTAACCCCGGAGGGTTAGCCACCCAGGATAACCCAAGAAAGTCAGTGCGTCATCGAGGACTGTCTAACTTATTTCCATTGGGGTCCTTAATCTTGTCCCCCAGGATGCGACCCACACCAGTCGACTAACACCCAGGTACCTATTTGCTGCTAGGTGAACAGGACAACAGGTGTAAGGAAACGTGTCGAAATGTTTCCACCCGCCGGGAATCGAACCCGGGCCCTCCGTGTGTGAAGCGGGAGCTTTAGCCACCAGGCCACCGGGGTTATTTTCACGTGGGAATTGTCATCTCTCAGGATAGGTTGGGTTACCGTGATTAACTAATATTTACCTTTACTTAACCAACCAATAACGAAATAACAAACGAGTAGCTTACATCTGGCACAGCTGGATATTTGGTAGTCCGGTACAGCGTTGGTATCCCCAGGGATATTTATCTTCATTTCAGAGAGGCACAGGAGAGAGGACTGAATTACAACTGGTAGCACACAAGGAACTAGTCTGGTGTGAGGGAGGCAGGGCTGTTTCCCCAAGCCCCGTGCCTACTAGAGAGACCCTAGTCTAGACCTTTTTATATGACATATATCAATAACAACACTGCGACTAACGAAGGACTCAAACCCATGCTGCTTTGGCCTGCCTCATGGTGGGCGAAAACTCATGACGCCTTAATCCACTGGACCATACAACCCTTGGATTGTATGGTCCAGTGGATTAATCCACTGCTTTAATCCAGTGCTTATTCCACTGACCATACAACCCTTGGATTGTATGTCCAGTGGATTAAGGCGTCATTATTTCGCCCACCATGAGGAAGGCCAAGCAAAATGTTCGAGTTTGTAGTGCAGTGTATTATATTATTATATTATTATTTCTGGCACAATAATATTAACATATTATAAACTGCGAGACTATACATAAGTTAACCGTTGAGTGTGTTAGACCTCTTATGCTTATCTATTGTGTGAATTGTGTTATCTATATGAAGACCGTCATGTTTTTCTTTACTTATTTTAGTTTAAGGCTGTAAGAATTTTACCTACAGTAATAGTCTTGTCAAAAGCTCAGTAATAGTACACAGGGTTAATATGTTAAAAATTGATGGAGATAGATTAGAAATACTGGTGTTTAATGTAACATTCTAGTGTTTATAGTTGATATAATTTTGTATGTATTATTGTCTATTATATTTACTATATTATATTTATTATTATTATTATTTAATATCATATTGTTATTTACTATATTATGTTGTTACAGTATTATTATTATGTATTTTATTATGTATATTCGTAGTAGTAGTGGTAGTGGAGTAGTATAGTAGTTGGTGTACTTGGAAGAGCAACAACGTTGATTTAGTTTTATAAGTCAAGACAGTGTAAAACAATGGTGACGGTAGTGATAGTGGTGGTGACAGTAGTGATAGTGGTGGTGACAGTAGTGATAGTGTTGTGTGACGGTAGTGAGTAGTGATAGTGGTGTGCAGTAGTGATAGTGTTGGTGACGGTAGTGATAGTGGTGGTGACAGTAGTGATAGTGTTGGTGACGGTAGTGATAGTGGTGGTGACAGTAGTGATAGTGTTGGTGACGGTAGTGATAGTGGTGGTGGCACTAGTGATAGTGTTGGTGACGGTAGTGATAGTGGTGGTGACAGTAGTGATAGTGCTGGTGAGGGTAGTGATAGTGGTGGTGACGGTAGTGATAGTGGTGGTGGCAGTAGTGATAGTGTTGGTGACGTAGTGATAGTGTGGTGACAGTAGTGATGTGTTGGTGACGGTAGTGATAGTGGTGGTGACAGTAGTGATAGTGTTGGTGACGGTAGTGATAGTGTTGGTGGCGTAGTGATAGTGTGGTGACGGTAGTGATAGTGGTGGTGACAGTAGTGATAGTGTTGGTGACGGTAGTGATAGTGGTGGTGACAGTAGTAATAGTGTTGGTGACGGTAGTGATAGTGTTGGTGACGGTAGTGATAGTGTTGGTGACGGTAGTGATAGTGGTGGTGGCAGTAGTGATAGTCTTGGTGACGGTAGTGATAGTGGTGGTGACAGTAGTGATAGTGTTGGTGACGGTAGTGATAGTGGTGGTGACGGTAGTGATAGTGGTGGTGACGGTAGTGATAGTGGTGGTGACAGTAGTGATAGTGTTGGTGGGGTAGTGATAGTGGTGGTGACAGGTAGTGATAGTGGTGGTGACAGTAGTGTTAGTGGGTGGTGACAGTAGTGATAGTGTTGGTGACGGTATGATAGTGGTGGTGACAGTAGTGATAGTGGTGGTGACAGTAGTAATATTGTTGGTGACGGTAGTGATAGTGGTGGTGACAGTAGTAATAGTGTTGGTGACGGTAGTGATAGTGGTGGTGACAGTAGTGATAGTGTTGGTGACGGTAGTGAAGTGGTGGTGACGGTAGTGTTGTGGTGGTGACAGTAGTGATAGTGTTGGTGACGGTAGTGATAGTGGTGGTGACAGTAGTATAGTGTTGGTGACGGTAGTGATAGTGGTTGGTGACAGTAGTAATAGTGTTGGTGATTGTAGTGATAGTGGTGGTGACAGTAGTAATAGTGTTGGTGACGTAGTGATAGTGGTGGTGACAGTAGTAATAGTGTTGGTGACGGTAGTGATAGTGGTGGTGACAGTAGTAATAGTGTTGGTGACGGTAGTGATAGCGGTGGTGACAGTAGTAATAGTGTTGGTGACGGTAGTGATAGTGGTGGTGAGAGTAGTAATAGTGTTGGTGACGGTAGTGATAGTGGTGGTGACAGTAGTGATAGTGTTGGTGACGGTAGTGATAGTGGTGGTGACAGTAGTGATAGTGTTGGTGATGGTAGTGATAGTGTTGGTGACGGTAGTTATAGTGGTGGTGACAGTAGTAATAGTGTTGGTGACGGTAGTGATGTGTGGTGACAGTAGTAAATAGTGTTGGTGACGTAGTGATAGTGGTGGTGCAGTAGTATAGTGTTGGTGACGGTAGTGATAGTGGTGGTGACAGTAGTAATAGTGTTGGTGACGGTAGTGATAGTGGTGGTGACAGTAGTAATAGTGTTGGTGACCGTAGTGATAGTGGTGGTGACAGTAGTAATAGTGTTGGTGACGGTAGTGATAGCGGTGGTGACAGTAGTGATAGTTTGGTGACGGTAGTGATAGTGCTGGTGGCGTAGTGATAGTGTGGTGACGTATGTAGTGTTGGTGACGTGATGATGGTGGTGACGTGTAATAGTGTGTGACGATGGATGGTGGTAGTGTGATAGTGTTGGTGACGGTAGTGATAGTGGTGGTGACAGTAGTAATAGTGTTGGTGACGGTAGTGATAGTGGTGGTGACAGTAGTAATAGTGTTGGTGACAGTAGTGATAGCGTTGGTGACAGTAGTAATAGTGTTGGTGATGGTAGTGATAGTGGTGGTGACAGTAGTAATAGTGTTGGTGACGGTAGTGATAGTGGTGGTGACAGTAGTGATAGTGTTGTTGATGGTAGTGATATTGGTGGTGACGGTAGTGGTAATGGTGGTGACAGTAGTGATAGTGTTGGTGACGGTAGTTATAGTGGTGGTGACAGTAGTAATAGTGTTGGTGACGTAGAGTGGTGTGACAGTGTAATAGTGTGGTGACAGTAGTGATAGCGTTGGTGACAGTAGTAAAGTGTGGTGATGGAGTGTAGTGGTGTGACAGTAGTAATAGTGTTGGTGACGGTAGTGATAGTGGTGGTGACAGTAGTGATAGTGTTGATGACGGTAGTGATAGTGGTGGTGACGGTAGTGGTAATGGTGGTGCAGTAGTGATGTGTGGTGACGGTAGTAGATAGTGGTGGTGACAGTAGTAATAGTGTTGGTGAGGTGGTAGTGGTGTGACTAGTTTGTTGGTGACGGTAGTGATAGTGGTGGTGACAGTAGTAATAGTGTTGGTGACGGTAGTGATAGTGGTGGTGACAGTAGTAATAGTGTTGATGACGGTAGTGATAGTGGTGGTGACAGTAGTAGATAGTGTTGGTGACGGTAGTGATAGTGGTGGTGACAGAGTGAAGTGTTGGTGATGGTATAGTGTTGGTGACGGTAGTGATAGTGGTGGTGACAGTAGTAATAGTGTTGGTGATGGTAGTGATAGTGGTGGTGACAGTAGTAATAGTGTTGGTGACGGTAGTGATAGTGGTGGTGGCAGTAGTAATAGTGTTGGTGACGGTAGTGATAGTGGTGGTGGCAGTGAATAGTGTTGGTGACGGTAGTGATAGTGGTGGTGACAGTAGTATAGTGTTGGTGACGGTAGTGATAGTGGTGGTGACAGAAGTAATAGTGTTGGTGACGGTAGTGATAGTGGTGGTGACAGTAGTGATAGTGGTGGTGACAGTAGTAATAGTGGTGGTGACTAGTGATAGTGGTGACAGTAGTGATAGTGGTGGTGACACTAGTGATAGTGGTAGTGACAGTAGTGATAGTGGAGGTGACAGTAGTGATAGTATGGTGACAGTAGTGATAGTGGTAGTGACAGTAGTGATAGTGGTGGTGACAGTAGTGATAGTGGTGGTGACAGTAGTGACAGTGGTAATGACAGTAGTAATAGTGGTAGTGACAGTAGTGATAGTGGTAGTGACAGTAGTGATAGTGGTGGTGACACAGTAGTGATAGTGGTAGTGACAGTAGTGATAGTGGTGGTGACACAGTAGTGATAGTGGTGGTGACAGTAGTGATAGTGGTGGTGACACAGTAGTGATAGTGGTAGTGACAGTAGTGATAGTGGTGGTGACACAGTAGTGATAGTGGTGTGACAGTAGTGATAGTGGTGGTGACACAGTAGTGATAGTGGTAGTGACAGTAGTGATAGTGGTGGTGACACAGTAGTGATAGTGGTAGTGACAGTAGTGATAGTGGTGGTGACACAGTAGTGATAGTGGTGGTGACAGTAGTGATAGTGATTGTGGTTCCATCAGAAGTGACCCTGGGAGCTGAGAGATGGTTTAGTAAGACCTTCCCTGACCTTTAACCAAGGCAATTAAGCGAAGGTCAGCGTGTCATGCCACAGAGGATATATCATTATATTAACACGTGAAGCGCTACACCCGCGTGGACCGCTCAGCGAAATGCCAGACAGGAACCTTTAGCCCCAACAGGTGACCGAAAGGTCAATGAGTGCTCCTCTCTGAACGTTTCAACCCTCAGTATTGCACCTTATCTACGTTATCCATCTCTCTCTGTCTCTCTGTCTGTCTCTGTCTCTCTGTCTCTGTCTCTGTCTGTCTGTCTGTCTGTCTGTCTGTCTGTCTGTCTCTCTCTCTCTCTCTCTCTCTCTCTCTCTCTCTCTCTCTCTCTATCTATCTATCTATCTATCTCTCTCTCTCTCTCTCTCTCTATCTATCTTCTATCTCTCTCTCTCTCTCTCTCTCTCATCTCTCTCCTCTCTCTCTCATCTCTCTCTCTCTCTCTCTTCTCTCTCTTTCTC
>NC_069453.1:25837577-25852577 GCF_026875155.1 Cherax quadricarinatus
TTTTAAAAAAAAACATTTCTATCTAAGAGTACTTTTAAATTACCCTTGAAATTTTGCCAAAAAAACCCCTCTGTATAAAACCCCCCCTTGCCAATTAAATTAAATTGAAAATTAAAAACTTTACTTTTATTTTTTTGTAATCATTTTTTACTTACTAAAATTTTTTTAAAAAACCATATTTACTACCATTTCAATTTTACTTTTGTACTTTAAAATTATTTTATATTTCCCATAACATTTTGTTCCCAAATTTTTTAAAGTTTGAAATTTTTCAACCCCAAACCCTTTAAAAATTATCCTTTGTACCTGTTTTCCTGTTTTACCTGTGTACCTGTCCCCCATCTTACTATCATATTATAAACCAAGACTTTAAACCATTGTTTTTTTTTTACTATTTTTCCTTTTGGTACTTTAATTGTGAATTTTATTTTGTAAATTTTAAAAATCTGGTTATACTCTTGATCTTGTAAAACAACCTATCCCAGACTCTAGTGAATTTTGCAAGCACCATTTCAATTTGTATTTTTATATTAAAAATTTTATATTAAAAGCCCTTTCTCTAAGATTTTTTTCATATCTTAGGGGGGACAAAAATTGTTGTCCCCCAAATTTGTGTATTTTTCAATTAAAATTATTTTTTAAAAGGCCCCTTAACTACCCCTTTTGCTAATTTGTCCCAAAACTACCTCATATATCTTTTTTTTCTACTTTTTTTTTTTTCTTTTCCTACTTAACTTGTAAAAATTTTATGTATATTTTCCCTCAAAAAAAGATCCCCAAAAGGGATTTCCCACATGTGTCAAATTTTACGAATAACCTCGGGAAAAACCCAATGTTTTGTCTGGAAAAACAAAGGGTTGTCTTCAGGAATCTCATAAGTCTTTTTGTACTTTTTAAAAAAACCCAACAGGGAAAAAAGCATGTTATAAAAACTGGAGAAAAGTGCAGAAAATGAAAACAAGGCTTGTTCCTGGCTAAGGTGCATGATTTTACGAAAAGGCCTAACGGAATCAAACCTAAAAAACATTGGAGGACAAAAACTATGGGACACAGGAAAAAAACCAAACACTCGGGGTAATTTAAAAGGGTTGGGACATGGATATCTTTTTTAAGAGGCGAAAAAAGGGGAAACTCGGGGCCCACACCCGGGAAGGGTTTAAAAGGGAAACAGATGGCCCAGGGATATTAGGAAGTGTTTTTTTTCCAATTTTAAGATAGGTTTTGATAGGGGCCCACAAGGCAAAGGAGTAAAATCCAAGAGGGGCCCTTTTTAAAGGGGCAGGGCCAGAATCTGAAAAACTGAAACCAAAAATTAGGTGAGTACACACATAAAACACCCCCGGCAAACCTAAGAATAGCTTTTTCGACACCAAAGTAGTCTTTCAAGACAATCCACCGGGGTTACTTAGCCCCAAATTTTTTAGAGTATGCAGCACCAGTATGGAACCCCACACCTGGTCAAACATGCTAAGAAATTAGAGGAAAGTGAAAAAGGTTTGCAAAAAAATAGTCAAGGATTTTAAGGGGGGTTATGTCCTATGAGGGGGGTTTAAAAGGGAAAAATAAACCCTGACGACACTGGGGGACGGGGGAGGGTTTGGGGGCCCTGATAACAACAAAATAAAATACTAAAGGGAATCCCAAGGTGGATAGCGACAGAATGTTTAAACATTTGAGACTCAAAATAAAGGGGGCACGCGGGAAAGTTGAAAACTCAGTTTGAGTCACGGGGATGTTTGGAAGATTTCTTCAGTCACGGGAGTTGTAGGAAGTGACAACCCTGGAGAGTGATTAGTGGAGGCGGATCCATACATACTTTAAGAAGAGGTACGATAAAGCTTTTTAAGCGGGGAGGGGGGGGGCCGAGTACCGCTAGGGGAAGAGGCGGAGCAAGGAGTTTGACTCGCCTCTGCAACCACAAATAGGTGAGTACGAATTTTAAATTTACAAACAGCATCATACAGTATTACCTGTTTACTCCTTCATAATTTTTCCCATGTACTATAATACTCAAAAAATTGGGCCCTGTATACTAAAATGTACTCCAAAATATTATGAAACTCCCATCATATTTCCATATATTAAACATGGGTTTCTCGAAAAAACACTCTCTTGCCCCCCTAAGTACTTGGGAAAATTATTCCCGGGTTTTTTTTAAATGTCCTCTCATGTATTTTGGTTTTATGGGGGAAACGGAAAACCTGGGGGGGACCCACCCAGGGTTGGTCCCCAACAACACGGGGACCCCTCAGGGCTGCAAAACCAAATTTTAAGTTTTTAAAACATTTAAGTACCTTTTTAAGGGAAATGTGGGGTGAGGGAGGTGGAGGTGGGGGGATAGGGAGTGAGAATAGGGGACGTAGGGATAGAGGACGGAGAATAAGGACGTGGGGTAGAGGACTTTGAGAATAGGGGGAAGTAGGGAAAGGGGAAACCGTGAAAATTTGGGGAAACGTAGGGAAGAACGGAAAATAAAGGGACATAGGGATGAAAACGTGAAAATTGAGGACGTAGGGAAAAAGGGAAAGTCAAAAGGAGAGGACGAAAGGTAGGAGCGTAAAAAGGGGGGGTTTGTGGTAATACTGTAAATCCCCTAAAACTTGGGGTCATGGGGCATCTGGGGGGTCATTGATAAACCCCAAGCGGGGTAGCCTCAAAATGAAAAAAAAAAAAACTTTAATTTTAAAACACCACCCAAAAATTTGCATTTTTTTAAAAATTTCCCAAAACGTTTTTTTGGGATATTTTTTTTTAATTTAAAACATGTTTAGAGGCTTAAGTTTGGGTAAAAAGGCAAAAGGGCTCGACCCACAGTTAGAAAACTTGTTTGTTTGCCCTCTCAAACGAGACGGGCCCGGCGAGTAGGGGCCACCCAACCTAGGGGCGGGTAGAAGCAAAGGACCAACATTTTTTTAAAAAGGGAAATAAAATACCATAAGTTAAGGAGTAAGACATTTGGTGTTTTACATGGGTCATCTTTTCTACTACACCGCGGGCCTTTGTATTTAACTGAAAAAGGGACTGTTTGTGCAGGCAAAAAACGTTTAAACATGAAGTTTCCCAATTTTTTGCACCTTTGATTTCTCCAAAGGACCAACCCCCTTTGAGTTTGCAAAACCCAATAAGATATTGTATTTAAATTTTTCCCCTTCAGGGTACGACATTCATAGGTTACCTTTTTGGGCCAATTCTCTCAAACCTGGTATGGGGGGGGATTCTTTTTTACCCCCTACATTTTCTTCGCTAGCAATTTTTGTGGTCGGGAAAAATAATGATTTGGGGGGATTACTTCGCTGAAAGGGTGATTTGCTGGCCCAAAGGTAAAAAAATTTTGGGCGCGGGGGCAAATGTAATTGCATATTTTTACGTTTGAGAGGGGGAATGCCCATTATGGGTCAAAAAAAAAACCCCCCCCCCCTGGGGGATGATGTCTTCAACTGCTGCACCCTTTTCTCAGGCTCCAAAATAAAAAGACTCCTTTTTCATACATCATTTTTTTCGACTGTTTCCCTTGGGAAAAATTTTAACCGGTACCGGGGGGTTTTTCCTCTAAATGAATTTTCCCAAAAATGAGGAAAAAAGTACAGAGGCTTATAAAAGGGCAAAGGGAAAGCACTATTGCCAAAAAATTGAAGAAAATAAGCATAACCCCGAAAAACTCTTGGGAACAACCCCAAAACATTTGGGGTTTTAGCCCTAAGCCCGTAGATAGGTCAAAAATAGTATCACTATCGATAATGGGGATGCCACGAAATCTAAGGTGGCAAAAATTTCTTTAATTTTCCTTTTACACATCCCGTTGCTTTAACACTAGTAAGTAAACTACCCGCTGCATTTAAATACCTTTAAAAACAGGGCTCTGATAAAATTAAACATACTATACCTTTTTAAAGGGGGAACCCCAAAAAGTTTTTCCCAAATAGTAATGTACTCATGACTTCATTCAAAAAGAAAATAAGCAGGTTTTTAAACCCCAAAAAAAAGCCAAAAGGCCCCCGAAAAATCCCTTTTTAAATTCCTAAAAAATGGTTTCTTTTTGAACTGTCAAAAAAAATTGCCACATAAAAAATCTATCAATCACCACTAATACCGTACCGGGGGGGTTTAAAAGGGGGGCCAAGTTACCCCCATCTTCAAGAAAAATTTTTGTCTGATGTAAGCAAAAATTTAGACCCGTTTGTTTACTCAATTAAAAAATCTAAAAAACTGGGGGGAGGGCGTGGGATTCTAAGTAGTTAAATACCAAGGGCAACAGCATTCCCATACTATTCCAAACGGGCTTTAGAAGATCCTACTCAACCCAAAACCTCCCCTTTTTAATCTGATGGGATTACCTGAGAACTGAAAAGTTTAAAGGGAAAACCCCATAGGTATGGTAACCTTAGACCGGGAAAAGGGGCCCTTTGATTGTCAAAACCCAATATATTATGTAAAAAAACTTCATTCTATCCCGGGATAGGTTCTGTAGATGGTTTAAGTCCTACCTTTGCAAAAGGAGGGCAAATAGTCAAAATCAACAAAACAGGAAAAACAGAACCCCCCGCCCCATAACATGTGGAGTTCCCCCCAAGGGGTTTTTCCCGGGTCCCTTACTATTCTTTTTGTTATTCAATGATATGCCTTTCATGTCAGTGCCCAAAATCCACTGTATGCAGATGACAGTGCCCCTTTTTAGTGCAGGTAAAACCCACAAGATATTGCTAATTTTTTTTAACCCCTGGGAAAGGAGTTCCCCGCAGCAAATGGTTAGTAACAAAAAAACTATCTTTTCCTAGGGAAAAACTGAAGCCATTCTCTTTTGGAAAAAGAAACCCTAAAATGAGAAGGGGAAAAAAATTTTAATGTTCATTTTTAATGGGGAGTCCATCACTTTTGGGTTTTAAACAATTTAAATATCTGGGAATCCCCTTTGACCCAAAGCCCTGTCAGGAGAATTGAAAGGGGAACAGTGTAGTAAAGAAACGAATGCCAGGCTGAAAATTCCTTAAAAGAAAAAGCACAGTGCTACCTAATGGGGGCTCGCAGGACCCAAAGTCTAGCCCTTTTACAATTTCCTTTTGGGTTTCGCTTGCTTTCTTGGTTTAAAATCCCGCCTTTTACAAAAAAACTGAAAAAAGGGCGCAAAAACCCCAGAACAAAATCGAAAAATTCATCCTGGGGCTGGGGGCCAAAAAGAACATTTTAGGGCCTGGGTGGAATTTTCAGCAATTTTGGTATGCTGAATGTTGAAGGGCAGAGTAAAAAAAACTGAAAACTAAATTTATGTTTATAAAATTGGGTCACAACAGGGGTCCAAATTTCCCTTTCTGTCCAATTTTTTTCAAGGTTGGGAACCAAAAAGCAATCAAAGAAATAGGGGGAAAAGAGCACAATTTTTTAGTCCCAAGCATGGCCAGGCTTTTAAAAACCTTTTATTGTCCCCAATAAAGGAATGGAAAAAATACCCCAAATGTCAAGGGGCCCGTCATAGCTTGGGAAACCCGTTCAAGGAAACTGCCAAAAATGTTTATAATGAAGCAAAAGAAAAAAGGGGGGGGGAAAAGATTTTTTATTTTTTAGCCAAAAAAAACGTGTAAATTTTACCTTTACCTAAATAATGAACCCCCGTATTGTAGAAGTTTGTTAAAGCCCTCGGGTTGTAATAGTCTTTTAAAGACCCTCCCTATTGTTTGTTTGTCTTAATGACCCCCGGTAGTAGATAGTCTTTTTTGTATGAAAATAAGAGGTTATTTTTCATTATAGAATAATAAGAAAATATTATAAACCCTTTTTATTTTAATAATAAGGTAAAAGGCCCCAATGGAAAAAAGTCACTCTGTTGACTTTTTTGGGGTTTTCCCCAGCTTCTTTTACCATATGCTGCTAGGGATGATAATTCTATGTAACTGTAATTTTGTATACCTGAAAAAAATTTTCTTACTTACTTACTTACTTACTTATACAAGCAAAAAGTTTTTTAAAGTAATTTTAAAGGGTGAGGAAAGGAGCAGCTCAGAATTTCTTTTTCCACTTTCTTCCAAATTTTGCAGTACATAATCTCTTTTATTACATTGAAAAAAACTACTGGTTGGGGGAAAAAATCCTCATAAAAAGTATAATAATTTAAAAAATAATAATAATTTAAAAAAAATTATTAAATTTTTTTTTCTACAAGTCTTTTACAATTTAACCGGGCCTTGCTGACATTTAATGGGCATGCTACAAAAATTTGGGAAAAGGGCCCCCTTTTTATGCAAAAAATTTTGGGCAAATTAGAATGAGACCTAAAATCCAAAACACCATTACTGCTAGGTGGGAAAAGGGGCAGCAGGAACTTTAAGGGAAAGCCCAAATGTTTCCACCTCCCTAAAAAGATTGAAAAGACGGGTCGCAGTGTGTGGGGCTGAAATGCGCTACCCAACCGCCCACGTGGATCTTATTTCAACAACTGCCAGGGGTTGCATACCATTCATGGATTGATCCCCTCTGAGACAGCAACACCCCGGGAAAACCTTTTGGGTAAAAAGGGTAACTTTACAACTCTTTGCTGACCTCTGTCCCCCAAAAATTTCGGGTATAAAAACCCAAATTCCCTTTTAGGAAGGGCCCACCCTCCTTTGGGGATGTCTTTCTGCACCCTTATTTGCCTTGAAAAATTTGTTTTACAACCTGTGTCTTGATCATCATTTCCTGACAAACCAAACCCGGGTCCCGATCCCTCATACCCCGACACCAACCCCCTTTTCCTGTTACATACCTGACACCAACCTGGGTCCTGTTTATTTATACCTGACCCAACCCGTTTTTCCTGATCTCATTTCCCGACACCAAACCCGTGCCTTTATCATCCCAAACCGACCCAACCCGTGTCCGATCATCATCCCCGACAACCAACCTGTTTCCCCGATTTATCATTCCTGAAAACCAACCTGTGGGCCCGATCATCATACCCGACACCAATCAAAAACCCCCCTCTCATCAAAATAAAGTTTGGTCCGTTTAAAAAAAACAAAAAAAAGGTTGGTTTCCTTGATTGACTTTTTTTTTGAAGTGTGTGAAGAATTCTTTAATGTTTTTATGTTTAACCCCTTATGGGGTTTTTCGCCCCCCTCACAATTATAATTTAAATTTTATCTTGCAAAAACAGGGGTTTAAGCGAGTTAGAGGAAAATGCAAAGCTTGGTCCTGTTAAGTTGCTGGTAAACATTAAGAATCCAGGATGGATTTGACGAGCGTTTTGATGGGTCATGAAGTTTGAGCAAGAGTACTTGTAGCTGAAACACAGAGGTTTATAGTGTGGTGGGTCTGTGTCTGGGGGGAAGAGGATGTAACTGAGAGAGTGACAGTAGGCCGACAGGCAGACAAGCAGGCAAAAAGAAGAGATTCAAATAAGCAGGCAGATTTCCTCATCCCTCCCCTCGCGCACACATGCACGCACGAAAACACAAACATAAACACACACACACACACACACACACACACACACACACACACACACACACACACACACACACACACACACACACACACACACACACACACACACACAAATTGATGACTTGATCGTACCATTTTGGGGTTACCAGCTTGGATCCGAGATCTGCCATACTGCCGCAGAGTACGACATTCGAATTAAGTCCTTACAGGCCAGTGCATTTTCCAGTAGCGTACCCAAGCGGTCAGGCACTGATGATCCTGTCACTCCTGTCTGTGTTCCTGCAACTTCAGACTTGCAAGATAGTGTCCAGTTACCTCAAGTGTCCGAGGACGCTCTGACTACCTTGATGCTGAGCCTATCCCTGCAATGTCTGCTAGTTCAAGTAGTAGTTTCTCCACAGGGGACGCCTTGTCGGAAAAAAATTTACTTGCAACTAGTAATCCATCTCTTGTTGATTTTCACATCCCCGTCGCAGAAAGACGTTTCTGTCGCAGCTAGTGCCCCACTAGAGGGGTCTGTTGTTGTTCCAAATGTTCCAGATGGTGATAACGTCCTAGTTGACAGTGATTCCTGCAAAGAAAAAGGTCTATTTTTTTGAACCAATCCTTACATGTTAAGAGATAGTAAGATCCATTCTTCCTAGCAAAACACTTCGGTCACAGTGTTCGTCTCAGAGCAAATACCAATCTTTTTGATTTTGTTTCACTATCCTTCCCCTGTTCAGGTAGAGGATGATTGTCACCTGACCATGGGTCGGTGCAATTTCTACCGGGGAGACCTCATCCACTTCACCGATCAATCTGTTTCACCAGTTGAGGAGAAAGACTTGGGCTCCCACTGACTTCCCAGATGAAGTCAAGCATTTGTTGACTCTTTTGAACAAACCGTAAGCCATTGCCTTACCGGGAGAGAAGATGGGTATAACGAACTTATTGTCCCCATCGTATACCACTTGAACCTGGTACTAACCTATCTACATCCCTGCGTACAGAAGCCTCATTCACAAGTTGCTGTCACAGAAGAATTGATCAATCAAATGCTTGATGATGGAGTTATTGCACCTAGCAATTCACCTTGGAATGCACCCTTGATCCTAGTACCTAAGAAGGATGGTACTGGCGCCCAGTGATTGACTTTAGGAAGTTTAATGCGAAAACTATTCCAATCGCTTCCCACTCCCTTGTACTGGGTGATCTTTTACGTAAAAATCGGAGATAACAAAGTCTTTTCAACCCTGGATTTGTTACAAGGGTTTTGGCAAGTCCCTCTTCATAGGACAGCCAGAGCTAATTGCATTCTCCACTCCTACAGGTCATTATCACTTCCTCTGTAAAGCATTTGGATTACGATCCTCCCCTATCATTTCTCAAGGCTCATGACTAATATCTTTAGAGGTCACATAGGTAATTTTACTTATGGTGTACTTAGATGACATAATTTGTCATGTCTAAAGACGTATACACACTTGAAAAGACTTTATGTAGTACTTGGTAAGCTTGAAGAAGCCAAATTTTTTAAAATCAAACTGTCTAAATGTCAATTTTTCAGATCAGAAATTAAGTTTCTTTGGGCATGTAGTCACTCCTAGAGGGGTTACGACTGACCAAAGTAAAGCAACTGCAGTACAAATTTTCCAACACCCAAACTGCTGATGCCATAAGATCCTTTGTGGCTTAGCAGGGTTTTTTTTATAGATCTTTCATTGCCAATTTTTCTTCCTAGCTGCTCCTCTGAGTTTCTTAAGAAAGATGCTCCTTTTGTTTGGACCTTCCATCAAAAAAGAGCATTCCAAACTTTAAAAAAAAAGCTACATCTCTCCAATTTGAAATTTCCCCCGATTTTTCTAAGCCCTTCTATCTGACAACTGAAGCAAATTCAATTGGCATAGGTGCCGTACTAGCTCAGAAGACCGATGGCAAGTACAATGCAGTTGCATTTGCTAGCCGAAGTCCTACGAAGGCTGAACGTAATTATACAGTAACTGAGCAAAAGCTTTAGCAATATATGGTCTTTAAAGCACTTCCGAGACATTATTTATCATACTCTGTTCATGTCTTGACAGACCACGCTCCACTGATACCTTTATTCCAAACAAACAACCTACTGGAAGGTTAGCCAGATGGACCTTGACTATCCAAGAGTTCAATCCGACCTTTGAACACTTACCTGGCAAGTCAAATGTAGACGCAATGCCCTTTTCGCGACATTAGTATAGTAACTGCAGACCCTCCATTTAGTGCTGAAGATGTAAAGAATGCTCAATGAACCAGAACCCATGTGTCTGGGGTGATTCGATTCCTGCTCCAGAAAGATCTTATTTTGAAATGTGAAGCCACCAGCACCCATCAGTGACTTTGTCATTTAACCAAGAATTACGTATCGAAAAGCCGATTGGGTACTCCTAGCGAAGAGTTTACCAGTTTGTAATCCACCCGTTCACTAGTGAATTAGCCTTACAGCTAGGGTTTATGATGTACCAGGTGTTGGGCACCCTGGTATGGACGTTCATAAAACAAGCCAGATTTGAAATACTTTTGGCCTCGTATGGCAACTGATATTTCTGAGTATGTTAAGAAATGTAGTGTCCCGCATGCCCAAAATAAAGGTAATGCTAATGGTCCTAATCTAATCCAAGTGTATCCAACTACTAGCGAACCATGGGAAAGAGTTGCGCTAGATTTGTTAACTAATTTCCAATGTTCCCTCCAGGGCAACAAACATCATGTGTTATGGGGAGACCATTTCACCAGATATGTGGAGTTATTCCTATTTGCCAGATAAACTGCCGAGACAGTAGCTAAAGCGTTTAAAGAACGCATTATCTGCAGGCATACCACCCCTAAGTCCCTAGACAGATAATGGAGGTAATTCTGTAATGAGATTCTTTAAAAATTTTTGCACCTTGGGACAAGATCTCTAAATCCACCATTGTTCGTCATCATCCTGCCAGCAATGGTTAGCGGAAAGAACCAATAAAAAAGTACTTGATGTCCCTTTGAGAGCCTCTATCAATCACAACAGTGAAACTTGGGATGAAGTTTATACCTGATGTGCAGTGTGCCTATAAATTCTGCTTACAAATATTTCTTTAGGTTGACACTATACTCCACATTATGCATTGTACGGTGTAGATAAACGTTTGGCCTATAGTTGTTATATTCTAATCCGAAACCCAAATTACAACCCCGATGATTTCATAGCAACTCGAACCAGTTTAGCTCAAAGTGTTTTTAGAAGAATCCGTGAGAAACACTTCATAAATCAACAGCAGAATTTTACAGAGTCGCAAACACTCGAGCAAAGCCATCCCAAAATCGAAAGTAGGTTCGAGAGTAAGCTGACTAACTTTAACAAAACGTCTGCAATCTGCCAAAGCTTGATCAAAAGTTTGTTGGTCCTTGACTCGAGTAGTTTGAACATATCACTGGCAATAAGTATAAGGTTAGTGAAATTAGTACTGGTCATATAAAGAATCCATTTAGATCATTGAAGTTAGTATGTGATATAATGATGTTTCCCCCCAAACCCAGACTAATGGGACAGACTCTGACAATCCTCCTGAACCTGTACTCACTAACCTCTGATACACAGTCAGATGAATCAACTCGAATGTCGTTATTCCCTACGTACCACGAACAGGTATTGAGAAATCCCAAGTCAATCATTTGTAACTACCAATTCATATTTGCCTCAATACTGACATGAGTTACCATGCTACAGAGTTTGATCCTCCCAGAGATGACCCCCATTCTGCATATGTCCAATCTCACCCTAGCAGAGTTTTGGTGTTAAATTTACATACCTGTATAGAAGAATAATACAGTATCAACTTATCAGTATTCAAGAATGTTTTTTTTTGTGTTCACGTTTCTCTCCGAATTCAGAGAGTTAACAGTCTAAGAATTGAGTGCCCGAAAATCTGGCTTTCTGTTAAACACTTCATTCTTTGTATATATTCCTTCCTCAGAATCCATAGATCACATGAATACAGATCGATCGATCAAAATTTTTTTTTATCACTTCTATTGTGTAATCTCAACGTTGAGTTTCATTCGATGAGTTTCATTCGTTGAGTTTCATTCGATGAGTTTCATTCGTTGAGTTTCATTCGATGAGTTGTGTTATATTATATCTTGTATTGCATTACAGTTTCAGTTACGTAAGCTTCCATTCCAATGTTCTACTTATGTATGTTATAATGTTCAATTGTTGTGTACTTTGAATCAGCCCAAGCCGTATACCTGCCATCTCTAGTTTGTATTAGTTGTATGTCGGGACGACATATGTTAGCGTCGCCGAGCTCTCAGTAGTAGTACCAGTTCCTAGTAACCAGTTACCAGTAACCAGTGTACCAGTAGACGACTCACTACCAACCGTCTCTGCGTGAATCACTGACTGTATTCATATTGCTGCTGACCATAGCAGGATTTCAAACACCCCCTCACATATGGGTACTGTGGGCAGTCAGTCTTACGAGAGAGAGCAAGGAGGCAGGTCACTGGCTCTTTGGCGTCTACCAATACTTACCGTTATAATTATACGTACTACCAGCCTACGTGAGTATTTAGAAAATAAGAACATAAGAACGAAGGAACACTGCAGAAGGCCTACTGGCCCATGCGAGGCAGGTCCAAGTCTCCTACCGGCTTAAGCCAATGCACCCAACCTTGTCAGGTCAGGTCACATTGACTTAAGGGAGGAACACGGCAACCGACCTGGTAGCACAAGCTATCAGGTCCAACTCACACCCACCCACATCCACTCATGTATTTATCCAACCTATTTTTAAAGCTACACAACGTTGTGGCCTCTATAACTGTACTCGGGAGTTTGTTCCACTCATCCACAACTCTATTACCAAACCAGTACTTTCCTATATCCTTCCTGAATCTGAATTTTTCCAACTTAAAACCATTGCTGCGAGTCCTGTCTAGGCTAGATATTTCAGCACACTATTTACATCCCCTTTATTTATTCCTGTCTTCCATTTATACACCTCAATCATATCCCCCCTAATTCTACGTCTTTCTAGAGAGTGCAGATTCAGGGCCCTTAGTCTATCCTCATAGGAAGGTTTCTGATATATGGGATCAACTTTGTCATCCTCCTTTGTACATTTTCCAGAGAATTTATATCCATCCTGTAATACGGTGACCAAAACTGTGCAGCATAATCTAAATGAGGCCTAACCAAGGATGTATAGAGTTGAAGAACAACCTGAGGACTCCTATTATTTATGCTTCTTGATATGAAGCCAAGGATTCTATTAGCTTTATTGCGAACACTTATGCACTGTTGTCTTGGTTTCAGATTACTGCTAACCAGAACTCCTAAATCTTTTTCGCAATCCGTAATATTAAGATCTACATTATTTAGTTTATATGTGGCATGGTTATTGTCCTGTCCAACATTTAGAACTTTGCATTTGTCTATATTAAACTGCATGTGCCACTTCTCCGACCACTGCATCAGTCTATTTAAATCTTCCTGGAGTGCTCGAATGTCCTCATCAGAATGAATTCGACGGCCTATTTTGGTGTAATCGGCAAACTTGCCGATGTCGCTCTTTAATGCCCTCATCTATGTCGTTTATGTAGATTGTGAAACAGCAGGGGCCCAACACTGACCCCTGTGGAACACCGCTCGTAACGCTTCCCCACTCTGATTTCTCCCCATTTATGCAAACTCTCTGCTGCCTATTTGTCAACCATGCCTCTATCCAGGAAAAAATTTCTCCTATTCCATGTGCTTTAATTTTCCTCAATAGTCTCTGATGTGGGACCCTGTCAAAAGCCTTACTGAAGTCCATATACACAATATCATATTCATTACCATGATCTACCTCTTCAAAATACCTTAGTGAAAAAAGTTAATAAATTCGTAAGGCAGGAACGCCCCTTTGTAAAACCATGCTGAGATTCATTGATTAATTTATGCTTTTCAAGGTGGCTACGAACTGCCTCGGCAATTATTGATTCCATAATTTTCCCACTATGGAGGTTAGGCTTTTGGTCTATAGTTCGAAGCTAAGGACCTGTCACCTGTTTTGAAAATAGGTATCACATTTGCCATTTTCCACTTATCTGGCACCTTGCCAGTTTGTAGTGATATGTTGAAAAGATTAGCAAAGGTGTGCTAAGCTCCTCTTTACATTCCTTAGAACCCTTGCATACAGTTCATCAGGGCCTGGGGATTGTTAGGTTTTAATTTATCTATTTGCCTAAGGACCATGTCACTTGTGACCCTAATCGTGCACAGTTTATTATCGTCCTGTTCTACATAATTTATCATTACTGAAATATCGCTGGTATCCTCCTGTGTAAAAACTGAGAGGAAGTATGTGTTAAAAATTCTACACATTTTCTTATCACTGTCAGTGAGCTGACCCGAGGAACTTTTGAGTGGGCCTATCTTGTCCCTGATCTTACTTCTGTATACCTGAAAGTATCCTTTTGGGTTAGTCTTCGATTCTCTTGCAACTTTAACCTCATAATCTCTTTTTGCTTTTATAATTCCCTTTTTTATTTCTCTCTTTAACTGAATATATCGATTTCTTAATTGCCCCTCTCCTCTTTTGATTTGCCTATATATGCCTCTCTTTTGACCAATCAGATATTTTAATCTATTGTTCATCCATTTAGGATCATTTTTGTTTGATCTGATTTCCCTATTTGGAACATAATTTGACTGAGCAGCTAGAACTATGCCCTGGAAAGCATCATATCGGCAACCATCACCACCTACCTGACCCTTAGTCAGGTCATTCCAGTTCAGCCCACCAAAGTAATTTTTCAGTCCTATGAAATCAGCCAAGCGAAAGTCAGGGACGGAGACTTGATTGCCATTATTAGGGGAATTCCATGATATATTAAAACTGAGTGATTTGTGATCACTTTCCCCAAGCTCATCATTAACCTCAAGATTATTAATTAGTGTTTCCCTGCTGTATAGTCCTTGTGGCTTAGCGCTTCTTTTTGATTATAATAATAATAATAGTGTTTCTCTACTGGCAAGAACCAAGTCAAGGAGGTTATTTCCCCTAGTAGGCTCTGTCACAAACTGTTTTAAAAAACAATCCTGGATCGTATCAAGAAAGTCACCTGACTCTAAATTTCCTGTCAAATTGCTCCAGTCAATCTGTCTATAGTTGAAATCTCCCATTAGCACAACATTTTCGTATGTAGATGCCTTACGAATTTCGTCCCATAGAAGTTTACTGCACTCCCTATCAAGATTTGGGGCCCTGTAAATCACACCCAAAATTAGTTTTTCTCGGCCCTCGAGAAGCTGTAACCAAACAGATTCAGTGGCTGATGCTTCTAATTTAATATCTTGTCTAACACAACAATTTAAATTGTCTCTGACATACATCGCTACGCCACCACCTTTCCTGTTGACCCTGTCAGTGTGGAATAATTTATAGCCTTGTATGTGACATTCAGAGGGCATCTATCTTTCAGATTGAGCCAGGTCTCTGTTATAGCAATAATATCTATGTTTCCTGCACTTGCAATTAATCTTAGCTCATCTATCTTATTTCTTACACTCCTGCTATTAGTATAGTAAACCTTAAGGGAGCTAGT
>NC_069453.1:25857577-25897577 GCF_026875155.1 Cherax quadricarinatus
TCCAATATAACGTTATTTTCTGAGCTAGATTTATAATATCAAGGACAAGCCTTACATGTATGAGTCTCTACAGACAGTAAGACTTAATAAGTGGAATTTATCTTCATCAAAGATATTAGGACAATCATTTACATGTTCTCTGTGATATTTCTTTTAGAAAATTAATATGAAATAGTTTGTTTTCCATTAATATGAAGTAAATAATCTACATTGTTAACAGCCTTAATTACAATATATGGACCACGCACAGTTTTAACAACCTGCTCCTAGTATAAGTAAGTAATACAAGAATTTCATTACCTTTGTCAAAATTACGTCTGCGGCTTTTCATGTCAAAATATGCTTTGAAGGTATCCAATAAACATTAATATTTTATAAAACTATTCTTCATTCCCCCAACCGAGTTCAGAGTTTCAAGAAAAAATTTTTAAAAAAGAAGTTTGAACCTCAAGATTAGGATCACACCAACAACAAAGTTCATTTAAAATAAAAAATGGTCCTGTAGCCTGACACCCATACAACAGTTCAAATTTTAGAACGACCCACGATTCACTAGGTAATAATTCCATAGCGAGTAAAATACATAACATATAGTTAGGCATCTCAGTAGGTTTTAACTTGCACACTTTTTCCAGTATGATCTTTACAATGGCATATAATGTTCTATTCTGCCATTGCAGGTAGGATACAATGGAGTCTTTGATCAAGGGCTATAGTTCAGAAATTGGTATGGCTGATAGTTTGAGGCCCATGGGGTAAACAGTGCATCTTGACCAGTCAGTATATCTAGAGAATCCAAGTCTAGAAAATATAGAGAAAATTTCTTCTGCAGCATCAGTGGAAAGTTATGGAATTCGAAGGTATAGTTTCAGAAAGCTAGTGATATAATCATATAATATATTCCTGTGACCACCAGATGAACAAGGAAACAGGGGAAAAACCATTTAAAATTAACACCACCAGTTGTAAGGAAAAATGAAAAAAATGGCATATTTTCATTGGGAAATCGTCTCACCTTTACATAAAACTAAAATGGCATATATTAAGGACTTGCAATAACCTTGAATATCTGAAATAACAAAAAAGGGGACAATGCCGTGACTGGAACAATACACAATTAACACGCACATAGAAGAGAGGACCTTACGACGACGTTTCGGTCCGACTTGGACCATTTACAAAATCACACTAACGAAAAGGAGAGAAGGAGGGTAGTATATATAGACCAGGAGTTTGTAGTAGTAGTAGTGGAAGTTAGTAGGTAACAGACTTTCTTCTCTCCCAAACTCTCTGCTCCTGGGAACTCTTCTGTCCTCTTAATTCCTTACATTTCGGGTCTTTCTAATCTCAATAACTCTCTCCGTTCCATAAACATCAAACTTACTTTTTCCCCCCTCTATAGATGGTCTGGTGTCTACTCTATTTCTTGGTCCCCCTGTCCTCTTCAGTACTTTGGAGAACTGGCTGTTTTCTTTCTGACAGGCTTAGAGAGCACAAAAGTGGTGTTAGGCTTGCCGACACCAACAATGCTCTTTTCTGTCACGTCAGAGATTACAACTATCCTATTGAATGGTCTTTCTGCTAAAACTGTCTACCTTTCTTCCAACTTTCACAGTCGCTTCAAACAAGACAGCGACTGTGAAGACTAGAAGTAGGGTAGACAGTTCTAGGGAGAGGACCAGTCAATAGGAGAAATTGATCTCTAACTTGACAGAAGAAAGCTTATTCGTGTCGGCAAGCCAAAAATTGTTTTAACATTGTTTTTGTGTTCTTCAAGTCTGTCAGAAAGAGACTGACCAGTCTCTCCAATGTATGAAGGAACAAAAGGAGCATGAAAAAAGAGAAGACACCAGGGCATCTACAGCAAGAGGAAGGTGGGAAACTAGATTACTGCAAAGGGTGTAAGTTTGGCGAAAAATAAGTTTTTATGTCTAAGGAGATTAGAAAGACTAGAAATTTAGGGAAGGCAGAGAACAGGAGATTTCAAAAGGAGTAGAGAGTTTGGGAGAGGAAGAAACTCCGCTAAGCACGTGAGAAGGCTAAGTCAGACCAATACTTTATTGTAAGCTTTCACAAATGCTTAAAGAATTGGCAAAATTCACACACGTTTCAATATGGTTCCAAACTCCTCCAGAAAAAAGATAAGCAGCGGGAAACCATGAACCGTAACAGGTCGAAAGGAATAATTCCTCACAGGGGGGAAAAAATTCTACATACTTATTAAGTCTAAAATTGATAAACCTAAGTCTACTTATATCTTAATAGCAACAAAGCAGAGACAAAACCATGAGTGCTAAATAACAACCCCGAAAAACAATCTTCACAGCAAAGCCAATACAAAAGGCTAAAAATAAAATAAGAGTTTTTCAACGGTATTTCCTTGACTCAAGTGTGGAAACCTAAAAAACCAGAAAACTGAGCTAACACTGAATTATAAAATTATGAAGCTAAACTGAATAAGCAGCATAAGTATGTGCATAGGACTCAATGAAAATCCAAAAAAAAACCCATGACAAACACTGGTTTGTGTATGGGTTTGTTCCATTCACTCTCCGCTAACGCTCGTTCTTCCAATTTTATTGATGCTTTCCACATCCTTTATCAAGGCTTCATAGTTTCAACGACTGGGTCTCAGTATCCGTGAGTCTGATATACCAGGCAGGCAATGGAGCGTAAAGACGTGTGATGACTGTGGAGGGCACATTACCAGGTAGGCGTGCCTGACGGTATGCACGTTATTCAGAATTTAGTACTTCCGTGTTCAGGTTCATTTATATGTTTAGGGTAGGTGAATGCATATATACTAGGCCTCAACGCACACGCAAACACACTCACACACACACACACACAAGCGCGCGCACGCACACACACACATACACACACACACACACACACACACACATACACACACACTTACACACAGGATGTTCCATAGATGGGACACAGAAACAAGGGGTCACAATTGGAGGTTGAAGACTCAGATGAGCCAAAGGGATGTTAAGAAATATTTCTTCAGCCACAGAGTTGTTAGGAAGTGGAATAGTCTGGAAAGTGATGTAGTGGAGGTAGGAACCGTACATAGTTTTAAGGCGAGGTATGATAAAAGCTCATGGAGCAGGGAGAGGGAGGACCCAGTAGCAGTCAGTGAAGAGGCGGGCCCAGGAGCTGAATCTCGACCCCTGCAACCACAATTAGGTGAGCACACATACACACACTCATCCACAGACATCATAGCAATCACGGAAACAAAGATTATGGAAACGATAACAGACACGATCTTCCCGACTGGTTATCAGATCCTGAGGAAAGACAGAGGGAGCAGAGGTGGAGGAGTTGCACTGCTCATCAGAAACAAGTGGAGAGAAGGAAGTAGGTCACATCTTAACCTTAACATGTAAGTACGGATAATGAGGTACAGCAGAGACTACACCACTTCACCTCCCTTCACTACACACTACTGTAAACTTTATCTACCTCCACTTAGCTTTTACCTTATTAAGAATAACAAAATATTTATATAAAACAATATACTTAGTTAAGAGGAAGAAATTGATATTAAGATAGCTGGGGATGATACAAGAATATCGAGATTGGGGAATACAGTTAGCTGATGAGATCGAATATGCACATACAGAATAGAGTCCTTAGAAAAGCTCACTCTTAGGGAATCAGTCAGCATCTAGCCAGAGGTCCCAAGACCCTGCATTTTCCTTATCTAACTCCTCGCCAGGTCAGTACTCTCCAAAGTCCTTCGACAGAGCCTCCAAAGTTCTCTGACAAAGCCTCCATCTCGGCACCCAGCAAGAACTCTCTCCAAGTCCTCCAAGAGAGCCTCTGGCTCTGCACCCAGCAAGAACTCTCTCCAAGTTCTCAAGCAGAGCCTTCAGTTCTACACCCAGCAAGAACTCTCCCAAATCCTCCAAAAGAGCCTCCGGCTCTGCACCCAACAAGAGCTGTCTCCAAAGTATTTTACACACACACACACACACACACACACACACACAAAACGTGCCCTGCTCGTCTACGCTATCCTGTCTCTACACTGATGTATATAACCACGAGTATGCAGAGATACGATACTGTGTACTGCCCTAGTACTAGGGGCATATCCTAGTGACGGACACTGTGAAATTGTAGAGGTGCTTGGCACAAGAGAGACTTTGATTAATATTTATATTAAATTGTATTGATATGAGTAATCAGTAATAATGTGAAAGACATTAATGCAACTCCTAGTGGGACTGTCTGTTGTGTTGGGGGGTGTTGCAACCCCTGAATGGGTTATAATGATTATTATGTATATATATAATGTATATTATCTTTTCATATAATTTTATATTGCTTATATTTGCGATAATAGCTAAATCGTAAATATATTGCTTTATATTCTTATTTGACTTATGTTGTTAGGATGTACATAAATGTGCTCAGTTCAATTTTTGATTGTCAACTACTGTAATTATCGCTTGTCCCCTCGTTGTTTCTGCCCGGGTTCTGAGCTGTGCTGTCCACGGGGCTATCATGTGATCGAGGGGGGGGGTGTCCTCACCTCTCTTTAAGTATTCAGTCTGCTCTAGACTCGCTGGTGGTTGGACAGATTGTCTGTCCTCATTATTTTTGTTAGTTCTGTAGAACTCTGTTCACAGAACATTGTATAGACTTAGTGATTTCGACGTTGTACTGAGGTTGTGGTCGCTTTGACACTTTAACATCTCAGGTCCTTTTGCTATAGCTTCTGACCTAATTTTGTACTGGTTTCTGTGTATTGTCACAGTCAGGTTTTTTCCTATGCTGAACTTAGATTCAGTAGTATGGGAGTTTTGTAACTTTTGTGGAGGATCTGCTGATGGCCCCTGCTTAGTGTCGTTATATTATCTCCTTGATCCTGATTGTGTCACAGTCGCTTGTTATATGGCTATTGGGCTTAGCATTCTTTTCATTGTTCAAGCAGACTGTTCTGGTTGCCAGTCGGTCAAGAAGTTAGTTTATTAGAGGACTTTGTCAGTCACTTGTTTAAGTCTAATCGAGTCGTGAGACATAGTGAACTACTTAGAGCACTTACACGCATGCACACTTACTTGTACATATTTGTAATATCTTATTAAATGTTAATGTACCAGACGGTACTTAAGAATTATAAATGTGATATGTGCTTTCAACACAATACTTTTGTATACGAGAGAGATTGATATTATTTTCATTACTGTGATTGATTTAATTTACTTTGATAATATACCTCTAGACTTAATAAATTTATTAAATTTTAATTTCTCTAGTTAGTAGCCTACCAGTTGTAATCCTGAAGCACTATTGAATAATACTGAATTTTAATGGATAATTGGACAAGGATACTAACTACTTGTTACAAAAACCCAGTAACAGGCTGGATGCTAGAAGGGCAGTCCTTTCTAGTATTCACTGGAGATCTCTAAGCTTTTAGAATCGCGTTTTTTGTAACAAATGGGGGCCTGTCCGGGATGCTCTTGATCCAAGGTGTTGGAGAAATTGTCCAGTTTGACATACTAGTACTTCTATGATCAAACACTTTGAGTACTTTCCTAATCTGAAGACTTTGAGTTTAGTCTTGTACAACATACCAGGTACATGTATGTACTTGACTGAGTCTCTTGATCCAAGGAGATGGAAATACTGTTTATGAGTTCTAGCTCTAAGACAACTAACACTAAAATTCCTATTAGGATTATAGTTTCCCATAATCACTCTCTCGTAGTACAATTATTTTTGTGATGTATGCCAAAGTGAAACAGTTAATTGATACTCTGACTTTGTCTGAGTTAAGTATATTAAAACTTCAGACGTGTTGGCGAGTAGCCAAATATCTCGGTGTGACGTATAACAGGAATTACACCACAGAAACTGTCAGAGCGTTAATTAAAGATATATTGTTTCCTGCTCATACAGATATGTCTGATTAGATTCAGTTTCCCAGAAAGCCTAGTGTCACAATTAGGAAGTATGGCTCTATTTGAAGTTGAAGAAAGAGCAACTAAGCAGAAGTGAGCCTAGTGTCCGAGCATAGTGTAGCTCAGTTCTCGCTCACGACTTCCCTGACTGACACATTAGTACAGAGTATAGCTGGTATGACTAAGCCTCACGCTAGTACTGTGTATGCTACACCTGTATCTACTTATCCTAGACCAGATCTAGACACTCTAGAGACGGCTGGACGAGGTGTCCGACCTAAGGACAGTCCAGAAAGACATGTTAATTTCCCTACTCCTCCATTACCCACTGGTCCTATCTCTCAGGAACAGTTTAAGAGGTTTGAATGCTCTTTATGTTGCAGACTGCACAAATAGAGGCACAGAGGAAATTGAACGAAGAAGATTTCCAAAGAGAAAATGTTCGTCTGTTAAGACAACAGACTGATAGATCACAGGACACATTTAATGTGCAGAAAGCTGCATCCATGGTTCCTAAGTTTTTTGAAAGTGACTTAGACACATATTTTGATGTTTTGAGAACCAGCACGTGCTATGAACTGGCCACGTAAGCACTGGCAACATTGTTGCATACTGCTTTGACGGGAAGAGCTCAAACCTGTACTGGGAGCTTTGCCATTTACCAAGTACATTAGTTATGAGCTGCAAACAAACAATTCAGAGACGTATAAACATGTTACCTGTAAGTTATCAAAGAGCATTTCGTACGTTACAACGACGACAAGATCAGACTTGTGTAGAGTTTGCTCGTGAGAAAAAAGTTGCTTTTGAGAGGTGGTGTAGAGCTGCTAAATGTAACAACTAAAGACAAACCTTGTTCAGTTTTTACTACATGATGAGTTTAACAACTTGTAGTCTGCTGACATACAAGAATATCTGATCGATCATAACTACCTCGGATATTCTGGAAACTGCAGCATTAGCAGACAATTACGAGATTTCTCACAAACTTGTACATACTAAAACACAGAGAAACAAGGTAACTAAAAATTGTCCTAGAAGTTGGCAACCTAAATCAGCTGCTCATTGCCGGCCTTATTTTACCTGCTACTGTAACTTTTCGTACCTTTACCAGGAAAACTCACAATCCTGAATCTGTCTCTGTGGCTAGACAGAAATCTGATATCGAAAGAAGAAAATTAAATGTACCTATTGTAACAGAAAGGACATGCTAGAGAGTATTGCTATAAGTTAGAAAGAGATACGAGAAGAAAGTCGTGGGGGGTTTGGCGCCCCCACTAAGTTGAAACCTCTTCCGAGAAACCAAAGACATAAAAATCCTAGCAATTCCCTTATCCTACTTTTTTTAGATAATTTTTACTCAGATAGATGACTAGCGTCAGAAAGTGTATCTGCGAAAAGTTTTCGTTCAGCAAAGGTCCATATTTTTTCGGAGATAAAGTGGGATTTGACGAATCAAATCAAACCTGAGATAATTATTTTCGGGAACACTGTCATATCCCACGTTTTTAAAGAGAAGTTTGTACTGCCCCCAAAACTGACGAATACCTTTTGGGCAAGATAGATGTATTGTTAGAACCTATGGAGGGGCTGTTATAAAAGGGCTCTTCAAAAAATTTTTTTTTCAAACAAGCAAATTATATTTTGGTTATTTTTTCAGGGGTTAACCCCAGGGTGTTTTTCCCCATCGGGTCAGTGGACTTTTTTAAATTAGGGAACGATATCCTTCATGTGGTATATTTAAAAAACCCAAACTTGTGATTGATAATAACACTGATGATAAATATGCCTTGAACTTTAAAAGAAAAAACCTTTTTTAAATTTTCCCCTCTCAGCGCAATTTACAGAGCTATGTCAAAGATACAAAAAACCCATCCTTGTCTCCTGTTGATTTAGGGGATGACGATGTTTTGGGGGTTAAATTTTGTTGTTTATTGACGCTCGGGGCCCGGGGTAAAAATTAAAAACCTGACTCCCCCGGCATAAAACCTAGCCCAGGACAAAAACTGACGTTAAATTTCAAACTCTTTATTTTTTAATAAAGGAAAAATTGTTGAATTCACGGAAAAGACTGAAAGAAATAGCAGTTACTGAGATTGAAGAAAAGGGATTTTCAAATAATTGTTACTATTATAGAAAAGGGTACTAAAGGAAAAAAAATTACTTGAAATTTTTGTCAGCTGATAGTTTTCCACCACAGTCAACTTTTCGTTGTTTACCAGTTTATTTTTCGTGAAAAACCCTTTGATTTTGCTCAACAAAAAGCCCCATAGGGGGAATTTTGGGGGTCAAAAAGAAACTCGGTAAACTGGAAAAAACTTTTTACGGGCCCAAAAGAGAATTAAAAAAAGTAGTTTGATCAAGTGCGACTTTGCCCCCAGTGTCAAGGGGACAGGCAAGCCAGCAGCGCACACTCCACCTAAAAACCTCTCACAATGAGCTCTAGAAAGAAAATTTTCATTCCCCTTTGGGGAATAAAATTTGGGTCAGATCGTTAAAAAGGTTGAAGCATCTGTTTTCCCCTCTGCCCGGGTTTTGAGTCCTAATTTAAAATTTTTCCCAACTTTTTAAAATATAGATGCGAGGGGTTATGCAGGGGCGTGGCTGCCCCCAACATCAACATCCACTAAAATTTTCTCCATCCTATATTTTAACTTTCAACTAAGCCAAAAACGACACCAAAAAATTATGCCTACTCTTGTGGTGTCCTTTGAACATTTTGAAGAAAATTTGGGCATTTCCCCCCATTTAAAATTTAGGGAAATTTTTAAAATCCCCAAAATTTCCCCTTTTTCCCTTTGCAAATTTTCAAATTCAGAAAAGTAACTGAATCCCTCCAACCCTTTTAAACTATATATACCCCATGCCCAATGTCTAATTTTTAATTTTTAAATGTTTTCAAAAGTATTGTTTTGTGAGGAGGAGCCCAACTGATTTTGATTTGGGTATTGGGGTGCGGGTGATGTTTTCGTGACACAACACTGTCCTGCCCGCGCCCCCCCTCCCTCACAACCACCTTAAGCTTTTTCCCATACTAAAGTTCATACTGCCTCCCCTTTCCACAACCACATTTAAAGAGTGGAATGCAGCCCCCCTCAACTATGATCGGGGGCCTCAACGGGGCCCTGTCGTCTACGCTATCCTGTCTCTACCTGATGTATATAACCACGAAAACCGAGATACATACTGTGTACCCCCCAAAGTAACTAGGGCATATCCAGTGACAGCCCACTGTAAAAAATTGTAGAGGAGCTTGGCACAAAAGAGATTTTTGTTTAAAATATTTATTTTAAAATTGTATTAATATGAAAAATCGTAAAATGTAAAGACATTAATGCAACTCCTAGTGCGACCGTCCCCCCCCCCCCCGGGTTTTGGGGTTTTGGGGGGGGGTGTTCCCAACCCTGAAGGGGTTTTACAAAAAATTTTAAAGTATAAATTAATTTAATTATTTTTCAATATTTTTTATTTTGGGCTTATATTTGCGATAATAGCAAATCGTAAATTTTTTGTTTTAAATTCTTTTTTTGACAAAAGTTTTTGGGAAAGTACAAAAAATTTTCCAGTTCAAGCCTTGATTGTCAAACAACTGTAATTATCGCTTTTTCGTTTCGTTAACGCCGGCTTTCTGAGCTTTGCGCCCCACGGGGCAAACACGTAATCGGGGGGGGGTTCCCTCACCTCTCGGAAGTATTTCGTCTGCTTTTGACCCCCTTTTGGGGTTGGAAAAAGTTGTTGCCCTCATTATTTTTGTTAGTTCTGTAAAATTTCTGTTCACAGAACTTGTATAGATTTAAGGTTTTTTCGACGTTTACGGGGTTGTGGGGCGCTTAGACACTCTGAACATCCGGGTCCTTACTATAGTTTCTGACCAAAAATTTTTTTACGGTTTCTCGTATTTTTCACAGTCAGGGTTTTTCCTATGCTGAACTTAAAATTCGAAGTAAGGGATTTTGTAACCTTTTTTGGAGGATCTGCTGAGGTCCCCCTTTCTTAGTGTCGTTATATTATCTCCTTGATCCTGATTGGTCCAGTCCTTGTTATATGGCCCATTGGGCTTTGCTTTTTTTTTCATTTTTTCAAACAAAAATGTCTGGAGCCAAGTGTTTAAGAATTTTTTTATTAGGGACTTTTTTCAACACTTGTTTAAGTCTAATCGAGTCGTGAACCCTAGTGAACTACTTAGAGCACTTCAAAAAGCTTGGGACACCCCTTTCTTGTACATATTTTTAAAAATCTTATTAAAAAGTTTTAAAGTACCAACCCGGGACATTATAAAAAATTTATGTGCTTACAACCCAAAACTTTTTTTATACCCAGAAGATTGATATTATTTTCATTACTGTGATTGATTTAAAATTTTCCCTTTTTTTTAAAAAACCTCTAGACTTTTAAAAAATTTATTAAATTTTTAAATTTTTCTAGTTAGTAGCCTACCAGTTGTAATCCCGAAGCACATTGAATAAAACCCGAAATTTTTAAAGGGAAAATTTGGGCAAGGATACTGATTTTTGTTATAAAACCCCCGTAACAAAGGGTGGGTGCAAGAAGGGCAGTCCTTTTTAGAAATTTACTGGAGATCCCCCTAAGCTTTTTGAATCGCGTTTTTTTAACAAATTTTGGGGGTGCCCGGGGTGCTCCTTTATCCAAGGTGTTGGAGAAAAAGTCCATTTTGGGCATACAGTACTTTTAAAGATTTAAACACTTTTTTTTACTTTCCTAAACTGAAGAAAATTTGAGTTTTTGTCTTGTACAACATACCAGGTGGGTGGGGTTTACTTTACTGAGTCTCTTGATCCAAGGAAAATGGAAATACTGTTTAGGGGTTCTAGCTCTAAGACAACTAACACTAAAAAAACCCATTAGGATTATAATTTTTCCCATAATCACCCCCGTAAATAAAAATTAAATTTTTTTGATGTAAAGCAAAGTGAAACATTTTAAATTTATACTCTGAAATTTTTCTGGGGTTTTAAATAAATTAAAACTTCAGACGTGTTTTGGGGAGTAGCCCCAAAAATTTTTCGGTTTGACGAAAACAGGAATTTCAACCGCAGAAACTGTCAGAGCGTTAATTAAAATATATTTTTCCTGCTCATACAGATATTCTGATTTAAAAATTTAAAATTCAAAAGCCTAGTGGGCACAATTAGGGGTATGCTCTATTTGAAGTTGGGAAAAAAAGAGCAACTAAGGGAGAAGTAGCCTAGTGTCCGAGCCTAGGTAACTCAGTTTTCGCTCACGGCCTTCCCTGACTGACACATTAGTACAAAGTATAACTGGTATGACTAAGCCCACGCTAGTACTGTGTAAAGCTACACCCGTATCTACTTTTTCCTAGACCAAATCTGACACCTAAAAGAAGGCTTTGGGCGAAAGGGGGTCCCCGCCTAAGGAAGTCCAGAAAGACATTTAATTTTTTCCCCACACCTCCATTACCCACTGGTTCCCCATCCCTCAGGGAAAATTTTTTAGAGGGTTTTTAACGCCTCCTTTTGTTTTCAGACTTTAAAAAAAATGGCACAGAGAAATTTTAACGAAAAGAATTTTCCCAAAAAGAAAAAGTTCGTCTGTTAAGAAACAACTGTAGATCACAGGGCACATTTAAAGTGGGAGAAAACTGCATCCCTGGTTCCTAAGTTTTTTTAAAATGACTTTTGAAAACATTTTTGATTGTTTTTAGAAAACCCGGGCCCCGGGTATGAACTGGCCACGGAACACCTTTGGGAAAATTGTTGCATACTGTTTGACGGGGGGAGGGTCAAACCCTTTAAGCAGCCCCCCCCCCTTTCCATTTAAACCAATACATTAATTTTTGACGCGTCCAAAAAAAACAAATTTTAGAGCGTATAACTTGTTACCTGTAAGTTATCAAAGAGCATTTCGAAATTTTCAAAAGACGACAAAATCAGACCTTTTTGTAAGTTTTGCTCGGAGAAAAAAGTTGCTTTTGAGAGGTGGTGTAGACGCCCAAATGTTTAAAAACTACGACAGCCTTGGTTTAGTTGTTACTACATTAAGATTTTAAAACGATGCTGTGAATACAAGAATAAACTAAACCCACATACACCTCGGAATTCTGGAAACTGCAGCTTAGCCCCGACAATTTAAAGAATTTCTCACAAACTTGTAAAGTACTAAAACACAGAGAAACCCAAAGGGAACTAAAAATTGGGCCTAGAATTTGGCAACCCCAAATCAGCTGCTCATTGCCCCCTGAAAGTACCTGCTACTGTAAATTCCGTACCTTTACCAGGGAAAAATCACAATCCTTTAATCTGTCCTTTTTGTGGCTTGACCGAAATCGATTTAACGAGAAGAAAAAAATTAAATTCCCCATTTTAACATAAAAGGCCCTGCTAGAGAGTATTGCTATAAGTTAGAAAGAGATACGAGAAGCAGTCGTGCGGCTGGCGCCCCCACTCAAGTCGTATCCTCTTCCGAGCAACAAAGACACCAAAATCCTAGCAATTCCTCTTATCCTACTGTTTTAGATAATGTTACTCAGGATAGATGACTAGCGTCAGAAAGTGTATCTGACGAAAAGATTCATTCAGCGATGAGTCCTTACTTTTCGAGAGATAAAGTAGGATTTGATGAATCACATCTAACTGAGATAATTACTTTCAGAGACACTGTCAGTTATCTCACGTTATTAAGGGAAGATGTACTGCCCATAACTGACGATACCTATTGCAAGATAGATGTATTGTTAGAAGCCTATGGAGGGGCTGTTATAAAAGTGCCTCTTCACAAAGTTTATATTCAAACAAGCTATTATACTGGTTATATTTCAGTGGGTATATCCAGTGGTGTATTTCCCATCAGGTCAGTGGACTTGTTGATAGGGAACGATATCCTTCATGCTGGTATATGTAAAGAACCACTTGTGATTGATAATAACACTGATGATAAATATGCCATTGAAGCTTGTAGAGAGAAACGTATTTTATTTCCTCTCAGCGCAATTACTAGAGCTATGTCAAAGATACAACAACCATCCTTGTCTCCTGTTGAGTTAGTTGATGACGATGATTTGGGGTTGAATATGTTGTTTAGTGACGCTCTGCACCCAGGGTCATTAACACTGACTCCCCCTGGTCATCAACCTAGTCAGGACACAACTGACGTTAAATTTCTAACTCATGATGATTTAATCAAGGATCAGTTTGTTGATCAGTCACTGGAAAGACTGAGAGATATAGCAGTTACTGAGAGTGAAGCAAAGGATCTCGATAATTGTTACTATTATAGTAACGGTGTACTGATGGAGAAAAATACATGCAAGTTGTCAGCTGATAGTGTTTCCACCACAGTCAAGCATCTCGTAGTGTTACCAGTTACATTTCGTGAACAAGCCATTGATTTTGCTCACAATAGTCCCATAGGAGGACATTTGGGTGTCAAGAAGACACTTGGTAAACTGGCAAAACATTTTACTTGGCCTAAGATGAAGGAAACAGTAGCTGATCATGTGCGATGTTGCCACGTGTGTCAAGTGACAGGCAAGCCAGCAGCGCACACTCCACCTACACCTCTCACTGTGTAGCAAAGTTCAGTTCATCTGGACTAGAGATTGTTCAGAATCATTCAAAAGGTTGAAGCATCTGCTTTCCTCTACTCTTGTGTTGAAGAGTCCTAATTTCAATCTTTCCATCTTTTTACATATAGATGCGAGTTGTTATGCAGTGGGCGCTGTGCTACTCCAACAGTCAACATCCACTGATATTCTCCATCCTATATGTTACTATTCATCTAAGCTCAAACGACACCAGAAAAATTATGCTCTAGCTCTTGTGGTGTCCTTTGAACATTTTGACGTGTATTTGGGCACTTCCCCATTTAAAATTTACGTAATTTTATGCCCAAATACCTTTTGTTACTTGCTATGTCAAATTCAGTAAAGTAACTTAATCCCTCCAGCCCATATTAACTATATAATCTCATGTCTAATTATTATATTTATATATTCACAGTATTGTTGTGTGTAGGAGACATAAGCTGAGTGTTGAATGGGTAGTGTGGTGTGGGCGATGGTACTGTGTGACGCAACACTGTCCTGCCGCAGACCCCCCCCCTCACTACACACCTTAAGCTGTTTCATACTCAGATGTCCATACTGCATAGCATTCCACAACCACTACTTAAGAGTGGAATGCAGTCTCCTCTACTATCATCGAGCCTCATCGTGCCCTACTTGTCTGCGCTATCCTGTCTCTACACTGATGTACATAACCACGAGTATGCAGAGATACGTTACTGTGTACTGCCCTAGTACTATGGGCATAACTTATAGTGAAACTGACACTGTTAAACTATAGAAGTGATTGGCACGAGAGTGACTCTGATTAATTTTTATATTATATTGTTAGTAATGTAACCTGAGTAATCAGTAATAATGTGAGACATTAATGCAACTCCTAGTGCGACCGTCTGTCGTGTTGGGGGGGTGTTGCAACCCCTGAATGGGTTGCAATGTTTATTATGTATATATATAATTATTACCTTTTCATTTAATTTTATATTGCTTATATTTGCGATAATAGCTAAATCGTAAATGTATTGCTTTATATTGTTATTTGACTTATGTTGTTAGGATGTAACATATTAAGTGCTCAGTTCAAGTCTTGATTGTCAAACTACTGTAATTATCGCTTGTAGCTCGTTAGACTGCCGGCTTCTGAGCTGCAGTTGTCCATGGAGCTATGACGTGATCGAGGGGGGGTGTCCTCACCTCGCCTAAAGTATTCAGTCTGCTCTAGACTCTCTTGGAGGTTGGACAAATTGTCTGTCTCATTATTCTTGTTAGTTCTATAGAACTCTGTTCACAGAACCTTGTATAGACTTTGTGATTTTCGACGTTGTACTGAGGTTGTGTGTCTCATAGACACTCTGAGCAACTCAGGTCCTGAACTATAGCTTATGACCTAATTTGTACTGGTTTCTGTGTATTATCACAGTCAGGGATTTTCTTATGCTGAACTTAGATTCAGTAGTATGGGAGTTTTGTGACTTTTGTGGAGGATCTGCAGATGGTCCCTACTTAGTGTTGTTATATTATCTCCTTGTTCCTGATTCTGTGTTGCAGTTGCTTGTTATATTGCTATTGGGCTTAGCATTCTTTTTATTGTTCAAGCAGACTGTTCTGATTGCCAGTCGGTCAAGAAGTTAGTTTATTTGAGGACTTTGTCAGTCACTTGTTTAAGTCTAGTCGAGCCGTGAGACATAGCGAAATACTTAGAGCACTTACACACACACACAAACTTGTACATATTTGTAATATCTTATTAAATGTTAATGTACCAGACGGTACTTAAGAATTATAAATGTGATATGTGCTTTCAGCACAATAATATTGTACTTGAGAGAAGTGATATTATGTTGATTACTGTGATTAATTTAATTTAATTTAATTTGATATACCTCTAGACTTAATAAATTTATTAAATTTTAATTTCTCTAGTTAGTAGCCTACCAGTTGTAATCCTGAAGCACTATTGAATCATACTGAATTTTAATTGATAATTGGACAAGGATACTGACTACTTGTTACGAAAACCCAGTAACAGGCTGGATGCTAGAAGGGCAGTCCTTTCTAGTGTTACCTGGAGATCTCTAAGCTTTTAGAATCGCGTTTTTTGTAACACCCCCCACCCCCGCACTAGTCACTAACTGCAATAACGTGGTCACTTTCCTACGTTCCCTAAACTTACACAGGACATACCCAGTCGGTTTATCTCCCCACAACACATCCTCCATCCCTGATCAAAAATGTACTGCATCAAAACGTTAGTTATGAATATCTGCAATCCTACCTCGAAGAAGTGCGATATCCTCATCCCCCCCGCCCCCCCTCCCGTAACAAGCCTGCAACTGTCCCTCCAGATAATTCTGCAATCCATATCTCCACCTTGCTTCCTCACGTCCCTTGACACTATAAAAATCCACAATCCCCAGTTTTGCCCACAACTCCCACCAGTCTATAAGCTCCATAGCCTGATCCCTTGCACCCCAATACCTATAGCACAACTCCTCAAAACCCATCCCCCCACCCTCCCCCCTAAGCAGCCGCACATTCACCTTCCAGTAACCAGGGTAAATATGCACAGCACCCTCCCACGACAGATCTACTATCACCGCCCTATGATCCGAGAAATCCACGTCAAATGTCTGCACCCTCCCTACCTCCAACCCCCTATGAACGAATGTGTGCTCCACCATAAAACCTCCCCCCCCCCGCAACATCTACGACTCCCACATCCCTCAACACATCCCTCAGGACACTTAAAACACAACCCGCCCCCCTCGGTTCCACATCCCGGCCCCGTATTGCACAATTCCAATCCCCACCTATAACTGCCTCCTCCCAACTTGTGACACACAAGAGGCTGGTCTCGTTTATCACTATCGCCACCCCCCTTTCAACTGCCAAACACAACTAACGTACATCTTATTCCCATTCAACAACAACTCACTGCAGAACTTATGATTGTGTTCCTGCAAGAAACACACGTCCACCTTGAATCTGTGTAAAATCCATACCAACCACACAGTTTTGATCTCAGACCCGAGACAGTTCACATTTAGGATGACACACCTGAAAATTATAAGAACGGCGGCTTGCCTACCACACCTTTACCAGTGTGTCGACCCGACGCCTCACCAGACCTTCCCTAGACACACGTCCCGGCCGTCCTTTCCTCTTGCTCAACCTCATCACTCCAACGACCAATTGTCCTTGCTTCCTCCTCTCCCAACTCCAACACCAACTCACAAGGACGCTGCTCCACAGCCGACATCCCAGGTGCCCTGGGAGCCTGTCTCCTAGGGCACTGTGCTGCCATATGATCGTAAGAGCTACATAAGCGGCAGGTTCTTTTCTGGCCGGCATAGTGCACAAAGACTTGCGTCCTGTAACCCATCAACGTGACGTAGGATGGTATAGGCCCAGCCACAGTCATTTTGAGGGTATAGGAACCCTCCGGTAGTCCCTCATATGGCCCATCCTTCAATACTCCCATAGTAGCAGAATGGACTTTTCCATAACGCAGTCACCTCGAAAGGTACGTTTCTCACCTTCACCCACGTATAGTACTTAGATACGTCGTGCAAGACGACGTCCACCGCCGAGTTCACAGTCATCTTCCTCTCTTGGTACTCATCAACGATCCTGTCGTAGAAGCCGGCACAATTCATTTTCACGAATACTCTGGACATCCCGTTTAAAGCTACACCATGTACTTCGTTCATTGTAGCGCCCCTGGGCGTGCCACGTACCAGCTCAATGCAAACAGTGTTGATCCTCTGACCCACTCGAACCGCCATCTTGGCTTCCACATGCAAAAGGTCACCACCAGAGGGCAGGCGTAGCAACTAGGCGAGCGTCCTCTCTCCCCGGAGGTCGAGAGACGAATTACGAATTAGTTATTGTGCTAGAAGTAGAAGTAGTTTCAATAGTGACAGAAGTACTAGCAGCAGCAGCAGCAGCAGCAGCAGCAGCAGCAGCAGCAGCACAGTAGTAGTAGTAGAATATGTTGTGGTAGAAGTAGAAGTAGTAGTGGTAGTAGTTGTTTTAGTAGCAGAAATTGTAATAGGAGTAGAAGTAGTAGTAGTTGTTGTAGTACCAGAAGTAGTAATAGTAGTAGAATTAGTGGTAGTAGTTGAAGAAATAGTAGTAGTAATTATAATAGTAGCAGAAGTAGTAGCTGTAGCAGTAGAAGTTGTAGTTGTAGTAATAGTTTTAGTAGTAAAAAAAGTAGTAGTAGTAGTAGTAGTAGTTGAAGTAGTGGTAGTAGTAGTAGTAGTAGTAGAAGTAGTAGAAGTAGTAGTAGTAGTTGAAGTAGTAGTAGTAGTAGTAGTAGTAGTAGTTGAAGTAGTGGTAGTAGTAGTAGTAGTAGAAGTAGTAGTAGTAGTTGAAGTAGTAGTAGTAGTAGTAGTAGTTGAAGTAGTGGTAGTAGTAGTAGTAGTAGTAGTAGTAGTAGTAGAAGTAGTAGTAGTAGTTGAAGTAGTAGTAGTAGTAGTAGTTGAAGTAGTGGTAGTAGTAGTAGTAGTAGTAGAAGTAGTAGTAGTAGTTGAAGTAGTAGTAGTAGTAGTTGAAGTAGTGGTAGTAGTAGTAGTAGTAGTAGTAGAAGTAGTAGTAGTAGTTGAAGTAGTAGTAGTAGTAGTAGTTGAAGTAGTGGTAGTAGTAGTAGTAGTAATAGAAGTAGTAGTAGTTGAAGTGTAGTAGTAGTAGTAGAAGTAGTAGTAATAGTAGAAGTAGAAATAGTAGTTTTTGTAGTAATAGTAGAAGTACTAGTAGTAATAGAGGTAGCAGCAGTAGTGGAAGAAGATGTAGTAGTAGCAGTAGTAGTAGTAGTAGAAGTAGTAATAGAAGTAGTAGTAGTAGAAGTAGTGGTAGTAGTTGAAGTAGTAGTAGTAGAAGTAGTAGTAGAAGTAGTAGTAGTAGAAGTAGTGGTAGTAGTAGTAGTAGTAATAGAAGTAGTAGTAGTAGTTGAAGTAGTAGTAGTAGAAGTAGTAGTAGAAGTAGTAGTAGTAGTGGTAGTAGAGTAGAAGTAGTGGTAGTAGTAGTAGTAGTAATAGAAGTAGTAGTAGTAGTTGAAGTAGTAGTAGTAGAAGTAGTAGTAGTAATAGTAGAAGTAGAAATAGTAGTTTTTGTAGTAATAGTAGAAGTACTAGTAGTAATAGAGGTAGCAGCAGTAGTGGAAGAAGATGTAGTTGTAAAAGTAGTAGTAGTAGTAAAGTAGTAATAGAGTAGTATAGTAGAAGTAGTGGTAGTAGTAGTAGTAGTAATAGAAGTAGTAGTAGTAGTTGAAGTAGTAGTAGTAGAAGTAGTAGTAGAAGTAGTAGTAGTAGTTGAAGTAGTAGTAGTAGAAGTAGTAGTAGAAATAGTAGTAGTAGTTGAAGTAGTAGTAGTAGAAGTAGTAATAGAAGTAGTAGTAGTAGTTGAAGTAGTAGTAGTAGAAGTAGTAGTAGAAGTAGTAGTAGTAGTTGAAGTAGTAGTAGTAGAAGTAGTAGTAGAAGTAGTGGTGGTACTAAAGATACACAGGATAACTTATGGAAATTACAAGCGTGATTGAACAAAAAGCAACTTCAGTTCAAACCCCCCCCACCACCACCACCACCACCACCACCCCCCACCACCACCACCACCACCACCACCACCACCACCACCCCCCACCACCACCACCACCACCACCCCCCACCACCACCACCACCCCCACCACCACCCCCACCACCACCACCCCCACCACCACCACCACCCACCACCACCACCACCCCACCCACCACCACCACCACCACCACCACCACCACCACCACCCCCACCAAAACCACCACCACCCCCAGCACCACCCCCACTACCACCCCCACCACCACCCCCACCCCCACCACCACCCCCACCACCACCCCCACCACCACCACCACCACCACCACCACCACCACACACCCCCACCACCACCACCACCCCCACCTCCCCCCCACCACCACCACCACCCCCACCACCCCCACCACCACCACCCCCCACCACCCCCCACCACCACCACCCCCCACCACCACCCCCACCACCACCTCCACCACCACCACCACCACCACCACCACCTCACAAAAGTGCAGTAGGTCATGTAAATTGGAGTGTTTGAGGGACAACAGAGAAGACACAGAGGCGAGTTAGGTAGTCAAAGAATTACAGAGATACATAATGGATCCGGGTCTTGTGACACTAACATTTGCGTGTTTTAAGCAGATAACAATATTATCGAACTTCTAACAAATTTATTAACGACAGAACAATCGTAATGAGTTTACAGTCATGAATATAGTCACAAATATTATAATGTAGTTCCAGGTGGTTATGATATATTTGAAGTTACTTAGAATAGGCAATGCCAGGATATGTTTCCTGCATGCCTAGAAATGTTGTCAAGCTGAATAGAATACTTGTTCGTTTTTTGTACATATTGTAAGTGAGTTGGCGCTGGATTCTTGTGTCTCTTTTTTTTTAATTCCAGCACATTATAATGTATGGGTGTGATAATAGTTCTAGCAAGGTCTACATTTGACTATCTGCACCAGCAAGTTGAGCACACTTCCAGAAGTACATATAGCCTGGAGTCTAGACTTTCCTAGTTCCTATTCGTGGACCCATGACACGTAAGGCAATCCATGTCAGTCATATAAGAATTGCGTTTCAGATTGTGCACGATAGCCTCAATTATAAGTGAATCAAGCTTAAATAACCCATCACTACCAATGAATAACGATAGTTTATCGTGTTTAATTAATAATTGCAGACTCGAGAATATTTCTTTCTGGCCATGAAGTACATGTGACCCACTAGGCGAGTTTGCCCTAGATTTTCGTTTTCGTTAATTGCAATTTTATAACTGTAGTGTAAACACGCCCTAGCAAGATACTGATAAAGTGAATATTGATGAGAGTTTTTCTTTTTCGAGCCGCCCTACCTTGGTGGGAAACGGCCGATGTGTTAATAAATAATATATATGTCGTGCCGAATAAGTAAAACTTGCGATCTTGGCGTTAAATAGCAATGCACTTCTTACCGAAGAGGGCAAGCGATAATTTGTGTATGCAGTAATTTCGCAATATCATTCTCTGCTTAGGCGTTGTGCTGAGCGGTTGTCAGCTGTTGCTCCTCAGTCCCGACACCTGGTGGAGAGTTTACAACATCAACAACAATGGCGACTGCGTTTCGCCGCCGTGTTAATACTGTTTGTATTCAACTAACGCAGGGATCTATCACCGGCAAATCAGTAAATGTGTTACTGCCAGCAATCATTCGTGATACTTATGGCATTCAACGTGAATCCTTGTGTGGCGTCGCCTTGAATGGAACTACACGGATCTTTGTCAAGTTTTGTGACACTCAGATGTACGAGAAGATTGTGACCCAGTACCAGGATATAAGTAAGCAAGTCACCCCAGCAGTTTCTGTCCAGTTGCATGACGTTTCACGATACTATACGTGGGTACGTGTGAGAAACGTGCCTTTTGAGGCCAATGAAGTTGATATACGTGACGTTTTTGAACGTTATGGGAAGATCCACCTGGTCACCATGGGTAGGTGGTCTGACGGCCACTATAATGGCCTTCAGGAGGGGTCATTTACGTTGAAAATGTCCCTGCGTCAGCTGATTCCTTCGTACATTCAACTGGAGGAGTTTCGTTCCCAGGTGTACGTTACGTACCCTGGACAGAGAAGAACTTGCCGCCTCTGCGGCGCTCTGGATCACATAGCGGCTCAGTGTGTCCAGCACCAGCCGCCATCGGGGCGTGGTCGTCGTCCTGACGGTGAGGTACCCCGTCAGGCTCTGGAAGAGGAGGTTGTCGAGACCTCGCCGCGTATGACATCATGGAGTGCTGAGGTTGATAGGGCCATGCTACTAGAGTCATCTTGTGTGACTCTACCTGGGACTGCCTCCCTTGACGAGGTGGAACATGTGAACAGTGAAATCCCTCTAGCAAGAGAGGCAGGTGAGATGGAAGCCGACATTGTATCTGCGTTAAGTGACTATTAGCATCGATGAGTCTGATTCTGTGTTGTGTTCTGATGGGGGGAAATTACGTGCAGATGATGCTGATCAGATAGCTAAAGTGAGCGATTTGGAGAGTTCGAGTTTTCATACTGTTGAGGCAGAAATTCACAAGGAGAACACTCCAAGTACTGACATGTCTGAAGATGCTGTTTCTAGGAAGCGTGCGGCTACCCCATCCGACTCCGATGATGTCTTGACCCCTGGACAACGTTCAGGGAAGAAGACGTGGTCGGAAATCACGGGTGGGGGGAGGTCGCGCGAGTCCAGGACAGCAGGTAATATCACGGGGATTGCCAAAGGTGCGGGAAGTGCCTTGGGTGCTTGCCGGCGCAAAGAGAAAAAGGAGTGGTAGCCCCTAGAGGAAAGCCACCTTTAACACAGTTAGGTGTGTAACTATTAATGTTAATGGTTTGAAAATCTGTCAGAAAGTGTGTGCAGGTGCGTGAGTGGTTGAATCGTTTTGCAGTGGATGTGTGTTTTTTGCAAGAACATAACCATAAAGTAGGTAGTTTGTTTGAGATGGATGGTTATGACATTTATGTGACTCACTCCAGACGTCTGAAAGGTGGAGTGGCTGTGTTGATAAAAGCGACCAGCCCGTTTGTGCTGAGACATTGGGAGGAAGGGGGGAGGGTCGCGTGGTGCGAGTCGTGGGGGATTGGGTAGTAGAAGAGTTGGTTTTGTAGGGGTATATGGGCCGGCTGAACATGATTTTAATATTAAAAATACTTTTGTTAGAGATGTCTTGGTATATTATTTGAGGTCCCTGCCAGAAATTACAGTGGTAGGTGGTGACTGGAACTGTGTAGTGCGCCGTAAAGATGTTGAACCGAGGGGGGCGGGGTTCTGTTCGCTTGTTTTGGGTGACTTGTTGTCTGGTTTGGGGTTGGTTGATGTACGCAGAGGACGTGACTTTGGGATTGAGCATACTTTTGTGTGTAGAGGCTATGCAGCATGTTTAGATAGGGTGTATGTGTCTCGGCGGGTGGTCGTAATCAGTGTGCGTGTATTGAACGTCTTTTTCTCCGACCACCGGGGAGTTTTTGTGGAGCTCAACTGGGGAGGTCTCCCGCATCGTTTTAAGGGATACTGGAAACTGAATACGCGGATGCTACAAAGTGCGGATGATAGGGAACTATTCGAGGACTTCTGGGCGTCTATGGGAGTAGACTCCTGGGAGGGATGGGATTTAGTACGACAGTGGGATGAGGTTGTGAAGCCTCGAATTAAGGAATTTTTATGTGAATCGGTGTAAGGAGCACTCGCTTGGAGTATGGTTTTCAGAGGTACCTGGAGGGTCATCTACGACAATGTTATGAACAGGGAGAGGCATCTGGGGTTTACCCAGTGGATGAGATCGATGCTATTAAAGAACAAATCCAAGTATTGAAAAATAAGGTTTTCGATGGGGCGCGCATTTCGAGTGGGGTGGAGGAGGCTTTGTGGGGTGACAAGCCGTCTGCTTGTGTCTTACAAAGTCAGACACAAAGGCGAAAAGCGACTGAAATTGTGAGTTTAGTGGTGGCAGAGGAAGTTGACGGGTACAGTGAGGGACAGGTCTTAACAACAACTGAGGGATAAGTTTTTTATGTCGAAACTTGGAGTAAGATCCAGATGCAAAGTAAAGACATGAGTGAGCATGCGATACAGGATTTGGGAAGAGGCGTACGATGCGAGTTAAATGATTATGATCGCCTTCTCATGGGTGGGCCTATATCTGAGGCAGAGGTGTGGGAGGCACTACAAGGAATGAGTAAGGGGAAGGCTCCAGGCATTGATGGCATCCCTTGTGAATTTTATATCAAACATTGGGAGGTAATACGGACTTTTATGGTTCGTTTACTCAATGCGATGAAGGAGGGGGGGGATGGTGTTGGGTCTGTCTCAGCGTACGGCGGTGTTGGTCTTAGTTAGGAAATGTGATGTGCTGTTAGCGATTAAGGACTACCGTCCCATATCGTTGATGTGTAGTGACTATAAACTATATGCGAAAATATTGATGAATAGAATTAAGAAAGTGTTTGATAAGGTAATCCACAAGAGTCAGTTTGGTGTGCCAGGTAGGTCAATGTATGATGGTCATGGGAATATCAGGGAGTTTGTTGAGGAATGCGGGTAAGGGGTGGGGGGGGGGTGTTTTGGCTTTAGATTGGCGAGCCGCTTTTGATAGTGTGGAAAGAGAGGTTCTGTGGAAATTTATGAGATGGCAGGGTTTTGGAAATGAGGTCATCATGTGGGCCCGTTCGTTGTACAATGGAGCGGGTTTTAAAGTACAAATTAATGGCAAGTTAGGTGTTTTTGTACACATGAGCAGGGGCATTCGTCAGGGATGCCCCATGTCTCAAATGTTTTTTGCATGTATGCAGACCCTTTTTTACTGGGCTGTTTGTGGGCGGGGAATAGAGACATCGTGGGGTCCGAGTAGTGGTCGACCAACCCTTGTGGTTTATGTTGATGATACTACTGTGTTATTACATTCACGGGAGCAATTGGGTTTTGTTGGGAGACTTGTTGACATATTTGGCAAGGCTACGGGGATGTGTGTTAATAGAGAAAAATCGAAAATTATGGAGTTGGGGGAGTGGGTGGGGATGGGGTGGATGCCAGAGGGGTGGACTGTGGTTGATCGTATCACTATATGTGGTATTCATTATATGCGGGAGGTCGATCAGATGAGGGCGTGCAATTCAGGGAGGGTTGTACATAGTATCTTGGGGCGCTTAAATAGTCTACGGCCGCGACATTTAACCCTGCATCAGAGGGCGGTGGTCATTAATGTCCTGCTTTATAGCAAAGTATGGCACGTTGCTGCACTGTATCCTCTGTTGCAGGGGGACGTCAAACGTCTTTTGCATAGAATTTATCGATTTTTGTGGGGTTCAGGATGCGATTGGCTCACAAGAGCGGTGGTGGAGACACCACTGCATCAGGGAGGGTTGGGTCTCATTCCTCTAGAGGCTCGTGTCATGGCATGTTACGTGAAGCGTCGTTTTCTCCGACTGGGTGGGATGCATGGCGGGTTAAGCGAATTGTATCATGACCTGCGCAGGTGGTGGAGAGGGAGGAATTTAATTTGGTGCGACGCGATGCTTCGCGTATTATTGAACATGAGGGACGTGCGCTGTGTAAAATTATGTACCTTAGAAAGGGCGGGTAAGGAGGTAGTCGTGGTGCGAGTTGAAGGAATGTATCCCATGTATGCGTGGGGTGATATATGGAGGCGAGTTCAACAGTTGCGGCTGCCTGCTCAAGTACGGGAAGTGGTTTTTAAATTTTTACATGGAATCTTGCCGCTCGGGGGTGGTGTTGTATAATAGGCGTTTGGAGGAAGACTGGGGTTGTCCGGTGTGCGGGATGGAGGAATCTGCTTTTCATGTTGTGTATTTCTGTGAGACTTTAGGTATGGTACGAGAGTGGTTCAGTAGGGTTTTGCGTTTGGTAGGGGGGGGGGGTTTGTCGGTACTCCGGGCGTTGAGTTTTGATGTAGGTGGGGTTGACTTGCGTGTACAACGTGCGGTGTCGTATGTTGTGGCCGATTATATTTTCGTGTCATGGTGTCATGTAGGGGGGTAATGACTGAATAGGATATAAGTGGGGAATATGGGAGTAAGCGGGGGATTATGTAGGCAGGGGAAAGGCAGGCGAGGTGGTAGGAGTGAGATGATTAGCGGAGGTAGGTAGGTAATGACAGGTCAGTGGTGACCACCACGACACTCTCATTAACTCTACACTACTCACTAACATATGCCTCGCCCATTCTTCACTCATATAAACATAATAAAATATAAGAAAAAAGAATAAATAACGGTGGGCAGTGAATATTACTATTCTACTCAAACACAGTTTATTATTAAGTCTTTGTACAATAATATATTTGGGAACAGGAGTACATTATTGTGTTTAGATAAATGGGGTGGTACATATAAGCAGTGAGACAGGGAAATACAATCAACTTGACGAAAATGAATATAACTACAATATAGCACAGAGGACAGTTCACTACAGGAACTAAGCCACAGGTCCCAAGACCCATACAGCACGAGTAATGCGCCAAGCCAGTACTCTGCCCAATGCCTCCAACAGTCTCCTCCAGAGACTTCAGCAGCCTTCTCCCGAGCCCTGCACCCCAGCAGCAGCTCCACTCGAAGTCTCTGCTCAGGAGCTCTGCACCCCAGCAGCAGCTCCGCTCGAATCTCCCTACTCAGCTCTTCCTTGGGCTTTTATGGTGGTCCAAGAACCCTCCACAAAGACGTGTACGACCTGACGCCTAGGTCTGAGGCGTCAAGAACAAAAGACCTCAGACGTGGGCGTGGCTACAGACGTTTGCCAAGGCAAGGTGTGACCATATAATTGGTTAAATTAGGTCTCCCCAGAGACCTCACAAGCCCAGCTGGACTACATCACATCCCCCTTTCTCCCCCAATTTAAAATATCTGAGAACTACGACAATTTGTCCTAGTTATTAGACTATTTTAATCCTAATCCCTTAAATCTATTACAATACAAAGACAAAATTATACATAATACAATTATATTTCCCTCAACCTCCTCAACTACCACAAGGCAGCATAATCAGTACCTCTGGCAGTTGGCCAGCATAATAGTCGCTCTCTGGTGCAAAGCCTCCTTACCCGTTATTTCTCCTTAAACCTAAATATCGGGCTCCAGTGCCTTCCCTACTTCTACTAGAAATGCACTAGCCAATGCTAGTCACCCTCGCACGTTAACCATTGGGCCAAACCTCTCTAGGCTTCTATGGCGTGGAAAACTGCTCCAACGGGTTGCATTCTTTCAAGTAACTGCAACTGGACCACTTCACGACCACCAAGGTCTCATTTTCGGCAGACTTCACATGCACACTACAACATTTGAAAATCGAGACAGGGCAGGCATCGCAGCTAAGACCCTCCATTATCCTATGCCACTACTAGGATTCACTGGCCTCATAAAACAAGGCGGCCATAATCACTGGACCGTTTTCAAGGTCACCTTATTCCACACAGGTAACACTAACACTTCTGGCAAGTCAAAGTAGGCTGGGGACATCTCACACTCTTAATTGTCTCTCATGGCTGGCAGGGCATCCCCGCATACCTGTCGCACAGGTCGACCAGCAAGGCAGGACACACCTCCATGCCGCCCTTGAAAGCAGGCTGGTCCCAGCAGCTGGAGTCCATCTCTGCGGCTCACGTCCTTCCACATCTCCGAGGATGGCAACTCCTTCATAGTAGATTCTCTTGTTCTGGCACACCAGCCAGGATCCCTCACACACCACTGCAGCATCACCGCCATCTCCTCTTGAGCTAGGCAGCATCGCAGCATCGCAGCACGGCTACTGCATCACAGCACGGTCCCAACATCTCATCAACCCGGCACGGTCCCAGCATAGCAGACAGCATCACAGCACGGCCACAGCATAGCAGACAGCATCACAGCACGGCCACAGCATAGCAGACAGCATCACAGCACGGCCACAGCATAGCAGACAGCATCACAGCACGTCTACTGCATCACAGCACGGTCCCAACACCTCAGCATCACAGCACGGTCCCAGCATAGCAGACAGCATCACAGCACGGCCACAGCATGGCAGACAGCATCACAGCACGGCCACAGCATAGCAGACAGCATCACAGCAGCCGACATCAGCAGTAGTAGGCTATGGTCAGTTGCTAGAGGTGAGGTGAGGTCACTTCAGGTCATCAACAGCAGGTGCGGTCACCCATCCCTGGCAACTGCGGGTTACTGGCGGTCCGCGGGTGATGGTCACAGAGGCTGGGTGACGCAGACAGACACCCACTACACTGGATGACAGACCAGGGCAGCAATACATCTACTGGGGCACATCAGCTGGGTGACTGGGCACATCAGGTGGATAATAATCATAGGCATCTCTTCAGTGGGTGACAGTTGTGGGCTAGTCTTCCAAGGTGGGCTGGGTGACTTCTCATTCCTCTGTAAATATTCAATTTCGGCCAGTAATTGCTTCCCCCAAAAGTCTCACCCAAACACTGATATTCTCCACCATTTATCTCAAACCAACAACCAACTCCACCAAATATAATAATACAACCAAGCAATTATTCAGACCCACTGTCAAGAAAAGGTCAGTTAAGGTCACTAGGATTATAATATTATAATAACACAAAATCAAATGGTAGCATAAGTATAACCGAGCAGTCAAAAATAAGGCACGTGGGACTGGTTCCTACTATAAAAATAAGAACCACCACCGCTTAGACACCATGTCATGTAGGGGGGTGATGATTAGGGGAATAATGGGGGTAAGCGGGGGGGAGTCAGTAGGTAGGGGACAGGCGAGGTGGTAGGAGTGAGGTAGGTAGATAATGTAAGGTCACTGGTGACTACAACTTCACCTCTCATTACTCTACCCACCACACTACACTCCCTGTCACTACATGAAATAAAATAAGAAATAGGAATAGCAAATAACGGGGACAGTGAATATTACTATTCTACTCAAACACAGTTTATTATTAAGTCTTTGTACAATAATATATTTGGGAACAGGAGTACATTATTGTGTTTAGATAAATGGGGTGGTACATATAAGCAGTGAGACAGGGAAATACAATCAACTTGACGAAAATGAATATAACTTACAATATAGCACAGAGGACAGTTCACTACAGGAACTAAGCCACAGGTCCCAAGACCCATACAGCACGAGTAATGCGCCAAGCCAGTACTCTGCCCAATGCCTCCAACAGTCTCCTCCAGAGACTTCAGCAGCCTTCTCCCGAGCCCTGCACCCCAGCAGCAGCTCCACTCGAAGTCTCTGCTCAGGAGCTCTGCACCCCAGCAGCAGCTCCGCTCGAATCTCCCTACTCAGCTCTTCCTTGGGCTTTTATGGTGGTCCAAGAACCCTCCACAAAGACGTGTACGACCTGACGCCTAGGTCTGAGGCGTCAAGAACAAAAGACCTCAGACGTGGGCGTGGCTACAGACGTTTGCCAAGGCAAGGTGTGACCATATAATTGGTTAAATTAGGTCTCCCCAGAGACCTCACAAGCCCAGCTGGACTACATCACAATGGGCTATGAGGCACGTTGATGGTAACAGTAGAATTAGGGTGTTAGCAGGGACGATTTATAGGACAAAATGTCGAAATAGGTTGGTATATGAGGGGAGATGGGAGAGAGACTTCCCGCCTGAATATAAAGCCTTGGAGTTACGAGATTTGAGATAGTTGTGAGTGTTCAGTGGGTAATCTAACGGGCTGGTCAGCTGCGTCTAATTGTGTTTGTCAAGTGCGTGAATGTTTTGTGTTCTCAGGTTTTATGTGCGTCTCCTATGTAACGGTGATGACGAAATATCTTACGTGCTTTGTATATACAACTTTTAGGAATGTTTCTCGTCTTTTATGCCTCAATTACAAGTCATTGGTGTACTTTTTGTATATGGTGTGCTTCCTAGCACAGTTGAAACGTTTTTCTTATTTCCGTTTATACTTTATGCCGTGTCCGTGTGCTTTTCAATAATATATGTATATATGCATAGTTTCGTTTTCCTGTAAGCTGTGATGGAGCTTGAACTATATGTGGAGGTAGTATTTTTCAATGTGTGCATCTCGTCAGTGTATAAGTTCACTTATAGCTGCTGGCATTTGTGTTTTATTGAGATGTCAAATATCACAGTGTATTTTCGTTTTGTTATATTAGATATTTTCATTGTAGTGAATGGTAGTGTCATCCTGATCCACCTTTGAACTGTAGTGCCTATTCTTAGTCCATGATAATAACCCCGTGGTAGTCGCCCAAATTAACGTATTGTTGTGCTCTTTAAGGCACCTGAGTTCTTAGATTAAGTCTTGGATACGTTGTGTGTTGGCAGGCGGAAGCCACGCCTAGTAATATGCCAGATGAAGTATCCCGTTGTATAATACGTGATTGCTTGTGTAGGTGTGTAATTCTGTGTGCTTGTTTTGTCACATTGTTTATTTGTATAGTGTTTATTTTCCTGTGTTTTGACTTTATTATTTATTTATATAAGAATGTAGTTAGTGCCTGGTATCTCGTTGACATATTATTTTATGCACCCATAACTATTTTGTACCTGAGTTTTCAATAAAATAAAAAAAAAATTCTTATTGTATAGGGGTTAATTTTGGGAAGAGCATGTACTTGTTTTTAACTGAGATTGTGATGTAGGTCATTAGTCTGATTATATACTGTGAAGGTTGTGAACCTTTGTCATATGTCAGTCACAGTATGTTAACTATACAAATCTGAAAGGTTTATATAATTTATATTTTATATAGTTTATATAGTTATAGTTTATATTGTTTATATTATAGTAGTATGTTATATGGAAAATTTGGTGAATGTATATGGGTAACCTCTTTTATGTCCATTACAATGTGTTGTTAAAACTTGTTAGTGTATGTTGTGTAGGATTGTTAGTGTATGTTGTGTAGGATTGTTAGTGTATGTTGTGTAGGATTGAGGATCCTACTGTACCCATTTTATATCTTTATTTAATATTAAGCTGTAAAGTTTTTTTTTTTTTTTTTTAATAAAATATAAAAAAAAATTCGCAAAAATCATTCTGAACCTAGTGTAAAAATATATTTCATTGTGCTTATTATTATTATATTATTGTGAACGTATATAAAATATATTTAGTTGGATTAGGCTAAAATAAATTGCGCTTGTTATAATAAGGTTAGGTAAGTTTTCTAAGATTGTTTTCTCACAAAACTATGATTTTTTACGTAAATAAAAAAATAATGTATGTATCTATAAAAGTATAAGATAAAATTTTAGAAAAGACTTAATTTTAAATGAGTTCTTGCTAATTGACCAATTTTACCTTTTATTTATTTGCTTATACAACAACACAACAACACAACACACACATAATATATATATTAATAAATATATATATATTATAATATTATATATTATATATATATATATTATTTATATAATCATATATAAAATATTATATATATATATATATATATTATATATATATATAATATATATATATATATATATATATATATATATATATATATATATATATATATATATATATTATATATATATATATATATATATATTATATATATATATATATTATATATATATATATATATATATATATATATATATATATATATATATATATATATATATATATATATATATATATATATATATATAATATATATATATATATATATATATATATATATATATATATATAATATATTATATATAATATATATATATATATATATATATATATATATATATATATATATATATATATATTATATATATATATATATATATATATATATATATATATATATATTTTATATATATATATATGTCGTGCCGAATAGGCAGAACTTGCGATCTTGGCTTAAATAGCAACGTTCATCTTGCCATATAGGACAAGTGAAAATTTGTGTATGCAATAATTTCGCCCAAATCATTCTGAACCTAACGAAAAAAATATATTTGATTGTGTTTGTTTAGTATTAAATTATTGTAAACGTATTTAAAATGTATTTAGTTGGGTTAGGCTAAAATAAATTGCTCTTGTTATAATAAGGTTAGGTAAGTATTTTAAGATTCTTTTGGTGCAAAATTAAATTTTTTTTACATTAACATTAATGAGAAAAATATATCTTTAAACGTATAAGAGAAAATTTTAGAAAGGACTTAATTTTAAATGAGTTCTTGCTAATTGACCAGTTTTACATATTCGGCACGACATATATATATATATATATATATATATATATATATATATATATATATATATATATATATATGTATTTATATACACTCATATTGTTAGTGAATTATATATATAAAATTCAACTCGATATTTCTTTTGCAATAGTTCTAATCATCTCGGCATTTTCTCTAGTTTGTGCTTATAAACTGGTAAAGGAGAGAGGGTTTTACTCAACTGTCTGGCTGTTGAACAACTCATAGTGTTGGCCGAGGGCGCTTCATTATACCTTCGGTGTCTCAGCAGTTGTCGCTTTGCTCTTGGCTGAGCTGCGGGCAACCAGTTTGCTTGCAGACTCTCATGGGTAATGAGTCCTCATCTCGGTGGTGAAAATTGGAAGTCCTCCTACATGAACACCCGCCAACTCCCTCACCAGTTCTGACACTTAGTTGATATGTATGAGGTGTGTTGGTAATCTTCTTTATTGTTAGTTCCACGTTGTTAGGCTGAAGTTTCAAACTTTGGCTATGGCGTTCCTATCAAGGAACTTTCCCTGTGTGGAGTTAATTAGCTTGTTAAGGTATTGAAATTTGGCTCCTGACATATTGGCCTCTGCCATCACCTGTGCAGGGTAGTCCCTGAGGAGGGCTGCATATGAAAGTTAATTCCTGTGCATGAGTGTAATCTAGCCCATGAGCAGCTGCTTCTATACAAGTTAGTCTATGAGTAAGAGTTCTGGTGTAAACTGGTCGCTGACATACTGGCTTCTCCTAAAATATGTGCTAGCTAGTGCCTGAGCAGGAGTTCGTTTGTAAACTTGTCCATGACATGCCGACCTCTGCTACAGTCTATGCTTCCTTAGTCCCTGAATAGTTGTGCCTGTGTAAACTGGTCTCTGATGTGCTGGCCCCTAACACTGAGTATGTACTTTCCCACACTCAATGCTGTTGCCTTGTGTAATGACTTTCATGACAAGTTAACTCTCGGCCATTTTAGACTTGTACTATCATTACTCTTCCTTTTAAATATATGTAGTTAGATTACGATTACAAGGGTTGAATACTTTGGTTCAAGTGTCTGCTACATAACTTCGGCTGAAAGCCTTTGAAGGTCGTTCTAGTTAAGACATTTTCTGTTTAATACCTGAATACTTACGCTCAGTATAGACAGAATTTTTTTAATATACAAGATATTTTCGTTCCATTAGCTTGTTTAAGTGATTCAATGAAACCCGTTTACTTGTTACATTCACAAAAACAGGCTTCTTTCAGGCTAAGAGCCTATCTCCTAGTTTGATAGACTGCCATTTCTATCACTCAGTGGAAAGTTTGAATTAGTTTTGGGTTGTGTATGTTCTAATTTATTTTATATGAAATTTTAAATTTAAGTTGCCATGTGATAACTAACTACTTTAGAAACTAATGCCACACTCTGCACTAGAACTAACGCTTGCATTGAGGTAGAGACGGCTGGGCTTATGATACGGGGACATGTGTCTCGGACTGGGCAACTACCGCAATGACATTAAGGTTAAATTGAGGTGCTGGAGGAAGTTGGAAATATACTTATCATCTGGAAAGAATTTAGCATTATCAACATAAAATATCGTGTAGCTGTATATACTGAATATAACATTCTTCCTGGCATCCACATTTTCAGAACCCCGACAGGAGCTTCGAACCTTCTCAGAAGGTGAGTCTTCCTCAAGCTGGATTACAAACACTGAAATTCAGTTGAAAATATGTCAGATTTACAGTCTTTTTCAAAGAAAGATATTAGAGCTACCTCCGTGAATTGTGGAAAATTATTATTGTCCTAATCAACATATTTTTCCTTCTGTCTTAAATAGATCTTAAATTGATCTATTTAAGACAGATATAATTTAAACCTAACAGATACTCCTGCCGGAGTTCATTCCCTCTCTCAAGCTACCGGGACAGTAGGAAGTGCCGTTGTTGTGACAGAGAGAGATGGCTCCTAACTAGATAGTGGGACCAGAATTAATAATTGAGTTTCCACCCTCCATACTGAATTGTTGCACTCAGTGCACCCAAACGTGCTCATTCATAATAACTTACACCATAGACTGAAGTAACTCACTAATGTCTACAGATAGTGAAAAAAATAATCACGTTGTACAGTTCAGACAATAAAATCTTTTTCTGCAACTTGCTTCTTATCTTCCCTACTGTCAGCGAAACGTCTTTTGGATCCAGTGTTCCCAAAATCTTGGAATTGATACTATTTATCTGAACAACTAAATAGCTTTTGATGTGTTCCACAAGTTAGATTGATGTGTTCCACAAGTTAGATTGATGTGTTCCACAAGTTAGATTGATGTGTTCCACAAGTTAGATTGATGTGTTCCACAAGTTAGATTGATAAACGAGACAATAACAGAGTAAACAACAACGAAATTAAATAAAAATAAATATTATTCATAACAAAAGCTGCACAAAAAAATAATCTTAGGTCCATGATGCTCACAGTTTATGTGATCTAGATAAAAGGATAAATAATTTAGCCGAATATAATTAGAAAAAATTGCTGACAAACCAACAATAAGTCAACAAATAATTTGACAGTAGTCATGGAGCTTAAAACAACATGGGTATTTTATTACTGTTGTCAGAAAAGTAATAGTTGCAGTTTATATTCTGGCATAGTCGATTGACGGCTAAGTGTATGCATCAGTGAGGTGAAAATTATAGAATCGGTCACCAGATACCAGGTTTCATTCAGAGTGGTGCAGTATATTCTTCAAAATTTACACACAGCGACCTATTTCAGGTAATTAATAGGCACATACTGATCTCAAAATTACTATGGAATTCGTAGTATGAAGGAGGCTGGACTTGTGGTTATTATCAAAGTTGGGTTTAAATCTTCAAGTTGGTGATACAGGCTAGGCTGAATCCATGTGTGAATGAATCAACGTTTAAATCTGTGTGTATGATACCAGGCGAATCTGAACTCGAGTGCGGGGACCAAAAGCGAGTGTGGTTTAATCCATGTTCATTGAGTCCCAGGTCCCTAAACCAGTGTTTGGATGATCCTCGCCGGTTCTAACTCTGTGAGTGATCCCAGATATGTATGAAACAGTGTGAAGGTGATCCCAAGGGTGCCTGAACTCTGAGATTACTTGTGGGTGGGTAATCCCCAGGCGGGTCTGAACCCTCATGTGGGTAATGCAAGGCGGGTCTCATCGTGTGATCTTAGATGTATGTGGAGATCCCACGCGGGCCTGAACCAATCTATAAGTGATCCAAAGCACCTCTAAACGTATGTGTTGGAGGAGCCGAGGGGGTCTATAACGTGTGTGGGTGACCCCAAGCTGGCATAAACTAGAGTTTGGGAAATCCCAGAGGGGTCTGTACCCTTGTATGGGTAATGCCAGGCAAGTCTGAAGCTATGCTGGGATTATCCAAGGAAGATTTAAAATCGTGCATAAGTAATCCCAGGCGGATCTGACCCAGTGTGAGTGATCCCAGGTGGATCTGACCCAGTGTGAGTGATACCAGGCGGATCTGACCCAGTGTGAGTGATCCCAGTTGAGCTTGAAATCTTGTGCTGGTCATCACACATCTACCTGAACCTGAATTTGTGTGTTCGAGCCAGGTGATCCCGAATCTACTGAATGTGTAATTAATCCAAGGCTAGTCTGAATCCTTGTGTGGGTAATGCCGGGCACGTCTTAACCCGTGTGTGGATGGTCTCAGGGTGGCCTAAACCCGTGTGTTCATGTGTCCAGTTGGACCGGGATGTATTTATGCTTGTGAAAGGGCTTAATAGCTTATTTGCGTGCATTCCTTTCCCTCCATTTTCTCAGGTGTTGAATAATTCCTACGGATTTAGCGTCTTCAACGTGAATCTAATAATAATTATTACTGGCAGTTTAAATATATTTTTATGTATGAGTTCGTGAAATATTTGTAGTACCTTAAACATATGGATTAAATTGTTTACTACATATTATAAAAGGTATACAATACCAACAAGTTAATAAGTAAAATATATGTACGTATGTTTGTAGTGCCTTTGCTAATAACCCCACAGTTATTGCCATCTTTTTTTGATCTCGAGAAGGCATATGACACTACTTGGAGACATAACATCTTACCCAAGCTCACTCCTTGTGCCTTACAGGCAATCTGCCATTTATTCTTAAGAACTTCTAATCCGAAAGATATTTCCATGTTCGGGTTAATAATTTGCTTACCCCGGGCTGTGTCCCTCAAGGATGTGTTCTTAGCACCACTCTTTTTCTCCTTGCTATAAATGATCTGGTTTCTGTTCTTCCATCTAATATTTGGTCATTACTCTATATTGATGACTTCGCTATAGCTTGTGCAGGAGCTGACTGTCGCCTCGTTGCAGTTTCTCTCCAGAATACTGTCAACCGTGTTTCCAATTAGGCCACTACTCATGGGTTTAAATTTTCTGGTGCTAAAACACACCAAATTACTTTTACCAGACGTTCTATCGTCCCCGATACTCCATTGTACCTGCATGGCTCACGTATCCCTGAACGTGATACTGTCATGTTTCTCGGCCTTCTGTTTGACCGTCGGTTATCCTGGAAACTTCACATTACCTCCCTGGAGGAAACTTCACATAGCCGGCTGAACCTTCTAAAAACTCTCGCTCTTGAGGGGCGGATCGTCGAACTGACTGCATTCAGCCCTAATTATATCGAAATTAGATTATGGCGACCAGATATATTCAGCGGCCTTTCCTGCAACTCTTTCTACACTTGATCCCATCCATCATCAAGGATTATGTTTATGTCTTAGTATTTTTCGCTCCTCACATTTTGAGAGCCTATATGCAAAGAGGAATATTTCATCCTTGAGCGATCGCCGTGATGCTCACAGCCTCCGCTATTTTGTCCACTCTCACAACCTTCGGAATCCTTCCATATACAGGATAGTTTGTTTGTTCGTCACCCCTGTTTACTCCGTAACTTTTCTCTTCGTCTGCATTCGTTGTTGCCTTCTCTTCGGTTGCCCCCTTTATATGTTCATCTAGCATAACTTTTCCTTTTCCCCTTGGAAGGTTGTGACAATTCGTGTCTGTTCTTCCCGACTACCATACGCGAAAGCCCCAGTACTAACAGTTGCTTCTCGCAAGTTTACACTGATGGTTTTAAACCCTCTGAAGGTGTCGGGTTTGCAGTAATGTCTCCGTACAGCGTAGTGCAAGGGCATTTATTAGACTCGGCTAGCATTTTTCCAGCTGAATTGTAATCAGTTCTCGTATCAATTACCCGTATTGCATCTATGCTTGTCTCGAAATTTGTAGAAGTCTCAGATTCCCTTACTGCTTTGCAAGCTATTAAAAAATTCGAGTGACCTCATACCCTGGTTCTTCGTATACAACTTTGGTTACACCGCATTTCTAGCAAAAACAATGGTATTGTTTTCTGCTTGGTCCCTGGTAATGTTGATGTTCAGGGCAATGAACAGCCAGACACTGCTGCACGGTCAGCAGTACACGACCTCCCAGTTTCATATAGAGGTATTCCATTCACAGACTATTTTGCTGTAATCTTTAACCGCCTTGCAACCACTGTCAATAAAGTTGGTCTGATATGACTCATAACAAATTACATTCTATCAAACCAAGTTTAGGTTTCTGGCCATCTTCTTGTCATCGAAGCCTAGGTCGAGAGACTATGCTCTCCCATCTTAGTATCGGGCACATTCGTCTTACTCGTGGGTATTTCATGGAGAGGCGCCCTGTTTCACTCTGTGAAAATTGTCAGGTTCCAGTTTCGTTTTGCCATATTCTATTGGACTGTCTGGTCTATCAACGAGCATGCAGAATTTACCTCCGACGTCATCACCACTCTTCCCTCCTTGGTGACGGACGCACATTTGACTCATTCTCTCACTGACTTTTTTGACAGGAACTGATTTACTTCGAAAACTTTGATGATACTTCCTTCAACACTCCTAAAAGTCCTTTTATATCTCTACCTCTGTTTTCCTCTCTATCCTTGCTGCTCTTTGATCCAGAAAACCCCCTGTCCTGCAGTGCTGTATGACCATAGTGGGCTTAGTGCTTTGTTTTGATTATAATAACATTACAAGGGGATCTGAACAGGCTGCAAGACTGGTCCGAAAATGGCTCCCAGAGTTTAACCCCAGCAAGTACAAGGCTTGGGAAGCACAAAGAAGACCGCAGATGGAGAAGAGGCAAGGGGATCAAAGGCTGCAAACCTCACTTAAGGAAAAGGATCTTGCAGTGAGCATTATATCGATCACGTTCCCTGAGGCACACATCAATCTAATAACAGCTGCAGTATTATGGACACAGGTAAGAATGGCCTGTGACCTGGTCGTAATGGGTTTTGGAGGAAAGCAAACTCAGCAGATAGACATAACTTGTATTTCCTTCACCAGATATAATTTGCCGAAAATACACAAGTATGTACACTTATATACACTATGTACAGAGATTGCAATAGTAAGTGTACCACATGACGGTGATAGAATGGCAAAAGCAAAACTCGGAGAGAGAGCACCGTACTCAACCAGCTGGTAGGCAAGTCTGACAAATGCTGACAGTGAGTGAACCACATTGCCTCAGTACTTGGCGGGCTCACCTGTAATTGGGCAATGAACCAAGGTACTGATATAATGAAGGGTACCTTAAAGTCACTCAGCAAGTCAGTCAAGTAAGCCAGTGAAATCAGCCAGTGAAGTCAGTCAAGTCAGTGAAGTCTGTCAGTTTAATAATCAATAAACCCTTATCACTTGTTTCGCTGGTTTGGAGGTAGCCTCTATGGGAGAGTGTATATACACTGAATAAATTGCAACATACTCTTTGCATGCTACACCCCCTTCCAGGACTAGACCTCCTCCTCCATGGGTAGTGTCCTGCCATGGTACTGAATAATAAAGGAGCCGCCTTTCTTCTCGACTCTATCCTAGAGAAGGACAGTGGACAGTAGGGATCATGTTGGTTCAAGACACCTGCGGACGGCAGCATAATGTCCCCTCACCAGAATAAAAAATTCCAACAATAATAACACATTTTATAAATGGCGGAAAAAGGAACTAAGCTACTCATACAGTCCCTAACACATCCTAACCTAAATTAAACACGAGAAAGGGAATCAGCCAACTTATTTTCCTTGCCGGCAATATGTACAAGATTAATATTGTGTGGTTGCAGCCTGAGACTCCATCTCATCAGACGTGTGTTGTGGTTTTTCATGGAGTTTATACAGATCAGTGGCTTGTGATCACTGTAGACTGTGACCACTTGGGATGACTGCCCCACATAGACCTCGAAATATTCCAATGCAAGTATCAGAGCAAGGGTTTCTTTCTCAATGGTGGCATAGCCCTTTGGTGAGGTTCATACTTGGCAGAGAAGTGGGCCACAGGCTGCAAGCATTCTTCCCCAGACTTTTGTAGGAGTACTACACTTACCCCCTGACCGACATGCGTCAACCTTTTATATAAAGGGTTTTAACTAATCGGGAGATAGAAGAATGGGTGCAGTACAAAGTAGGCATTTAGCTTTATTAAAAGCTTCTCAGCACTCTGGACCCATTGAAATTTGTTTTTCTGACTGGTAAGTGAGGTTAAGACGGGTACAACATCTACAAAGTTCTTATAGAATCGTCTGTAGAAATCTCCCATCCCTAAGAAATACTGGGGGGATTTTCTATCATGAGGTATTGAGTAATTCTTAATGTCAAGAATTTTAGCAAATTTATGGGCTACTTTGCCACTTCCTACTTCATGGCTCAAAAAAGTAATACTAGACTGGCCAAAGGATGACTTACACAAATTAATAGTTAACTGGAAACTGTTAAACTTCTCAAATAGAGATTTAAGATGGGAAACATGATGGTCACACATATCTGAAACTAATATTATGTCATCTAGATAAGATACTGTGCCTTCTAGTTTTTGAATAGCCTCATGGATCAGCTTCTGGAATGTTGCCAGCGAGTTCCACATTCCGAATGGGGTTACTGTATATTGGTAGTGACCTCCTGGAATTACGAAGGCAGAGATTTGCTTCACCTTATCTGTCAAAGGTACCAAACAGTAACCTTTAAGGAGGTCTGGTTTGGAAACAGAAGTAGCCTTACCCACAGAGTCCACTGCATCATCCAAACTTGGCAGAGGGTAAGCATCTGCAACAGTGACCTCATTCACCTTGCAGTTGTCGGTACACATTTGGAAACATCCATCAGACTTCTTAACAAGGATACACGGTGAAGCCCACGGACTGGATGGCTCCTCTTTTAGTCAGTGTTCTAACAGAAATGCTACCTCCAGCTGAAGTAGCCTCTGTTTTTCAGGATTAGCTCTGTAGAGGGAGAGTTTAATAGGCTTAACATTTCCAACATCTACATTTTTCGAGACATCCGAAAAAAAGTCAGGGCAATTTTGTGAGAGGGTAGTTAGACTTATTATTTGACTTTCAGACAGCCCCACCATTAAAACGCTAGGGTCCTTGAAGAGGATAAAATTAGGAAGCTCTACTTGAATTTCAGGAATGATGTGACAAGGAATCAGGGTCGTGTACAGTTGCAGAGGACATAGTCATTACTGGGACTTTCTGTAGGTTATTAAATATTTTAATCTGATTTATGTGGTAAATTTTACTTTTCGAGGGTTTATCATGGGGAGCTACCACATAATTTACATGGGTCCCATAAATCTAACTTTTAAGGTATGGTCAGTAATAGGCTCTTGCACCAGCACCTTATCTCCTGGATTGAAGGAGCGAGACTTTGCATTTCTGTCATATCTCTGTTTTGTAGTGTTTTGAGCAGCTTTTAAGTTAGCC
>NC_069453.1:25902577-25925077 GCF_026875155.1 Cherax quadricarinatus
CTGGAGTACGCAGCATCGATGTGGAACTAAAACCTAGTTAAATAGAGAAAGTGGAAAAGTTTCTAACAAGACTCCCCGGAATTGAGAGGTATGTCTCATGAGTAGAGGTTAAGAGAACTCAGTCTTCGTACACTAGAGGATAGGAGGGATAGGGGGACATGATAACGACGTATAAAATGCTGAGAGGAATTGACGAGGTGGACGGGGCTCAAATGTTTCAGAGATGGGACAGAGGAACAAGGGGCCACAACTGGAAGTTGAAACCCCAGATGAATCACAGGGATGTTAGGAAGTATTTCTTTAGCCTTGGAGTTGTCAGGAAGTGGAATAATCTGGAGAGTGAAGTAGTGGAGGCAAGTTCCATACATAGCTTTAAGAATAGGTGTGACAAGGCGCTAGGAACTGGGAGAGAGTGACCTATAAGTGACCACTGAAGAGGCGGGGCCGAGAGGTGTGACTCTACCCTTGCAACAACATATAGATGAGTATACACACTGTGGCATGCAAAGAATATGTTGCAATTTATTAGGCAAAAGTCACACTCCCATATAGGCTGCCTTCCAACCAGTAAACCGTTTACTAAAGGTTTAACTATTATTAGGGTACCCGTCGTTAAATCAGTACAATAGTTCATTAACCAATCACAGGTGAGCCCTCCAAATGCTGAGGCAATGTGGTTCACATGCAGTCAGCACTTGCCAGACTTGCCTACCTGCTGGTCAAGTACGGTGCTCACTCTCTGGCTATTGCTTTTGCCATTATGTCACCGTCGTGTGGTACACTTACTATTCAATCTCTGTACATAGTGTACATAGGTGTACATGTATATAACTGGTAATTTATATTTGAAGGAAATACAAGTTATAATCTATCTGCTGAGTTTATTTTGCTCCAAAATCCTCTACGACCAGGTCACTGGCCATTCATAACCTGTGTTCGTAATATGAGAAGCCCTGTCCGGGAGCTGGAGCTGGAGTTGGAACTGGAGCTGGAGTTGGCCTTGGTATCACCATTGCCTTTTGTACTGCCTGTCAGTCTTGTTACTGTGTGTTTCCTGCATGTCGTATTGCGCTTTTGCTGCTTGTTGCATGCCTTGCAAAGAGCATGTTATAATGAGTTATGCCACCAACACGGGTGAGGCGGTTGGTGTCTGAATATACTCTCCTAAATCTGCCCAAACTTTCTCTACAGCATTGCTGGCGAATTGCTCGTTCCATTGGCATAGAATATCAACGTACTCTCACTGCTGCACAGCTTCGTGATATTCTTCATACCAAATTAAGGGTTGAAGCAACTATTGCATACCAAACTGAGGTATCTCCCGCTACAGGAGCTGTTAATCACTGATCTCCTCTTAGGTTCCTTAGTAATGTGAGAGGGCTAACACCAGAGCAATCAGACCAGCAGTTTCGTGAAGCGGGTGGTGCACCGTGTTTGTCTTAGGGCGAATCATCTTCATTTGCGCTAAACTAAATCTCGAAACAACCAGAGAGCAGCGACCATTTACTAAAGAGGAGGTTGATAGAAGGAGAGGACGCAATTTAAGCAGACTGTGGGTGACTATTTTAGTGTGTGAAAAGCAGTGCCTATAGTACCTCGCTTTGTTGAGTCTGAGCCTAAACAGTTTTTCGAGACATTTGAAAACCAGGCTCGAACACTGAGATGATGGTCTGGGGAGCATTAGGCACCACTGGTGCATACAGCATTGTACAGCAAAGGACAAGAGTTCACGGCTGTTCTTAATAATGAAGAATTTGCTGATTATCTGGTTATTAAACAACGGTTCTTGGAGTATATCAGTGTATTCCCGCCAAGTACAGGAGGGGATTTAAATTATACAAGCGTCAGCTGGGTCAGTCTCGTGTAGACTTTGTAAGACACACGTCGAAAAACTTCACCAAGTGGTATACAGCGAGTGGCGTCGCCAATTTTAGTGATCTGGTGCAATTATTGTTGGTGGATAACCTGCTGGAATATGTTGGACCAGAGGTTAGAGTCTTTCTTGAAGAACATTCGTTGATCACTGCACTGGAAGCAGCCAGGCTGGCTGACACTTTTGAGACTAACCGCTCCCTGTCTAAGAGGTTTAATCTTCCTTCCCAACAGCCTGGCATGAGTAGAGATCGTCAGAGACAAGTTCCTGACTGGAAGACGAAGTGGCAGGACGAAAGTGACCAACGACTCCAACCAGTTAAGTTGTCTGATGAGCCACGACAACAAACTTGCTGCCAATCTGGTGAGCGACAACCTCAAACTCATAGTCAGCAACGACACCAGTACACCGAGTGGCGCCAGCCACAAAATCAACAGGGAGCCAAAGTAAAAAATGAGGTTGATGCATGTGAGTCAGGGGTAGAGGCAGTACTCCTACAAAAATCTGGGGAATAGTGCTTGCAGTCTGTGGCTTACTTCTCTGCCAAGTATCAACCTCACCAAAGGACTCACGCCACCACTGAGAAAGAAACTCTCACTCTGATACTTGCATTAGAACATTTCGTGGTCTACGTGGGGCAGTCATCCCAAGTGGTCACAGTCTACAGCATTCATAATCCATTTATCTACCTCAACTCAATGAAAAAGCCGTCTGAGATGGAGTCTCAGGCTGCAAACTTACAATATTAAACTTGTACATATTGCCGGCAAGGAAAATAAGCAGGCTGATTCCCTTTCCCGTATTTAATTTAGGTTAGAATGTGTTAGGGACCGTATGGGTAGCTTAATTCCATCCCCCCTTTATATAATGTGTTTTAGTTTGTCGAAGTGTTTAATTTTTTTTTTTTTGTGAGGGGGCATTCTGCTGGTGTCTGTAGGTGTCATGAACCAACGTTAGCCCACCTGTCTGCTGTCTTGCTCTAGGATAGAGTTTCACTTTGAGTCTCGAGAAAAGTTGAGCCCTATCTAATAAGTTGGGTGGTTCAGAGGAAAGGCGGTTCCATTATTGTTCAGTGCCATGGTGGCACGCTACCCATGGAGGTGGAGGCTAATCCTGGCTATTAGAGCCCTTTTGGGGTTGGGGTGTGGCATGCAAAGAGTATGTTACAATTTATTTGGCGTATGTCGCACTCCCATATAGGCTGCCTCCCAACCAGCTAACCGGGTGCTAAGGGTTGAACGATTATTAGGGTACCCGTCATTAAATCAGTACCTTGGCTCATTGACCAATCGCAGGTGAGCCGCCAAATACTGAGGCAATGTGATTCATTTGTGGCCAGCATTTGCCAGAATTTCCTACATGCTGGTTGAATACAGTGATCTCTTTCTGGCTTTTGCTTTTGCTATTCTGTCACCATTGTGTGGTACACTTACTATTCAGTGTCCCTACATAGTGCACATAAGTGCACATACTTGTACATATCTGGCAAATTATATCTGGTAAAGGAAATACAAGTTATATTCCATCTGCACACACACAGGAAGGCAGTGGAGAAGTTCGTGCCAAGGGGTACCTGAAACAACAGGAAGACGAAAGTGAGCCCGTTGTTCACCAGGAGGTGTGGAGAGGCGAAAGCCAAGTGTGCTAGAGCATGGAAAAATTATAGAAGGCAAAGGACCCAAGAAGAAAGGGAGTCGAGCCGAAAAGCCAGAAATGATTATGAATGGAAAAGGAAAGAACCCCTGGGTTAATACGAGAATGACATAACATCAAAAGCAAAATCTGACCCGAAGTTATTATACAGTTACATCAGGAGGAAAATCAGGTAATCAGGCTGAGAAAGGAAGAAGGGAAGGTCCACAGGGAACGACCAGGAAGGAATTTACAGTGGAGACAGAGGTTCCCATCAAACCAAGCTGGTAGGGTACACCAGCAAGTGCTGGACACAGTGTGCACCACCGAGGAGGAAGTGAAGAAACTGCTAGGGGAACTAGATCCCTCAAAAGCTTTAGGCCCAGATATCTCTCCTTAGGTCCTGAGAGAGGGAACAGATGCACTGTGTGTGCCACTAACAACAATCTTCAATATATCTATCGAACCAGGGAAACTGCCTGAGGTATGGAAGACAGCAAATATAATCCCGATTTTTAAGAAAGAAGACAAACAGGCTGCACTAAATTACAGACCAATGTCACTGACATGTGTAGCATGTAAAGTTATGGCGAAAATTATCAGGAAAAGAGTGGTGGAGCACCTAGAAAGGCGCGGGCTCATACATGACAACCAGCTCGGCTTCATGGAAGGGAAATCCTGCATCACAAAGCTATTGAAGTTCTATGGCAAGGTAACAGAAGCAAGACAGGAGGGAGAGGGATGGGTAGACTGTATCTTCTTGGACTGTAAGAAGGCTGTCGACACAGTACCACACAAGATACTGGTTAAAAAGTAGAGGATCAGGCAGTAATATACTAGGGAAAGTATTGCAATGGATCAGGAAATACCTCTACGAAAGGAAACAGCGTATGTTGGTACGAGACAAAGTGTTTTAGTGGGTGAAAGTGTCGAATGGGGTTCCAGAAAAGTCAGTTTTATGTTCGGTGCTGTTTCTTGTATATTTGAATTACATGATAGAAGGGGTAGATACAGAGTTGTCCCTGTTTGCAGATGATGCAAAGCTAATGAGGAAAATGCAAGTGGACGAGGATCAGGCAAGCCTACATGGGGATTCGGACAGGCTGCAAGCCTGGTCCGACAAGTGGCTCCTGGAATTTAACCCCATCAAGTGCAAAGTTACGAAGCTTGGGAAGGATAAAGAAGAGCACAGATGGAGTACAGCCTAAGAGTTCAAAGTCTGCAAAAGTCATTCAGTGAAAAGGATCTTGGGGTGAGTATCATACCGAATACATCTGAGGCACACATCAACCAAATAATTGCTGCAGCATATGGGAGCTTAGCAAACCTGAGATATCTGAGTTAGGAGTTACTCACAACACAGTACACCGTGTACGTCAGGCAAATGGGCGAAGTTTTTTTTACAAACATTATCTCTTAATCCGAAGCAGGAGTCACCCCTGCTCACTCTGCATTAATGTATGCAGTACTTTTGGCTGTGTATGTAAAGTACTGTGTTCTCTGATGTAGAGCATACCGGGGCGAATCCTGCTGTAGACTTGAGAGATAATATTTGTTCACTTTGTGTACCTAGTCTGCCTCTCCCGTCTTGTATGCCTAGTGTGGCTATCCCGCTTTGTATGCCTAAACTGCCTCACCTGCCTTGTCAGTCTAGCCAAGCTAGCCTCACTTGCCTTGCCTGCCTAGGCTTCTCGCTTAGCACAACAGCCTCGCCTTCCTGGGTTAAATGACCGCCTAATGACCTACGGTCAACACGGTCGACACGACCCCGTTACCGCCATCACAATACCTGGAAAAGTACACACTGGGTAATGCCAGCACCTGGCGGCGCTGCCCGGGGTTACTAGAGGTTATAGTGATGACCCTCTGAGGCCAGCACCGGGCCGTGCTGTCAAGGGTTACTAAAGGTTATAGTGCTGACCCTCTGAGGCCAGCACTTGGCCGCACTGCCTGCCAGTCTGAGATCACAGAAGTCATTGTACTGACTTCCTAAATTACGATCAGCAAACTCCATAGTGCTACTGTAACTTCTCAATCTGGAGTCGCCAGGAAATATGGTGTTTATTTTCGGCGAATATTATGTTGATTTCTAAGTGGATTTTTTCTGGAGGTCACAGTTTTTATTAGTTTCAGTCACCTCCAAGGAGTGGTCAGTTGGAGTAATGAGTTAGAGTAGTACCTGAGTATTATTTACTAGTATCCCTGCTAAAGCGCTCCTCTCTCCTAATATTTTTAACATTTTGTTAGGTAAGACACATTTGCAACAGTTAGGTATCTTTATCTCGAAACGTTTCGCCTACACAGTAGGCTTCTTCAGTCGAGTACAGAAAAGTTGATAGAAGCAGAAGATACTTAAATACGATGTAATCAGTCCATCACCCTTAACATTTTGTCGCGAGACTGGAGAATTATACATCTGCTGCTGTAGTCATGGATAAATGCTCAGAGGTCAAACAGCGCCTAAAAAATGAGTAGTAATTTACCCTCAACATTCCAGTAACCAACAAAAGTGACATTATCCAAGGCTTAATATTTCTTTCATAGCATAAAATTGACTTCAATACTGACGTTATCATTTCTTGACTTAACAACTTCAGAAAACATTATATACTTAAAAAATACTATAGAACAGAATAACAACCTTTCTATCACATGAAGCCATATTAATATTACTGTTATTTAAATAATTGTTACTGAAGTCTTTATACCATGCCTCAATATTAATCTCAAAATCTTGGCTCAAAATATTTTAACTTATATGTAGTTAGGGATGGGACGATACCAATTTTTTTTTGCCGATGAAGATACCGATTCTGAGCTCCAGTATTCGGCCGATACCGTTACCGATACTTCTCCCATAATATATTATTTTAATTATGATGACTATGTTCGATATTTAAGAGAATGTTTATTCCTCAAGGGGTATTAAATAATAGGAGGTTTTATATTAAATAGCTTAAGTTCTCTGAGATGACAGTGTTATTAATCATTATTAATTACAGGTTCCCCCGCGAGGCTTACAAAGCGAAAAAAACATTAAAACGTTGAAAAGAAGGAGGTAAAGGAGGTTTTGTGTGCGAGGGGCTTGGACTTCCAGCAAGCATGCATGAGCGTGTTAGACAGGAGCGAATCGAGACAGATGGGTTTTAGGACTTGACGTGCTGTTGGAGTGTGAGCAAGGTAACATTTATGAAGGGATTCAGGGAAACCGGCAGGACGAACTTGAGTCCTGGAGATGGGAAGTACAGTGTCTGCACTCTGAAGGAGGGGTGTTAATGTTGTACTTTTATAACTGTAATGTAAGTGCGCCTCTGGCAAGACAGTGATGAACTGAATGATGATGAAAGTTTTTCTTTTTCGGGCCACCCTGTCTTGGTGGTAAAAGGGCGATATGTTAATAAAAAATAAATTAAAACGTCTTGAGTTTAACGACGGGTTCAAACCCAGTTCGTAGCGTGGTGTGAAAACTTTAAACTTCTGAATGTTTCTCTATATTTAGAAATCTAATGAAAACATCATCAGAAATCAATTAAAAAAAAAAAGTCTAGTTACTTAATTAAGCTTGAAACTGAATTTAATATTTTTTTTAAATTGTGAAAACAAAGAAAACTTACTTTCTACTGTAATATACAGAAATTCAGTAACTAAAGTTATAATTCAGAAGTTCAGTAACTTATCTCCATTATTAAACTGAATTAACTGACACATTTGTATTAAACAGTTTAACATTTTTTAAAACTGGTAAAAACAATGAAAAACAGAACAAAACATACATTCTTCTTTTACTTTGAATTAAAAATAAACAATATCGGGAAGATGGAGGGAATATTTTGAGGAATTGTTAAATGTTGATGAAGATAGAAAAGGTGTGATTTCGTGTATAGGGCAAGGAGGAATAACATCTTGTAGGAGTGAGGAAGAGCCAGTTGTGAGTGTGGGGGAAGTTCGGGATGTAGTTTTGGAGTGGTTGGTGCTATTATTTAATAAATGTATGGGAGAGGGTAAGGTACCTAGGGATTGGCAGAGAGCATGCATGGTTCCTTTGTATAAATGCAAAGGGGACAAAAGAGAGTGTAAAATTATATGGGGATAAGTCTGTTGAGTATACCTGGTAAAGTGTATGGTAGAGTTATTATTGAAAGAATTAAGAGTAAGACAGAGAGTAGGATAGCAGATGAACAAGGAGGCTTTAGGAAAGGTAGGTGGTGTGTAGACCAAGTGTTTACAGTGAATCATATAAGTGAACAGTATTTAAATAAGGGTAAAGAGGTTTTTGAGGTATTTATGGATTTAGAAAAGGCATATGAGGGTGGATAGGGGGGCAATATGGCAGATGTTGCAGGTGTATAGTATAGGAGGTAGGTTACTGAAAGCAGTGAAGAGTTTTTACGAGGATAGTGAGGCTCAGGTTAGAGTATGTAGGAGAGAGGGAGATTATTTCTCAGTAAAAGTAGGCCTTAGACAAGGATGTGTGATGTCACCATGGTTGTTCAATATATTTATAGATGGGGTTGTAAGAGAAGTGAATGCGAGGGTCTTGGCAAGAGGTGTGGAGTCAAACACAAAGTGGGAGTTGTCACAGTTGCTCTTTGCTGATGACACTGTGCTTTAGGGAGATTCTGAAGAGGAGCTACAGAGGATGGTGGATGAATTTGGTAGGGTATGTAAAAGAAGAAAATTAAAAGTGAATATAGGAACGAGTAAGGTTATGAAGATAACAAAAAAGATTAGGTGACGAAAGATTGGATATCAGATTGGAGGGAGAGAGTATGGAGGAGGTGAATGTATTCAGATATTTGGGAGTGGACTTGTCAGCGGATGGATCTGTGAAAGATGAAGTGAATCATAGAATTGATGAGGGGAAAGCGGTGAGTAGTGCACTTAGGAGTCTGTGGAGACAAAGAACTTTGTCTGTGGAAGCAAAGAGGGGAATGTATGAGAGTATAGTTGTACCAACACTCTTGTATGGGTGTGAAGCGTGGGTGATGAATGTTGCAGCGAGGAGAAGGCTGGAGGCAGTGGAGATGTCATGTCTGAGGGCAATATGTGGTGTGAATATAATGCAGAGAATTCGTAGTTTGGAAATTAGGAGAAGGTGTGGGATTACCAAAACTATTATCCAGAGGCTGAGGAGGGGTTGTTGAGGTGGTTCGGATATGTAGAGAGTACGGAACAAAACAGAATGACTTCGAGAGTGTAAAAATCTGTGGTGGAAGGAATGTGGGGTAGGGGTCGGCCTAGGAAGGGTTGGAGGGAGGGGGTAAAAGAGGTTTTGTGTGCGAGGGGCTTGGACTTCCGGCAAGCGTGCATTAACGTATTTGGTAGGAGTGAATGGAGACAAATGATTTTTAATACCTGACGTGCTGTTGGAGTGTGAGCAAAGTAACATTTATGAAGGGATTCAGGGAAACCGGCAGGCCGTACTTGAGTCCTGGAGATGGGAAGTACAGTGTCTGCACTCTGAAGGAGGGGTTTCAATGTTGCAATTTTATAACTGTAGTGTAAATAACCCCTCTGGCAAGACAGTGATGGAGTGAATGATGACGAAAGTTTTTCTGTTTTCGGGCCACCCTACCTTGGTGGGAATCGGCCGATGTGTTAATAAAAAAATAACACATATACATTGCTCTAATAGCTAAAATTAACTAGATGTATTATGGGAATAACTTCCGAGGAAGGTATCCCATAACCCCAGTAACTTGTACATCAATACACTTGACTGTAATAGTGCGGAGAGCAAAATGAGTTGATAATACATTTGAATGAAGATTTGAAGGGAATCAAAAGCAGCATTCATAAGTTATTATACGGAAGCTAATATCTAAATTTATCCAATAATAACTGTAAATTAGGACGTAAACGGTCCAAATCTAATTCAAACCTTACGAAAAGATTAGTGTCATAAAATGCAAAAGTACATATGCTAGAAGCCTCTTAGAAATTGCATTGTCACGTTATTGCCAAGGAAGGCTTACAGTCACAGCAGTATTTAATTTTTTTTCCAGTTTCGTCCCAAAAAAGCGAACTTAGACCTATACAAGCTAAAATGAATGCAAACTTGTTTCTTAATAACATTGGCCAGCTTTTATGATAAGAAGTGCCGAATAGGTAAAACTTGCGATTTTGGTTTAAATAGCTACGTTCTTCTTGCCGAATAAGGCAAGAGAAAATTTGTTTATGTAATAATTTCGCAAAAATCATTTGAACCTAACGAAAAAAATATATATCATGTCTGAAGCACAGTCTGCTCTCTAGTAGCTTCTGTTCTGCCTTGCTTACCGTGGAGTGCAGTAATACCTATTGTTGTACATAGTAGTATATAGTGTACATACTTCTGTTCTTACTTGTGAAGGATAATATAAGTCAAAAGTTTTTGTGCTGTGTTTATTTTGCTCCCTTTACACCCAGGATAACAGGCCTTTGGATTATTGGGTTGTAATATGGGTAGCCTGTCCGGGAGCTGGAGCTGCACTTAGAGCACGAGTTGAGCCTAGGGTGACGCTGGAGTAGGAACATTTGTGTAGCTTGCTGTCTGGCATTGCGTTAGCTTTGCCATCGCTTTACGAAACTTTGCGTGTCAGCCTTGCGTTTTATGGTCAGCCTGCTATTGTATGATGTTGACAGCTTGCTACTAGCTTGTTCATTGCGCTCGCTTCGGTACGGTCAATCTTGCTGTTTTGTGAAGATTTTGCAGTTAGCTTTGTTATCGTGTATCAGCCTTGCTATTGTATGTGCGTATTCTGCAGTCGTACTGTTTATAGCTAAGCGTGTATTCAAATAACGTGTTACATTGGGGTATGCTTCCTAGACGAGTCAGACGACTGATGTCTGAATACACTTTATTAAACTTGTCTAAATTTTCCATACAGCGTTGTTGGCAAATTGTTCGCTCTATTGGCCTTGATTATAAACACACTCACACAGGTGCGCAGCTTCGTATTCTTATAAGTATCAAACTTCGATTGCAAATCAGACTCCTCCCTCTACGGGAGCCAGGAATAAAACCCCGATGTTCTCGCAGGAGGAAAACGATACATCAACTGAGCAAAATCATCAGTCTCGTATAACAGGGTTGTCTGAAGGCGAATCAGCTGTGTTGGCACTTGAGCTGGCAAAAATCAATCTTGAGCAGACTAGGGAACCGAGGGCATATGCCAAGGAAGAGTTTGATAGGGAAAAAGAAAGAAGGCAGTTTTCTCAAGTTGTAAATGACTTTAGTTTACAGAAAGCAGTACAGCTTGTTACCCACTGCAATGAGGCAGAACCAGAAAATTTTATCGAAACTTCCGAAAATCAGGCTCGAGCCTTGAGGTGGCCGGAACAGCATTGGGCATCGTTGGTTCACACAGCATTGTTTGGTAAGGCACAGGAATTTACGTCAGTGTTAAATGACACTGATTTTTTCCAATTATAAAGTGGTGAAGAAAGTTAAGACACTTGTGCAACATCTGGTTATCTTTATTGTAGACGTTTCGCCATCCAGTGGCTTTATCAATACAGATTCTTGGACATAATAAGAAATCAGAAGAACTATGTACAAAAGATGAGGTAATCAGTCCCTCAGCTTGGAGGTGGTGTTTAGAGCACCGTGGTTGAAGAATCTCTACAACCACGGTGCTCTAAACACCACCTCCAAGGCTGAGGGACTGATTACCTCATCTTTTGTACATAGTTCTTCTGATTTCTTATTATGTCCAAGAATCTGTATTGATAAAGCCACTGGATGGCGAAACGTCTACAATAAATATGAAGATGAATAGGAAAAATTAAGATGAATAGGAAAAATGTGCAGAAGAAAAAACATATGATGGTATTTTATGCTAACAGTCGAAGTGCAAGAAATAAAATTAATGAACTACGTTTGGTAGCATGTGCTGGGAACTTTGATATCATTGCATTAACTGAAACGTGGTATGATTTAAAGAGTCGGGATATGACTGCTGAGTGTAATATTCAGGGATTTAAGTTGTTCAATGTGGATAGATGTAATGGGAAGGGGGGAGGAGTTGCATTGTATGTTCGAGGGAAAAAATTAATTTTTTTCATAAAAACAGGCATAAAAATAGATTTGGGGCAAATAACAGAGGTTGTTTGGGTAGAGTTCGTGGAGGGTCAAAAAAAACTAATTTTTAGGTGTAATTACCGACCTCCAGGCTTGGATCACGATAGAGGGAGACTTCTTTGGGACGAAATTGTTAGGGCTTTTGGACACAGTAACATAGTCATAGTAGGGGACTTTAACTTTAGTCAAATTGACTGGAATTCTTTGACAGGTAATCTAGAGTCCAGGACTTTATTTGGGAAAAAGTTCAGGGACTGTTTTCTGAAAAAAGAGCGTAACTGAGCCCACCAGGGGTAATAATTTGCTAGACCTAGTCTTGTCAAATAAGGAAACACTCGTGAATATCTGGAGATCACTGAAGAGCTTGGACAAGTGATCACAAATCCATCACTTTTAGCATTAATTGGGAATGCAAAAATAATGATAATACAGTAAAAATCCTTGATTTTCGTTCTGCCGATTATAATGGACTTAGGGAACATCTGTTAATCTTGATTGGGGTTATCTAGCTAATGATTTTATTGACGATAATCATAAATTATGAATATGAAGGGATCTGCTTTCATGATTGTTTTCTTAATAATGTACACAGTGCCCAGAGTATATACATTCCCCAGAGAGAAATTAGGTCTAATAATAACGATCCCAAATGGGGTTAACAGGAGCCTTAAGCATCTATTAGGGGGGAAAAAGGGGAATTTATAGGCGCATCAGAAGAGGAGAGGTTAACCTTACTGACCAAAATGTTCAGCTTAAAAGAGAAGTAAAAAAAGCGATTAGAAAGGCTAAACGTGACTATGAAAATTTGAGTTGCTAATGAATCAAAGAACTAATCCAAAGGGGTTCTTTCATGTGTACAGGACGAAGGTGAAGGAAAAAATAGGACCTCTGAAAACTGGGAATGGACAGCTGACGGATAATGAACTGGAAATGTGTTCCTTATTTAATGACTATTTTTTTTCAGTTTTTACCCAGGAAGATGTAAATGAGATTCAGTAATTAGCAATTATTTGTTCCTAATGAATTTAAGTTAATGAAAAATTACTGTCACGAGGGACATGGTTATTAAACAGATAGACAAACTGAAGCAAAATAAGTCCCCGGGACCCGATGAGTTATTTTCCAGGGTACTTAAGGAATGCAAGAAGGAGCTTAGTCAGCCATTAACGAGTGTATTCAATGAGTCCATCCTTACCGGTGTTGTGCCAGAGTTGTGGAAGATGGCTAATGTGGTTCCTATATTCAAATCAGGGGATAAGTCCACTCCTTCAAATTACCGTCCAATAAGCCTGACATCTGGAAATAAATGATATAAAATACCGACACAATGGAAATATAAACACATATGCAGTATAATGTGATCCTTTATTGACTACGTTTCGCCCACACAGTGGGCTTTTTCAAGTCACAAACAGAACTACCTGGGGTGGAAGGAACGCGAGTATTTATAGTCAGGTTCAGAATGTTGAGGTCAGGTGGAGAATGCTGCATCTGATGATGTACCGAGTGGGGTTATAGAGTCTAAAATCTTGGGTAGCTTGGAAAGGAGATTGGACAAGTTTGTGAGCAGACCTTCTACAGTGTTCTTATGTGGGATAGCGATGAAGAAGCGTCTTGGCAAGTGGTTCAGCTATGTTATAGAAGCCACTATTCTGGTTGAAGTTGTCGGATATAGAAATAAGTGATGATTCCAGGATTCTTCGGTATTGAGTGTTGTCTTCTGTGGCGATAAGTCTTGAGTTTCTGTAGTTTATCAAGTGGTTGTGTGAATTACGGTGTTGTACGCAGGCATTCCTTGTGTCGTCAGACCTGCTTGCGTATTGGTGTTCTGAAATACGTGTTCTGAAATACGTGTATTTCAGAACACCAATACGCAAGCAGGTCTGACGACACAAGGAATGCCTGCGTACAACACCGTAATTCACACAACCACTTGATAAACTGCAGAAACTCAAGACTTATCGCCACAGAAGACAACACTCAATACCGAAGAATCCTGGAATCATCACTTATTTCTATATCCGACAACTTCAACCAGAATAGTGGCTTCTATAACATAGCTGAACCACTTGCCAAGAAGCTTCTTCATCGCTATCTCACATAAGAACACTTGTCCAATCTCCTTTCCAAGCTACCCAAGATTTTAGACTCTATAACCCCACTCGGTACATCATCAGATGCAGTATTCTCCACCTGACCTCAGCATTCTGAACCTGACTATAAATACTCGCGTTCCTTCCACCCCAGGTAGTTCTGTTTGTGACTTGAAAAAGCCCACTGTGTGGGCGAAACGTAATCAATAAAGGATCACATTATACTGCATATGTGTTTATATTTCCAAGCCTGACATCTATAGTGGGCAAGTTATTAGAATCAATTATAGCTGACTTTATCAGAAGTCACCTTGAAGAGCATAACTTGATAAATGAATCTCAACATGGATTCACGAGAGGTCGTTCCTGCCTGACAAACTTACTGACGTTCTTCAATAGAACATTTGAGGCAGTTGACAGTGATAAGGAATATGATTTGGATTTTAGTAAAGCCTTCGACAGAGTACCTCACAAGAGACTCTTAAGAAAAGTGGCAGCTCATGGTATAGGAGGTAAAGTTCTAGCATGGATTGAGGCATGGCTTAACAATAGAAAGCGGAGAGTTACCATTAATGGAGTGAAATCTGAATGGGGATTAGTCACTAGTGGCGTTCCACAAGGGTCAGTTTTAGGCCCTCTCTTGTTCATAATTTACATTAATGACCTTGATGAAGGGATTATTAGTGACATGAGTAAGTTTGCTGATGATACAAAGATAGGCCATATAATTCACTCTGAGGAGGATATCAATGAACTTCAGGACGATTTGGACAAATTAATGTCTTGGTCTGAAAAATGGCAGATGAAGTTCAATGTGGATAAGTGTAAGGTACATGCCCGTGGTAATGAAAATAACCCTCGAAGCTATAATCTAGGTGAAGTAGAGTTTGATCATACAGAATGTGAAAAAGACTTGGGAGTCATGGTAAGCAGAAATCTAAAGCGAGACAGCAGTGCTTTAGTGTGCGCAACAAGACCAACAGATTACTTGGATTTATCTCAAGAAGTATAAGTAACAGAAGTCCAAAAGTTATTTTACAACTCTATACATCACTAGTGAGGCCTCATTTGGATTACGCTGCTCAGTTTTGGTCCCCTTACTACAGGATGGATATAGACTCATTAGAGAACATACAGAGAAGAATGACTAAAATGATTTACTGTGTAAGGAACCTCCCGTATGAAGATAGACTTAAAGCCTTGTTAGGTAAGACACATATGCAACAGTTAGGTATCTTTATTTCGAAACGTTTCGCCTACACAGCAGGCTTCTTCAGTCGAGTACAGAAAAGTTGATAGAAGCAGAAGAGACTTGAAGACGATGTAATCAGTCCATCACCCTTAAAGTTTTGAGGTGGTCAGTCCCTCAGTCTGGAGAAGAGCATTGTTTCATTGTCTGAAACAATATGGAGTTGAAGTGACAGGATGGAGCCTGCAATCAACTTCGACAACCTCTACTAGTGAGAACGGCTGGATTTGAGAGGAACCTGACCTCCCAACATCTGCGTTCTTCCACTAGTGACCTACGTCTCACCTCCTGGCGCTATATAAGGCTCCATCCTGTCACTTCATCTCCATATTGTTTCATACTATGGAACAATGCTCTTCTCCAAACTGAGGGACTGACCACCTCAAAACTTTAAGGGTGATGGATGATTACATCGTCTTCAAGTAATTTTCAGTTCTATCAACTTTTCTGTACTCGACTGAAGAAGCCTACTGTGTAGGCGAAACGTTTTCGAAATAAAATACCTAACTGTTGCATTTGTGTCTTACCTAACAAACCTGTCGGTATTTTATCCATTTTAATGTTCAATCTGTCAACACTGCAACACAAGGGTATCTTGGTACAGACCTGAAACAACTTCGACAACCTCTAATAGTGAGAACGGCTGGATTTGAGGGGACCTGACCTCCCAACATCTGCGTTCTTACTTCCACTAGTGACCTACGTCTCACCTCCTGGCGCTATTTAAGGCTCCATCCTGTCACTTCATCTCCATATTGTTTCTTTACTATGGAAACAATGCTCTTCTCCAGACTGAGGGACTGACCGCCTAAAAAACTTTAAGGGTGATGGACTGATTACATCGTCTTCAAGTATCTTCAGCTTCTATCAACTTTTCTGTATTTCGACTGAAGAAGCCTACTGTGTAGGCGAAACGCTTCGAAATAAAGATACTAACTGTTGCATATGTGTCTTACCTAAAAACCCTGTCGGTATTTTCGTACCTTTTTAAATGTTCAATCTGTCAGACACTGCAACACAAGGGTATCTTGGAACAGACCTGTAATCAACTTCGACAACCTCTACTAGTGAGAACGGCTGAATTTGAGGAGGGACCTAAACCTCCCAACATCTGCGTTCTTACCTCTTCTGGGTGACCTAGTCTCACCTCCTGGCGCTATATAAGGCTCCATCCTGTCACTTCATCTCCATATTGTTTCATACTATGGAACAATGCTCTTCTCCAGACTGAGGGACTGACCACCTCAAAACTGATTACAGATTACATCGTCTTCAAGTATCTTCTGCTTCTATCAACTTTTCTGTACTCGACTAAAGAAGCCTTACTGTGTAGGCAAAAACGTTTCGAAATAAAGATACCTAACTGTTGCATAAGTGTCTTACCTAACAACCTGTCGGTATTTTATACCATTTTAATGTTCAATCATTGATCTATATTATAAACAACAACGGGCCCAAGACTGATCCCTGTGGAACGCCACTTGTTACAGATCCCCACTCGGTTTTAAACCCCCATTTATGGACACTCTCTGCTTCCTGTCTGTGAGCCATGACTCGATCCACGAGAGCACTTTTCCCCCAATGCCATGAGCTGCCACTTTCTTTAACAGTCTTTGGTGCGGAACTCTATCAAAAGCCTTACTAAAATCTAAGTAAATAATATCGAATTCTTTATCGTGGTCAACAGCCTCAAAAGCTTTACTGAAGAAAGTTAATAAATTAGTTAGACAAGACCGGCCTCTTGTGAATCCATGCTGAGTATCATTAATCAAGCTATGCTTATCGAGATGGCTTCTTATAAACTCAGCTATAATTGACTCTAGTAATTTGCCTACAATTGAGGTCAGGCTTATTGGGCGGTAATTTGACGGTAACGACTTGTCCCCTGTTTTAAAAATAGGAATTATATTAGCCATCTTCCACATATCAAACACTACACCTGTTTGAAGAGATAAATTAAAAATATTAGTTAATGGTTCACAGAGTTCCATTTTGCATTCCTTAAGAACCCTTGAAAAAACCTCATCAGGACTCGGCTACTTATTTTGCTTCAGTCTGTCTATATGCTTCACAACCATTTCACTAGTGACTGTGATGTTACATAATTAATCTTCTTCTAGCTCTCTATAAAAATTAATTACTGGAATATTGTTAGTGTCTTCCTGTGTAAAAACCGAGAGAAAACAATTATTTAAAATCGAGCACATTTCATTCTTTTTGTCAGTAAGATGCCCATAGTTATTTTTAAGGGGACCTATTTTATCTCTAACTTTTGTTCTATAGACCTGGAAAAAACTTTTTGGGTTTTAGTTAGTTTAGATCCCTAGCAACTTTAATTTCATAGTCCCTTTTAGCTTTTCTTATCCCCTTTTTAATGTCCCTCTTAATGTCAATATACTGATTCATAAGATGACACTTACCTCTTTTGATACGCCTATAAATTCCTTTCTTATGCCCTAGTACATATTTCAGCCTATTATTCATCCATTTTGGGTCATTTCTATTTGATCTAATTTCTTTATACGGGATAAACGTTCTTTGAGCAGCATGTATAGTGTTCAGAAAACTGTCATATTGATAGCTCTCTTCGTTACCCCAGTCAACAGATGATAAGTGTTCTTTAAGCCCATCGTAAACTGCTAAGTGAAAATCTGGGACTGTTACTGAGTTATCGCTACTATCGTACTTCCATTCAATGCTAAATGTAATTGATTTGTGGTCGCTAGCACCCAGTTCCTCTGAAATTTCTAAATTATTAACAAGGGATTCATTGTTTGCCAGAACTAAGTCAAGCAGGTTATTTCACCTTGTAGGTTCTGTCACAAACTGCTTCAAAAAACAACCCTGAACTACTTCTAAGAAGTCGTATGATTCTAAATTCCCAGTCAATAAATTCCAATCAATATGACTAAAGTTAAAGTCTCCTAGAATTACTATATTATCGTGCCTTGTGGCCTTAACAATTTCCTCCCATAGTAGTCTCCCTTGGTCCCTATCTAAGTTTGGGGGACGGTATGTCACTCCTAAAATCAGTTTTTCATGCCCCTCTGAAAATTCTATCCAAACAGACTCTGTATGTGTTACTTCAGACTTAATACCAGTTTTTATGCAACAGTTCAAGCGATCTCGGACATACAATGCCACCACACCCCCCTTCCCTATACTTCTATCTACTTGGAACAATTTAAAACTCTGAATGTGACATTCCCCAGGCATATCCCGACTTTTTTAATTAAACCACGTCTCAGTTAAGGCAAATACATCAATGTTACCTGCACTAGCAACTAATCTCAACTCGTCCATCTTATTCCTAGCACTACGGCTATTAGCATAATAAACATTGAAAGACTCTCCTTTCTCTTTACCCTTACTGCTCATTTCTGTTTTTCTACTGAACCTATTGCTGTTTTTATCACCCAGTGTCACTGGCTTTTCAATATCTACCTCGTTCTGCTTATTACTAATTCCCCTAGAACTCATAATTACTACACTGGGACTTCACTGTTTTCCTGCCAAAACCCATACCACTAACTATTCCTAGTTTAAAGTTCTAACAGCTCCCTCCACTGCAGTTGCCAGTGCTCCCACCCCAGACCTAGATAAGTGAACCTCATCCCTGGCATACATGTCATTTCTGCCATAGAAGAGGTCCCAGTTGTCAATGAATGTTACTGCATTTTTTTACAGTATTTGTCCAGCCAGCAATTGACACCAATTGCCCTGGACAACCATTCATTTCCAACTCCTGTCCTTGGCAAAATACCACATATGACAGGGTTCCCACCCTTCCTCCTAATTATTTCTATTGCCGACCTATACCTGCTAATCAGGTCTTCACTCATACGTCTGCCAACATCGTTGCCTCCAGCAATGAGACAGATAATAGGATTGCTCCCATTACCTCTCATGATGTCATTCAGACGGCTAACAATATCATCCATCCCAGCCCCAGGAAAGCAAACCCTCTGTCTCCTACTCCTGTCCTTCAAGCAGAACGCCCTATCCATATACCTAAATTGGCTATCCCCAACAACAACAATATTCTTACCTTCCTTGGTGTCGTTCGTCGTGACGTTCCCAGTAGTCGACTCACATTCGTCGGGTAGCACTGAGAATGTATTAGATGTTTCCACAACAGTTTCAACGGCAGTCTCCTTCTTCATCGTTTCTACCTTTCCATTCATCTTCTTGATCGTCAACTTCGTTCCCACTGTCCATCCACTGACCAGTTTCCTTTCTTGACCTGAGGACTCAAAACAGGAGGACTAATACGAATCTTCTTGTTTTCCTCGGTTAGTCACCGAATCTACATCTTCGCCATCCTCAATTTTTCCTTAAGCTGTTGGTAAAGTTGCTCGATGGAGGGCATCTTGCTTCAATTCGTAGAGAGAGCACAAACAGGTCTTCACAGAGCTAAGTACACGTCACCACTGAACTAAGTACACGTCACCACTGAACTAAGTACACGTCACCACTGAGCTAAGTACACGTCACCACTGAACTAAGTACACGTCACCACTGAGCTAAGTACACGTCACCACTGAGCTAAGTAACACGTCCCCACTGAGCTAAGTACACTTTCACCACTGAGCTAAGTACACGTCGCCACTGAGCTAAGTACACGTCACCACTGAGCTAAGTTCACGTCACCACTGATTTGGTCATTCTACGCTGGATATTTTCTAGCGAATTTATATCCATTCTGTAATATGGAGACAGAACTGAGCTGCGTAATCTAGGTGAGACCTTACTAATGATGTATAAAGCTGTAAAATAACCGCTGAACTTCTGTTGCTTACACTTCTAGATATAAATCCCAGTAATCTGTTTGCTTTGTTACGTACGCTTAGGCACTGCTGTCTTGGTTTAAGGTTGCTGCTTACCATAACCCCCAAATCCTTTACGCATTCTGTATGGCTAAGTTCTACGTTATTTAATTGATAAGTACTAGGGTTATGGACACTCCCGAGCTTCAGAACCTTGCATTTATCTACATTGAACTGCATCTGCAATTTTTCTGACCACGAACTGAGTTTGTCTAAATCCTCCTGAACTTCCGTGACATCTAAGTTTGAATCAATTATCCTACCTATTTTTGTGTCATCGGCGAATTTGCTGATTTATTTATTATTTATTATCACACCGGCCGATTCCCACCAAGGCAGGGTGGCCCGAAAAAGAAAAACTTTCACCATCATTCACTCCATCACTGTCTTGCCAGAAGGGTGCTTTACACTACAGTTTCCCAAACTGCAACATTAACACCCCTCCTTCAGAGTGCAGGCACTGTACTTCCCATCTCCAGGACTCAAGTCCGGCCTGCCGGTTTCCCTGAATCCCTTCATAAATGTTACTTTGCTCACACTCCAACAGCACGTCAAGTATTAAAAACCATTTGTCTCCATTCACTCCTATCAAACACGCTCACGCATGCCTGCTGGAAGTCCAAGCCCCTCGCACACAAAACTCCTTTACCCCCTCCCTCCAACCCTTTTTAGGCCGACCCCTACCCCGCCCTTTTTCCACTACAGACTGATACACTCTTGAAGTCTTCTGTTTCGCTCCCTTCTCTCTACATGTCCGAACCACCTCAACAACCCTTCCTCAGGCCCCCTGGACAACAGTTTTGGTAATCCCGCCCCCTCCTCCTAACTTCCCAAAATACGAATTTCTGCATTATATTCACACCACACATTGCCCCTCAGACATGACATCTCCACTGCCTCCAGCCCTTTTCCTCGCTGCAACATTCATCACCCACGCTTCACACCCATATAAGAGCGTTGGTAAAACTATACTCTCATACATTCCCCTCTTTGCCTCCAAGGACAAAGTTCTTTGTCTCCACAGACTCCTAAGTGCACCACTCACTCTTTTTCCCTCATCAATTCTATGATTCACCTCATCTTTCATAGACCCATCCGCTGACACGTCCACTCCCAAATATCTGAATACGTTCACCTTCACCTCATTAGTAATTCCCTCATCAATGTCATTGATATATATTATAAACAACAACGGGCCCAAGAGTGATTCCTGTGGAACGCCACTTGTTACAGATCCCCACTCGGATTTAACCCCATTTAAGCATACTCTCAGCTTCCTGTTGGTGAGCCATGACTCGATCCATGACAGCACTTTTTCCCCAATGCCATGAGCTGCCACTTTCTTTAACAGTCTCTGGTGCAGTACTCTATCAACAGCCATACTAAAATCTAAATAAACAATATCGAATTCTTTTTCATGATCAACGGCCTCAAAAGCTTTACTGAAGAAGGTTAATAAATTAGTTAGGCAGGAACGGCCCTCTCGTGAATCCATGCTGAGTATCATTAATCAAGCTGTGTTTATCGAGATGGCTTCTTATATTATCAGCTATAAGGTTAGGCTTATTGGGAGGTAATTTAACGGTAACGACTTGTCCCCTGCTTTAAAAATAGGAATTACATTAGCCATCTTCCACATATCAGACACTACACCTCTTTGAAGAAAAATATTAAAAATATTAGTCAATGGTTCACAAAGTTCCATTTTACACTCTTTAAGAACTCTATCTGTTTTGGCATTCCTAAATGTATTCAACGTGATCAAGGTACTAACTTCACTGTCAGAGCATTTAGGGAAGCATTAACTAGGTTACTGATAATCCACAACTTATCCACTGCCTATCATCCTCAGTCACAAGGCGCCTTGGAAAGATTCCATCAGACGTTAAAAACCACGATGAGAACTTTTTGTAAGCATTTTCCTACAGACTGGGATGAATCACTACCTTTGTTGCTGTTTTCAATAAGGGAAACTGTGCAGGAGACTACTGGGTATAGTCCGTTTGAGCTGATCTTTGGGCACAACGTACGAGGTCCTCTTCGGGTGCTCAAAGAAGGATGGATGAGAGAAGACGTTAGCTCAACACTCTACAACCCGTCTTCTAGGTTACAAGTGGCACGTCAGTTAGCCAAGGCTAACTTAAAGGCAGCTTCAAAACAAGCCGAAACAGAGGTATGATAGAAATGCACAATTTCGCTCCTTCCATCCATGAGACAAGGTGTTGGTACAGGAACTTATACCTAGATTTACGGGACCTATGCAGATTGTAAGTAAATTATCTGATGGAAATTATGTGGTATCTCCCTGGATAAGACCTCAAAAACTAAAACTTACCACATTAATCAATTAAAATCTTTTCATACACCAAATAAAGTCCCAGTAATGACTTTGTCCTCTACCTCTGAGGACGACTCTGACTCTTTGCACTCTATTTCTGAAATTAATGTCAAGCTTTCTAAACTCTGTCCTCCTCAAGAACCCTAGCCCTTTAATGGAGGGACTATCTGAAACTCAAGCAACAAGCTTAACTGTACTTTTACAGTCATACCCTGATATTTGTTTCGGATGTGCCGAAAAAATATACGTTAGGTTATCATGACGTAGATTTGGGAAACTCTAAGCCTATTAATCTCTCCCCATACAGAGCTAATCCGGAAAAGCAGAAGCTACTTCAGCATGGGTTAGTGGAGGAGTCATCTAGTCCATAGGCTTCACCGTGCATCCTTGTTAAAAAAGCTGATGGAGGGTTTCGTATGTGTACAGA
>NC_069453.1:25930077-25990077 GCF_026875155.1 Cherax quadricarinatus
CATCTCACCCACTCTCTCATTTGCTCTCTTTTTACATTGCTTCACCACTCTCTTAACCTCTCTCTTTTTCTCCATATACTCTTCCCTCCTTGCATCACTTCTACTTTGTAAAACTTCTCATATGCTAACTTTTTCTCCCTTACTACTCTCTTCACATCATCATTCCACCAATCGCTCCTCTTCCCTCCCTGCACCCACTTTCCTGTAACCACAAACTTCTGCTGAACACTCTAACACTACATTTTTAAACCTACCCCATACCTCTTCAACCCCATTGCCTATGCTCTCATTAGCCCATCTATCCTCCAATAGCTGTTCATATCTTACCCTAACTGCCTCCTCTTTAGTTATAAAACCTTCACCTCTCTCTTCCCTGATGCTTCTATTCTCCTTGTATCCCATCTACCTTTTACTCTCAGTGTAGCTACAACTAGAAAGTGATCTGATATATCTGTGGCCCCTCTATAAACATGTACATCCTTGAAGTCTACTCAACAGTCTTTTATCTACCAATACATAATCCAACAAACTACTGTCATTTCGCCCTACATCATACTTGTATACTTATTTATCCTCTTTTTCTTAAAATATGTATTACCTATAACTAAACCCCTTTCTATACAAAGTTCAATCAAAGGGCTCCCATTATCATTTACACCTGGCACCCCAAACTTACCTACCACACCCTCTCTAAAAGTTTCTCCTACTTTAGCATTCAGGTCCCCTACCACAATTACTCTCTCACTTGGTTCAAAGCTCCTATACATTCACTTAACATCTCCCAAAATCTCTCTCTCTCCTCTGCATTCCTCTCTTCTCCAGGTGCATACACGCTTATTATGACCCACTTCTCGCATCCAACCTTTACTTTAATCCACATAATTCTTGAATTTACACATTCATATTCTCTTTTCTCCTTCCATAACTGATCATTCAACATTACTGCTACCCCTTCCTTTGCTCTAACCTCTCAGATACTCCAGATTTAATCCCATTTATTTCCCCCCACCGAAACTCCCTACCCCCTTCAGCTTTGTTTTGCTTAGGGCCAGGACATCCAACTTCTTTTCATTCATAACATCAGCAATCATCTGTTTCTTGTCATCCGCACTACATCCACGCACATTTAAGCATCCCAGTTTTATAAAGTTTTTCTTCTTCTCTTTTTTTAGTAAATGTCTACAGAGAAGGGGTTACAAGCCCATTGCTCCGGCATTTTAGTCGCCCATACGACCATCGCAGGCTTACGGAGGAAAGATTCTTTTCATTCCCCACTATATATATATTATATATATTTATATATATATATATATATTATATATATATATATATATATATAATATATATATATATATATAGACCACGAACGAGTGGTATTCATCAATAACAACACTGCACTAGCCAAGGACTCGAACCCATGCTGGTTTGGCCTGTTTCATGGTGAGCGAAAACACATGACGCCCTAATCCACTGGACCATACGATCCTTAAGAGTAGCGCATCCAACTGCGCTACTTTGAGGGTCTGTCCCGTCGATCTACAGCTTTGAATCCAGGGTCCAAGCCGTAGCACTACGTAATGAGCTCAGCTTACTCAGGTAAGTTGTGAGTGGTAAATTTGAGCCTCGCTATGAGAGACTGCATCTATGTGTTAAGTGTGCACCATGTAAAACAAATTCTACAGCACACAGTGCATAATGAGAGAAAAAATTGCGACCGTTTTTGGATGAAAATAACGAATTTGCTGTGTATTTTCGTATGATTTTTACGGGTAATAGAATGGAATACATACTACAGAAATAGACATGATTTTGATTAGTTTTATTATCGAAAATAGCTTGAAACTGAGCTCAAAATAGCAGAAATTTTCGATTTTATGCCAATGTTCAAGGGTAAACAAATCACATCACGCATCCAATACGCATCAGCTGGTGGGTCTAATGTACGTTCCCAAATGCGCTGATATTATCTGTGTAATAATTACAATACTGTATAACAGTAAATTTTCTATTTTTTGGTGTGAATAAAAATTCTTTATGTGAATAAAAAATTAATAATGGAATTCATCTGTGAAGCCTGAAACGAAACTGTTAAATAGAGGAAATGCTATTTTAGTGCCAGGAATGCCTGTGTTGTTTATTTTGGACCCTGGAAAAGTAAACACATAATCAGCATAATATGATCCTTTACTGACAACATTTCGCCCACACAGTGGGCTTTATCAAGTCGCAAACAGATCAACCTGAGTGAAAGGTACGTGAGTATTTATAGGATGGAGTCAGGTCGAGAATGCTGGGTTGATGGGATCTGATAAGGACCAGCACGGGACTGGCGGGTATGTATGGTGCCTATTCGGCACCAGTTTGGACCCCACACCTGGTCAAGTACGTCAGGAAATTAGAAAAAGTGCAAAGGTTTGCATCGAGGCTAGTCCCGGAGCTAAGAGGCATGTCATACGAGGAAAGGTTAAGGGAAATCGGTCTGACGATACTAGAGTACAGGAGATATAAGGGGGACATGATAACCACATATAAAATGCTGAAAGGAATTGACACGGTGGACAGAGACAGGATGTTCCAGAGATGGGACACAGCAACAAGGGGTCACAATTGGAAGTTAAAAACTCTGATGGGTCAGAGAGATGTTAGGAAGCATTTCTTCAGTCACAGAGTTGCCATGAAGTTGAATAGTCTAGAAAGTGATATGGTGGAGGCAGGATCCATACATAGCTTTAAGAAGAGGTATGATAAAGCTCATGGAGCAGGGAGAGAGTGGACCAAGCAGCGACTAGTAAAGAGGCGGGACCAGGAGCTATGAGTCGACCCTACCCTTGCAACCACAATTAGGTGAGTACAATTAGGTGAGTACATAGTTTCTCTCTCTTCCTCTCTCTCTATTCTTAAGAAAAAAGAGATCTTTACTGATGCATACATACATGAAACATACATGAAACATACATGAAACATACATGAAACATACATGAAACATACATGAAACAAATACCAGGTAAACATTTTTGCCAGCAGTGTTATCAAGCACTCGTAAGTTACTCTGATATAATGTCAGGTCACACACCCACCATTAACAGTCACTCCTCTCTAACACACCCTTATTTATCACACTCACAGGGGTCCCACAGGGGTCAGTTCTAGGACCAGTGCTATTTTTGATATATGTGAACGACATGATGGAAGGAATAGACTCTGAGGTGTCCCTGTTCGCAGATGACGTGAAGTTGATGAGAAGAATTAAATTGGACGAGGATGAGGCAGGACTGCAAAGAGACCTGGACAGGCTGGACATGTGGTCCAGCAACTGGCTTCTCGAATTCAATCCAGCCAAATGCAAAGTCATGAAGATTGGGGAGGGGCAAAGAAGACCGCAGACAGAGTATAGGCTAGGTGGACAAAGACTACAGACCTCACTCAGGGAGAAAGACCTTGGGGTGACCATAACACCGAGCACATCACCGGAGGCACACATCAACCAAATAACCGCTGCAGCATACGGGCGCCTAGCAAACCTGAGAATAGCGTTCCGATACCTTAATAAGGAATCGTTCAAGACACTGTACACTGTGTATGTTAGGCCCATACTGGAGTATGTAGCACCAGTCTGGAACCCACACCTGGTCAAGTACGTCAAGAAGTTAGAGAAAGTACAAAGGTTTGCAACAAGGCTAGTCCCAGAGCTCAAGGGAATGTCGTACGAGGAAAGTTTAAGGGAAATCGGACTGACGACACTGGAGGACAGAAGGGTCAGGGGAGACATGATAACGACATACAAGATACTGCGGGGAATAGACAAGGTGGACAGAGATAGGATGTTCCAGAGAGGGGACACAGGGACAAGGGGTCACAACTGGAAGCTGAAGACTCAGACGAGTCACAGGGACGTTAGGAAGTATTTCTTCAGTCATAGAGTTGTCAGCAAGTGGAATAGCCTAGCAAGTGAAGTAGTGGAGGCAGGAACCATACATAGTATTAAGAAGAGGTATGACAAAGCTCAGGAAGCAGAGAGAGAGAGGATCCAGTAGCGATCAGTGAAGAGGCGGGGCCAGGAGCTGAGTCTCGACCCCTGCAACCACAATTAGGTGAGTACAATTAGGTGAGTACACACACACACACACATACACACACACACACACACACACCACACGCACACGCACACACACAGAAGGGTCAGAAGGGTCAAGGGAGACATGATAACGACATACAAAATACTGCATGGAATAGATAAGTTGGACAGAGATAGGATGTTCCAGAGAGGGGAAAGAAACAAGGGGTCACAATTGGAAGCTGAAGACTCAGACGAGTCACAGGGATGCTAGGAAATATTTCTTCAGTCATTGAGTCGTCAGGAAGTGGAATAGCCTAGCAAGTGACGTAGTGGAGGCAGGAACCATACATAGCTTTAAGATGACGTATGACAAAGCTCAGGAAGCAGAGAGAGAGAGAGAGAGAGAGAGAGAGAGAGAGAGAGAGAGAGAGAGAGGACTTAGTAGCGATCAGTGAAGAAGCGGGGCCAGGAGCTGAGTTTCGACCCCTGCAACCTCAACTAGGTGAGTACACACACACACACACACACACACACACACGTGAAGCAGTATCGCTAAATAGTGCTCCCAGGATTTAGCGTTCTAGTGGCTGTCCTAAGATATTATTAGCGGTCATCGTACGTGAGTGAATCAGTGAACATACCTACAAGAGTGTAACAGCTTTCAAGAGTGCGAATAATGTGATAGGATCAAGAATTTTACAATTTAAATTTGAATGAATGTTGATTATTATTATTATTATAATCAAGGGGAAGCGCTAAACCCGGAGGATTATACAGCGCCTGGGGGGGATGTGGAAGGCATTCAGGCTTAATTCGGGGAACTGGAGCACAGATCCAATTCCTTAAATCAAGAGCCCCTCACCAACATCAAGGAACCTTCCTTGAGGGGAATGAATGTTGAGTGAGGGAGGGTAGCAGTCAGCTGATGAGGCTGCTGGCTGCAGTGTTGACACAAACTATCCAAACATTAATTGGGTTAACGGTGTGATCTGAAATTTTAACAAATACAGATATTGGTTGGTTATAGCAGCAGTGTAGTGATAAGGTCATAAACGAGTGATTAAGTAAATACTGAAGGTAATATCAAGTCTTAAAAGAAAAAGAAAATAAAAACTTGAATGCATGATAAAGTTCCTGAAGGAGTTACAAAAGTGAAGGAGTTGATAGCAGCCGACCAGCAGGAACCTCCACTTGCCTATTTGTGGTTAATTTTGGTTAGTGTTTAAAGTCTCAGTGTCTCGCCCTGCTGGTTGTATGCTATACCATCACTCTCTCCCTAACTTTCAGTGCCAGGAGATAGTGGTAACCCTGATAATGTTTAGTAAATTATCTAAATATCTTCAGAAGAGTTGTGTAGCCTAGTGACCCCCCCCCCTCCGTCTTTCTGACATCGACAAGCTAGTAAACGAGTACGCACATACAAACACACGTGTTCACCAATTATTATTATAATAAATATTAGTGCATATTAATAAGGAATTGAGTGAGAAATAATCGTAAAATCTTCAAAAAGTAACGTAGCCTAGTGTGCAAAGATCCGGGTCGGGAGAGTACCGGGGAACCAAGAACAATAACAATAATGTGTTAACGTGACCTCCCCCCCTCTTTTTCAAAGAACAACAAGCTAGTAAACACACACACACAAACACAAGTGCACACAGTAAATATTATATAGTATGTATTAGTGTATATAAGGAATTGAATGTGAATTTTTTTTTATAATCTTCAAAAGAGAAGCACACACACGTGCACACACATACACACCCATACACACACACACATACACATACACACACATACACACACATACACATACACACACATACACACACACATATACACATACACACACAACACATACACACACACACACACACACACACACACACACACACACACACACACACACACACACACACACAACACACACACACACACAAACCTAACCTAACACATTAGCTCATAAATCCTCCCACCACACACACACACATTTTTACGATATGCTGAAGCAGCTTGAACATCCCAACAGGATCAAAAGAAAATGAGCTCTCAAAAGGGAGGACGTAAAGGCAAGGGAACGATGATGGCTGGTTGGAAAAGGAAGAATGGGTAGAATGGCTCAAGAACAAAATGGAACAACAGTGGGAGAAAAGGTTAAACGAGCTTTGCAATAACACGTTAGAGCAAATATCTGCAGAGAGCAAGAAGTGGGAATCACAAGCTGTAGTAGCTGAGGCAAAGATACAGAGATTGGAGGAAGAAATGGAAGTGCTGAAGCAGGATCTAAAGATGAGGTCCGAAAGGAGCAAGATGACTGAAATGGGAACATCAGCAGGCAGCGAGGGGACTGAAGGAGGGGATGGATCCAATCAGTCTTTTGCAGCAGTAATATCAGGCCGTCATGGTGTCTGGGAGATGATTAGGGAAACAGCAAAGGAGATGCTTAAATCAGATCCAGAGATACAGAGGGAAAGAAATGGGAAGAGGAGAGGGAGAGGTCAATAATTATTCATGGGCTTCAGGAGGCTGAAGGGCAGACCTATGATGAAAGAAAGCATTGGGAGAAAACAGAGATTAGGAACATCATTGCAATAACAAGGAGTGAGGGACATGTCTCAGGTAGAAAATTTTCACAGACTTGGGGGGTATTCGAGGGAAAAATATCAACCAATCAGATTGACATTCAAGACAGATGTGGTAAGGAACAGGATACTACAACAGAAACCACTGTTAAAGGACTCTCCAGATTATCAAAAAGTGTTTCTAAATCGAGACAGAACACGAAAGGAAAGGGAACAACTGAAATGAGAGCGAGACAGAACCAGTGGAAGGAAAGAGAGACAGGACAGGCAACGACAGACTGGAAAACTCAGCCCTTGGGGAAACATCAAACACAAATGCTTACAGAAACCTCTCAACCCCTGTCACCACATATCAACCAAACACAGTAAACAGAAACGAACCTCACTCCATAGCCACCACCCCCCCAAGCACTAATTCCACAATCATAGCAGCCTCCCATAATATTGTGCCCTGCCTCCCACCCTCCCAGCCTGTACCTTCCTCTTCCATCTCCCAAAATACAGTAATGGAAAGGAAGTAAAGGTATGGTACACCAATGCAGATGGAATAACAAATAAGAGTGAAGAGTGGCAAGAACGCATCATTGATGCATCACCTGACATCATAGCACTAACAGAGACAAAACTTACAGGGATGATAACAGATGCAGTTTTTCCACCTGGATATCAGATTATGAGGAAAGACGGAGAGAACAGAGGAGGGGGAGGAGTAGCATTGCTCATAAAAAAACAGTGGAGTTTTGAGGAGATGGGAGGAATGGAAAGAAGGGAAACAGACGACTTCATTGTAGGAACACTTCAGATTGGTGGTCCAAAGGTGATGATAGCAGTGATGTATAACCCACTAAACAGCAGGAGAACTAGAGAAGAGTATGATGTGTACAATAGGTCAGTGGTGGATACACTATCTGATGTGGCCAGGAGGGCTCATATGGGTAGGGCAAAATTGCTTATAATGGGGCATTTCAATCATAAAGAGATTGACTGGGAAAACCTAGAGCCACATGGGGGACCAGAAACATGGAGGGCTAAGGTGTTGGAGACTGTATTGGAGAACTTCATGCATCAACATGTTAGGGATACAACCAGAGAGAGAGAAGAGGATGTTGCAGCAAGGCTGGATCTCATATTCACCTTGAATAATTCAGATATAAGGGATATCACCCACAAAAGACCCCTTAGCGCTAGTGATCATGATGTCCTGAGTTTTGAATATCTTGTCGAGTTAAAAGTGGAGAATGCAGCGGCACGAGAACAGAGAGAGAAACCAAACTTAAAAAAAGGGGACTACATATGAATGAGAAGTTTCCTGCATGAAGTGCAGTGGGAAAGAGAACTAGATGGAAAGACAGTAAATGAAATGATGGAAATAGTAACCACTAAGTGCAGGGAGGCAGAGGAAAGGTTCATACCAAAGGGCAACAGAAAAAATGGTAAGACCAGAGTGAGCCCATGGTTTAATTGGAGGTGTAAAGAGGCCAAAGCCAAGTGTGCGAGAGCATGGAAAAGGTATAGAAGGCAAAGGACTCAAGAAAACAAGAGCTGAGCAAAAGAACCAGAAACGAATATGCAAGGATAAGGAGAGAGGCCCAGAGGCAATACGAGAGCGACATAGCATTAAAAGCCAAATCTGAACCACAGTTGTTATACAGTCACATTAGGAGAAAAACAAAAGTCAAGGACCAGGTAATCAGGCTGAGGAAAGAAGGAGGGGAGCTCACGAAGAGTGACCAAGAAGTATGTGATGAACTAAACAAAAGATTTAGAGAAGTATTCACAATAGAGTCAGGAATGCTTCCAGCAAACTGCGGATGTAGGGTGCACCAGCAGGCTCTGGACACAATACACATAACCAAGGTAGAGGTGAAGAAACTGCTAGACGAACTCGATACCTCAAAGGCGGTGGGCCCAGATAACATATCTCCATGGAAACTGAGAGAGGGAGCAGAGGAAGTGTGTGTGCCATTAGCAGCAATCTTCAGTAAATCTATCGAAACAGGGCAGTTGCCTGAGGCGTGGAAGACAGCACATGTAGTTCCAGTTTTTAAGAAAGGGGACAGACAGGTAGCTTTAAACTACAGACCAGTGTCACCGACTTGTATAGTATGTAAAGTCATGGAAAAGATTATCAGGAGAAAAGTAGTGGAACACCTTGAAAAGATTGGGCTCATACATGACAGTCAGCACGGCTTCAGAGATGGGAAATCCTGTGTCACAAATGTACTTGAGTTCTACGATAAGGTAACAGAAGTAAGACAGGAGAGAGAGGGATGGGTAGATTGCATCTTTTTAGATTACAAGAAGGGTTTTGACACAGTACCACACAAAAGACTGATGCAAAAATTAGAGGAGCAGGCAGGAATAACGGGGAAAGTACTGCAATGGATCAGGGAATACCTGACAGGAAGGAAATGTGTCGAATGTGTCGAGTGGGGTTCCACAAGGTTCAGTCCTAGGCCCGGTGCTGTTTCTTGTATACGTGAATGACATGGTGGAAGGAATAGATTCAGAAGTGTCACTGTTCGCTGATGACGTGAAACTGATACGGAGAATACAAGTGGGCGAGGGTCAGTTACGATTACAAGGGGATCTGGACAAACTACAAGTATGGTCCGACAAATGGCTCCTGGAGTTTAACCCCGGCAAGCGTAAGGTCATGAAGATTGGGGAAGGACACAGAAGACCGCAGACGGAGTACAGGTTAGAAAACCAACTGCTGCAAACGTCAGTTAGAGAAAAGGATCTTGGGGTAAGTATTATAACGAACATGTTCCCTGAGGCACACATCAATCAGATAACTGCTGCAGCATATGGGAGATTGGCAAACCTGAGATTGGCGTTTAGACATCTGAGTAAGGAGTCATTCACGACATTGTACACAGTGTACGTAAGGCCTATACTGGAATATGCAGCGCCAGTATGGAACCCTCACTTAGTCAAACGCGTCACGAAATTGGAGAAAGTGCAAAAATTTGCAACACGATTAGTCCCGGAACTGAGGGGTATGTCTTATGAGGAGAGGTTAAGGGAACTCAACCTGATAACACTAGAGGATAGGAGGGATAGAGGGGACATGATAACAACGTATAAAATACTAAGAGGCATTGACAAGGTGGACAAGGATCGAATGTTTCGGAGATGGGATACAGAAACAAGGGGACACAATTGGAAACTGAACACCCAGATGAGTCATAGGGATGTTAGGAAGTATTTCTTTAGTCTTAGAGTTGTCAGGAACTGGAATAATCTGGAGAGTGAAGTAGTGAAAGCAAGTTCCATAAATAGCTTTAAGAAGAGGTATGACAAATATCATGGAGTAGGGAGAGAGTGAATTAGTATCGACCAGTGAAGAGGCGGGGCCAAGAGCTATGACTCGACCCCTGCAACCACATATAGGTGAGTACATATAGGTGAGTACACACACACACACACACTGTTATATGCAGGCTTCTGCTTGTCGTAATAAATTTGTCAATGTAGAGTGTAGTGCAGTGAAGGTTCATAAAAATAGTGTCACTGCTTAAGTGGACGCGAATTGAATCGCATGTAGACAAGCAGTAGTACACGTATCAGACATGACCACTGGATGAGCTCTGTAGCGTCACATGTCTACAAGCAGCAAAGAGGGCAGTTGTTGGAACAAGGTGTCATTGTGTTTGGTTAAATTCAGGGTTGTTACATTGGGTAAGTTTTAGGCCATAAATTGTTTGAGGAAATATTTTGTTTTGTAATCTTAAGAGGTACATAAGTTCCCCCGTCTTCTAATAACATGTTCATTTTTCCACTACAATCTACCTTGTCCATTATTACTATCACATTTGCTTTGTCTGTTTCGTAAGGTGAAATCAGGATCTTTCCTTAATTCATGGTATAACTTAACAAATCTTTGAGGACAACTGTGTTACAGAGGTGTGAGAATAGCCAACGTACTGAGATATGTAATACTTTTCTCGGCTGCTTTCAATATTTTGGGATTAATACAGACAAACTATGACCGAGGATACTGGCTCAGACGTTGTTACTTATAGCGAAATAATACGGCAATACCCAAAGTGATGACAGATGATCTGGTGTCGATGGTCAGAACGTTAATTAAGGAGAAGGTTTATGCAGATGAAGTGTCTGCTTTTAATGTCATGAAAATGGAAAAAAAACACTAAATCATCTTAAAATAGATGGTCCTTCTGTTCTATTTGTTATCCATACACTGCAACTTTGTCTATACTGATGAATACATGAAGACCTTGCTACGTAGAATTCGGAAACTTAATATAACACACAGAATCTGAGATGGGTAGTTAAGAGAAATGCTAAGCCACTTTCTAAGCTCATAGGATGTCCCCTATGGGGGTTTCACATATGAAATGTTGCAAAGAGTGCAGTAATGCAGGTCCATCTATTGCCGCAGAGGTTTTGAAAATTAATCTCTTGCTACCACAAGAAAATTGGGAATATGCTCAATACCTATTCCGGCTTTTAAAACCATCTCTGACGCAATCATTGCTCTTCAAATGAGTAGTCTGACAGCTAGAATGTTTCTGGGCAAATGGCTAAAATGAAAGGTGCTTCTCTGTATGTCTTCTGTAAAAAAAAAAAATTAGCTGGGAACAAGCGGCACAATAAAAAGATATTACCAAATTATAAATCAGCACTTTGTGGAAGAGGATCATGGTATTGGAATACTCAGAAAATTAGGATGGTACAAAGACCTAGGTTGCCAGACTATATTCAGCGGGATGCAAAAGATAGTAGAACGTGCATTGTCTAGTTTAAAATATAAACTAGATGAACTTAGACTTGGAATGAACGACGATGTTTTTGATGCAATAATTTGTCTAAGATGCTTCACACTGGCCAGTTATACATTTCACTTCAGTACATTAGCTCCTGCAGAATTTTATTTAAAAAAAAGTTTGTTTTGTAATTACGTACATATATTAAATTTTTTTTAAATTAAAAGAAAAGAATTAGAGAGCATTATGTTTTTATCAGTAACTGAGTATTAATAACACAGGTGATGAATGACCTGTGAGACCTGGTCGTAATGGCAACTGGACCAAACAAACTCAGCAGTAGACTATAATGTGCATCTTGCCTTCACCCACTATATACAGGTATGTACACTATGTATAATATGCACAGACAGAATAATAAGTATACACCAAGGTGACAGATGGCAACGCAGAAGCCAGAGAGAGTGCACCGTACTCAACCAGCAGGTAGGCAAGTCTGCTAAAGCTTCCCACATGTGAACCACATTGCTTCAGTTTTGGCAGGCTTACCTATGCTTGGTTAATGAACCAAGGGGGTACCCTACCGATCGTTAAACACTCAGTATCCGGTTCGCTGGTTGGGAGGCAGCCTATAAGGGAGTGTGTGGTATACAAAAAAAATTGTGACATACTCTTTGCATGCCACACTGAGTTGCTTAAAAAAGAACACTATAGTCTGTGCCACAGTTAAGTGGGAAATATCTGTCACATTCTGTCTATCAGTTTTTGTTCTTAAGTTTCTAGTAAAATTTATTTAATTTTCCAACACACAGGATTAATGTGTTTCATAATTTACAATGTCAGTATTTTATGTTTTTTTTTTTTATTTTCCACACAAACAGAAGGTAAATAAAGAAATATTCAACACAGTTTCCCATTTTTATTGAAAGTTGATACATATATTTATATTTTATTCGAAAGAATATTTGCTGTGATGAAATTATGTATTGATTGCACGATGCATATTGTAAATTTGTTTGAAGAGAATGTGTGTGTACTCACCTATTTGTACTCACCTATTTGTGGTTGCAGGGGTCGATTCATAGCTCCTGGCCCCGCCTCTTCGCTGATTGCTACTAGGTCCTCTCTCTCTCTGCCCCATGAGCTTTATCATACCTCGCTTTAAAACTATGTATGGTTCCCGCCTCCACTACGCCACTTTCAAGGCTATTCCACGGCCTGACTACTCTATGACTGAAGAAATACTTCCTAACATCCCTTTGATTCATCTGAGTCTTCAACTTCCAATTGTGACCTCTCGTGTCTGTGTCCCCCCTCCCTGGAACATCCTGTCTTTGTCCACCTTGTCTATTCCGCGCAGTATTTTATATGTCGTTATCATGTCTCCCCTGACCCTCCTGTCCTCCAGTGTCGTCAGGCCGATTTCCCTCAACCTTTCTTCGTAGGACAATCCCCGTAGCTCTGGGACTAGTCTTGTTGCAAACCTTTGCACACTCTCTAATTTCTTGACGTGCTTGACTAGGTGCGGATTCCAAACTGGTGCTGCATACTCCAGTATGGGCCTGACGTAAATGGTATACAGAGTCTTGAACGAATCCTTACTGAGGTATCGGAACGATATCCGTAGGTTTGCCAGGCGCCCGTATGCTGCAGCAGTTATCTGATTGATGTGCGCCTCAAGAGATATGCTCGGTGTTATACTCACCCCCAGATCTTTTTCCTTGAGTGAGGTTTGCAGTCTTTGGTCATCTAAACTATATTGTGTCTGCGGTCTTCTTTGCCCTTCCCCAATCTTCATGACTTTGCATTTGGCAGGGTTAAACTCAAGGAGCCAGTTGCTGGACCAGGCTTGTAGCCTGTCCATTTCTCTTTGTAGTCCTGCCTGATCCTCATCCGATTTGATTCTTCTCATTAACTTCACATCATCTGCAAACAAGGGCACTTCTGAGTCTATTCCTTCCGTTATGTCGTTCACATATACCAAGAACAGCACAGGTCCTAGGACTGACCCCTGTGGAACCCCGCTTGTCACAGGCGCCCACTCTGACACCTCGTCACGTACCATGACTCGTTGTTGCCTCCCTGTCAGGTATTCTCTGATCCATTTCAGTGCCTTTCCTGTTATGTGTGCCTGATCCTCTAGCTTTTGCAGTAACCTCTTGTGAGGAACTGTGTCGAAGGCCAAAAAAAATGCAGTCGATCCACCCCTCTCTCTCTTGTCTTACTTCTGCCACCTTGTCATAAAACTCCAGTAGGTTTGTGACACGGGATTTTCCTTCCCTGAAACCGTGGTGGGTTGCCAATTATACACTTGTTTCTTTCCAGGTGCTCCACCACTCTCCTCCTGATGATCTTCTCCATGACCTTGCATACTATACACGTTAGTGATACAGGTCTGTAGTTTAGTGCCTTATGTTTGTCTCCATTTTTAAAAATTGGGACTACATTTGCCATCTTCCATACCTCGGGGAGTTGCCCAGTTTCATTTGATGTGTTGAAGATCTTTGTTAATGGCACACACAGTGTCTCTGCTCCCTCTTTAAGGACCCATGGAGAGATGTCTGGTCCCACCGCCTTTGAGGTGTGTTTGTATTTGTGTGTTTGTGTGTGTGTTTGTGTGTGTGTGTACATCTGTGTGTATGTCTGTGTGTGTGTGTGTGAGTGTTTGTGTTTGTACTCACCTAGTTGTACTCACCTAGTTGAGGTTGCAGGGGTCGAGTCCAAGCTCCTGGCCCCGCCTCTTCACTGGTCACTGGTGTGTTTGTGTGTGTGTGTGTGTGTGTGGTGTGTGTGTGGTGTGTGTTGTGTGTTGTGTGTGTGTGTGCGTGTCTGTGTGAGTGTTTGTTTGTGTGTGTGTGTGTGTGTGTGTGTGTATGTGTACTCACCTAATTCACCTAATTGTGGTTGCAGGGATCGAGACTCAACTCCTGGCACCACCTTTTCACTGAGCGCTACTAGGTCCTCTCTCTCCCTGCTCCATGAGATTTATCATACCTCGTCTTAAAGGTATGTATGTGTGAAACAGATTATTGGCGAGCTGAAAGCAGGGTGGGTGAATGATAAATGTCTTCGGAGGCTTCTTAACTTTATTTGTAATGTCGTGGTGGGTACACAGGCTTGTGTGTTGTGTGCCCATGGCCCAGGAGGGGCCATGCCCACGAGGGGCCATGCCCACGAGGGAGAAAGCTAGTAGGACTTGTGGACTTGCTTGTAGCTGCTGAGAGAGAGGGGGAGCGTGTGGGAGAGTGAGTGGGACCAGCATTCCACTGACTTTGGGCTGGCCTAGAGGGCAGCACCTGAGTGCTGCGAAATATGAACTAAGCTGGCAGACAGCATAGGCTGTCTGTGTAGACAGTACAGGCTGTCTGTGTAGACAGTACAGGCTGTCTACATTTGCTCGGCCACTTACCTTGCGTCGTCCCGATGCGATAATACTGGTATTAAAAAAAAACTCGGTCTCTCTCTCGTAGGAACAGGGCACAGAACACAAAATAAAAAACATGTATATACATATGGACATGGAAAAAAAACTTCCTACAGGAAGGGAAGAAAGAAACATGTGGGGTGTGCTAAACATTGTGGTCATAGACAGTGAGCGTCGATGGGCATTACTTCATGCCTTCGTGCGTCTGGACAGATACTGCAACACAGGAGACATCGCTGCGGCTGAGCTGTGATGTAACAGGGTACAACCTCCTCTGGAATGGTGAAGCAGTCATTGTAGGAGTCACTGCAGGTTTTCACTCAGCCTAGGGCACGACATGCTGGTGCCCTCGAGTGAGGCGTCGACAAAACTCGGCAACTGGGCAGGACTTCTTCTGGCAAGTGACTCAGGAGGACACTTCTCAACTGGTACTTTCACTGGGCTGTCACTGCCGGCGAGAAGTGAGTTGTGGAGCTAGTCATGGCAGAGACGACTGGGCGAACCATCTGGGAGTCGTAACATCATACACCAGACTGCAGTGAGCGAGCTAGCAGTCAAAGTGACATCTTCTTAGTGCAGGCTGCTCGCTGAAGCTTGACACGAGGCTGACACAGCGCCTGCCGACAGGGCTAACTGCAGCTTGACGAGTGTCATTCTCTCGGCAGTTGGAGTTATAGCAGAGGTTAGTCTAAGTGTCCCCAGACTTGTTTCTCTACATATAACTGCATTCTGAAGGTCTGGAGGTGAAGTGAAACAAATCTCGATGGGAATCATAGCAGGTACGATTCTGCAGAACATCACGAGCGGCGAACAATAAGAGCTTTCTGTACAAGAGGCTCGGGTGCTCAGGCTGACTAATGTCAGCTGTCAAATGCACTGGTCACACCGGGTGACTAACACAGTGGTGCTACTCAGGGGTCTGGCGGCAGACCACACTGGACTCAGGGAAAACTTTACACACACCCGTGGTACATGTGGTACAACATGGCTTAAACTAGCAAATGATGCTTTTCTGTGCACAAAATTGACACTAAGCCATATGCTAACATGTGAGAACACTGACTGAGAGGAATAAATTAACACACGACATGTATCTTCTCTCAGTCTTCTCGACAATACTGACATAATTACTGAAACACTTGATGTGACATCATGTGATGCCAGGCGTGACGTCGCGAGGTGACGTCAGCAGACATCTCGAGGTGATGTCAGGCAGACATCGTGATGTCATGAAGTCGGGCAGCAACATTGGTGACTTCAATGTGATGTGGGCAGCATACCACAGCAAGAGGCCTTGCACATATGGCAACTCACGTGGCTCGTAGGTCCACGTGGCTTCGTGATCTATGTGGCATGCTGATCCACATGGCTTGCTGATCCATGTGGCTTGCTGATCCACGTGGCTTGCTGATTCATGTGGCTTGCTGATCCACATGGCTTGCTGATCCACGTGGCTTGCTGATCCACATGGCTTGCTGATCCACATGGCTTGTTGATCCACGTGGCTTCGAATGGCCTCGGGCACTTGGATACACAGCTCTGGCAATGAATTCACATGGAAAACAGCAGAAAAACACAGCAGAGGAAGTGATGGCATGGTGGTGTATGGTAGTGTAGTGGCGAGGAGCGTGGGTGAATGTATGGCGAGGGAGGATCTGGCCACTTCCTCCTCTCCCACCCACAAACACGTGGGGAAGCTCACACTGGATGCAGAAATCACCACAAAACTCACCTCTGGCTTGCTGAAATAGCTGTGCTGAGATGAACAACAACATCTGAACATAGAAGTGATGCTGAACACGTGACTTGAGAAACAGCATGGGACACTGTAGCGTGGGGTCACTGGGACACCACTTACAATTCTCGAAGAAATTCGGCAAATTTCGGCTAGATCCTGCTTGTACCTGTGTCTGGATGCTGAAACGTGCAGACACGACATCAGGATAACTGGATAAGAGACGGATGCTTCTTGCATGGGGTGATTAAGTGAAGATGGCTTCATCCTATTTCCTTCCTCTCTCCGGGCAAACACAACTGCTGCAACTACCGCTTCCCACCAATGTGAAACAGAATTATTGGTGAGCTGAAAGCGGGGTGGGTGAACGATAAATGTCTTCGGAGGCTTCTTTACTTTATTTATAATGTCGTTGTGGGTACACAGGCTTGTGTACCCACAACGTGGGTACCCCCTCGTGGGCATGGCCCCAAGAGGGGCCATGCCCACGAGGGACAGAGCTAGTAGGACTTGTGGACTTGCTTCTAGCCGCTGAGAGTGAGAGCGTGTGGGAGAGTGAGTGGGACCAGCGTCCCACTGACTTTGGGCTGGCCTAGAGGGCAGCACCTGAGTGCCGCGAAATATGAACTAAGCTGGCAGACAGCATAGGCTGTCTGTACTGACAGTACAGGCTGTCTACATATGGTTCCTGCCTCCACTACCTCACTTGCTCAACTATTCCACTTCCTGACTACTCTGTGACTGAAGAAATACTTCCTAACATCCCTTTATCTTATCTGAGTGTTCAGCTTCCTAGTGTGACCCCTTGTTTCTGTGTCCCCTCGCTGGAACATGCTGTCTCTGTCCACCTTGTCTATTCCATGCAGTATTTTGTATGTCGTTATCATGTCTCCCCAATGCTCCTGTCCTTTAGTGTTGTCAGGCCCATTTCCTTTAACCCTTCTTTGTAGGACATTCCCCTTCGCTCGGAACTAACCTTGTCACAAACCTTTGCACTTTCTCTAATTTCTTGAGGGGCTTGACCCAGTGTGGGTTCCAAACTGGTGCTGCATACTCCAGTATGGGCCTGACATACACGGTGTACAGTATCTTCAATGATTAATTAATAAGGTATCGGAACACTATTCTCAGGTTTGCCAGGTGCCCATATGCTGCAGCAGTTATTTGGTTGATGTGTGCTTCCAGAGACGTGCTCGGTGTTATAGTTTGCAGTCTTTGGCCACCAGCCTATTCTCTGTCCGCAGTCTTCTTTACCCTTCTCCCGATCTTCATGACTTTGCATTTGGCAGGGTTAAATTCGAGAAGCCAGTTGCTAGACCACGTGTCCAGCCTGTCCTGGTCTCTTTGAAGTCCTGCCTGATTCTCATCTGATTTAATTCACCTCATTAACTTCACATCATCTGCAATCATGGACACTTCTGAGTCTATCGCGTCCATCATGTCATTCACATATACCAAAAATAGCACTAGGACTGACCCCTGTGGGACCCCGCTTGTCAAAGGCGCCCACTGTGATACCTCATCATGTACCATAATTCGTTGTTCCCTCCCCGTCAGGAATTTTCTGATCCATTGCAGTGCCCTTCCTGTTATACACGCCTGATCCTCTAGCTTCTGCACTAATCTCTCGTGAGGAACTGTGTCAAAGACCTTTTTGCAGTCCAAGAAAATGCAATCAACCCATCCCTCCCTCTCTTTCGTGTCTCACTTCTGTTACTTTATCATAAAATTTCAGAAAGTTTGGAACACAAGATTTGCCTTCCATGAATCTGTGCTGGTTGGCGTTTATACTCTTGTTCTGTTCCAGGTGCTCTACCACTCTCCTCCTGATAATCTTCTCCCTGACTTTACATACTATACACGTCAGTGACACTGGTGTATAGTTTAGTGCTTCTTTTCCGTCTCTTTTTTTTTTTTAAATGGGAACTACATTTCCTGTCTTCCATACCTCAGGAAGTTGCCCAGTTTCAAGGGATGTGTTGAAGATTGAGGTTAGTGGCACACACAGCATTTCTGCTCCCTCTCTAAGGACCCACTGGGAGATGTCTGGTCCCATTGTCTTTGAGGTAACAAGGTCCGTTAGCAGCTTCTTCACCTCCTCGGTTGTGTGTATGCCATCCAACACTTGTTGGTATATTCCTTGATGGTGTCCCCTTCTGTTGTCTTCCCCAAGGCCTTCCTGCCTCCACTGTAAATACTTCCTAAAATATATTGTTGAGCTCCTAACATACCTCTTGACCGTTGCTTGTGATTTCCGCACCTTCTTTCCTCAGCCTTATCACCTGGTCTTTGACTGTTGTCTTCCTTCTAATGTGGCTATACAGCAGTTTCGGGTCAGACTTGACTCTCAATGCTAGTCGTTTTCATACTGTCGCTGGGCCTCCCTCCTCATCTGTGTATACTCGTTTCTGGCTCTTCGACTGATCTCTGTATTTTCCTGAGTCCTTTGCCTTCTGTACCTCTTCTATTCTCTAATGCACTTAGGTTTTGCCTTCCTACACCTTCGGGAAAACCAAGGACTCGCTTTGGTCTTCCCATTAATTCTGTTGCCCTTGGGAATAAACCTTTCCTCTGCCTCCTTGCAGTTTGTTGTTACATGTTCCATCATTTCATTTACTGACTTTCCAACCAGATCTCTGTCCCACTGAACCTCCTGCAGGAAGTTCCTCATACCTGTGTAGTCCCCCCTTTTATAGTTCGACTTCCCCCTTCAACTCCTGTTACCCTCTCCACTTGTAACTCTACTGTATAATCAAAACTCAGAACCACGTATTCACTAGCTCCAAGGGGCCTCTCATATGTGATGTCCTCAATGTCTGAATGGCTCAGGGTGACCACAAGGTCCAATCTCGCGGGTTCATCCTTCCCTCTCTCTCTCTCGCAGTGTCCTTGACATATTGTTGCATAAGGTTTTCCATTACCACGTCCATCATCTTGGCTCTCCATGTGTCAGGACCCCCATGTGGCTCCAGGTTTTCCCAGTCGATCTCCCTGTGGTTGAAATCGCCCATAACCAGTAACTTTGCTCTGCACGAGTGAGCTCTTTTTGCCACCTCAGCCAGTGTGTCCACCATCGCTCTGTTGTTCTCTTCGTATTCCTCTCTTGCCCTCCTGCAGTTCTGTGGTGGGTTATACAACACTTCCATGACTACCTTATGTTCCCCAGACTGAATTGTAACTACTATGTAGTCCCTTTCTCCAATCTCGTCCATGCCTTCCATTTCCTCAAATGTGTGTGGTGTGTGTGTGTGTGTGTGTGTGTGTGTGTGTGTATGTGTGTGTGTGTGTGTGCGTGCGTGTATGTGTGTGTGTGTGTGTGTGTGTACTCACCATTGTACTCACCTAATTGTGGTTGAAGGGGTCGAGACTCAGCTCCTGGCCCCGCCTCTTCACTGATCGCTACTAGGTTCTCTCTCTCTCTGCTCCCGGAGATTTGTCATACCTCGCCTTTCAACTATGTATGGTTCCTGCCTCCGCTATACCACTTGCTAGACTATTCAACTTCATAACAACTCTGAAGAAATTATTCTTAACATCCCTGTGACTCGTCTGAGTCTTCAGCTTCCAATTGGGACCCCAATTTCTGTGTCCCCTTGCTGGAACATCCTGTCTCTGTCCACCTTGTCTATTCCACGCAGTATTTTGTACGTCGTTATCGTGTATTCCCTGACCCTTCTGTCCTCTAGTGCAGTCAGGCCAATTTCCCTCAACCTTTCTTCGAAGGACATTCCCCAGAGCTCCGGAACTAACGTTGTTGCAACCCTTTGCACTTTCTCTAATTTCTTGACGTGCTTAACCAGGTGCGGGTTCCAAACTGGTGCTGCATACTCCAGTATGGGCCTGACGTACACAGTGTACAGTGTCTTGAACGTTTTCTTACGAAGGTATCGGAACGTTATTCTCAGGTTTGCCAAGCGCCCATATGCTGCATCAGTTATCTGGTTGATGTGTGCTTCTGGAGACATGCTCGGTGTTATATTTACCCCAAGATCTTTCTCTTCAGCGAGGGTTGCAGTCTTTGTCCTCTGCGGTCTTCTTTGCCCTTCCCCAATCATCATGACTTTGCATTTGACAGGTTGATTTCGAGAAGCCAGTTGCTGGACCACATGTCCAGCCTCTCCAGGTCTCTTTGAAGTCCTGCCTGATCCTCATCTGATTTAATTTTCCTCATTAATTTCACATCATCTGCGAACAGGGACACTTCTGAGTCTATCCTTTCCATCATGTCATTCACATATACCAAAAATAACACTGGTCCTAGGACTAACGCCTGTTGGATCCCGCTCGTCACAGGCACCCACTGTGATACCTTATCACCAGCTTGGTCACCAGCTGGAATGCCAAAATATACTTAGTAAGCTTCGCACATTTATTTTAGATGCTGTTACAGAGAACTTCTTTGCTCTTGTCTTAATGAATTGACCACATTTTTTTTTTCACACAATGGCCGATTCCCACCAAGGCAGGGTGGCCCGAAAAAGAAAAACTTTCACTATCGTTCACTCCATCACTGTCTTGCCAGAAGGGTGCTTTACACTACAGTTTTTAAACTGCAACATTAACACCCCTCCTTCAGAGTGCAGGCACTGTACTTCTCATCTCCAGGACTCAAGTCCGGCCTGCCGGTTTCCCTGAACCCCTTCATAAATGTTACTTTGCTCACACTCCAACAGCACGTCAAGTATTAAAAACCATTCGTCTCCATTTACTCCTATCAAACACGCTCACGCATGCCTGCTGGAAGTCCAAGCCCCTCGCACACAAAACCTCCTTTACCCCCTCCCTCCAACCTTTCCTAGGCCGACCCCTACCCCGCCTTCCTTCCACTACAGACTGATACACTCTTGAAGTTATTCTGTTTCTCTCCATTCTCTCCACATGTCCGAACCACCTCAACAACCCTTCCTCAGCCCTCTGGACAACAGTTTTGGTAATCTCGCACCTCCTCCTAACTTCCAAACTGCGAATTCTCTGCATTATATTCACACCACACATTGCCCTCAGACATGACATCTCCACTGCCTCCAGCCTTCTCCTCGCTGCAACATTCATCACCCATGCTTCACACCCATATAAGAGCGTTGGTAAAACTATACTCTCATACATTCCCCTCTTTGCCTCCAAGGACAAAGTTCTTTGTCTCCACAGACTCCTAAGTGCACCACTCACCCTTTTCCCCTCACCAATTCTGTGATTCACCTCATCTTTCATAGACCCATCCGCTGACACGTCCACTCCCAAATATCTGAATACATTCACCTCCTCCATACTCTCTCCCTCCAATCTGATAACCAGTCTTTCATCACCTAATCTTTTTGTTATCCTCATAACCTTACTCTTTCCTGTATTCACTTTCAATTTTCTTCTTTTGCACACCCTACCAAATTCATCCACCAATCTCTGCAACTTCTCTTCAGAATCTCCCAAGAGCACAGTGTCATCAGCAAAGAGCAACTGTGACAACTCCCACTTTGTGTGTGATTCTTTATCTTTTAACTCCACGCCTCTTGCCAAGACCCTCGCATTTACTTCTCTTACAACCCCATCTATAAATATATTAAACAACCATGGTGACATCACACATCCTTGTCTAAGGCCTACTTTTACTGGGAAATAATTTCCCTATTTCCTACATACTCTAACTTGAGCCTCACTATCCTCGTAAAAACTCTTCACTGCTTTCAGTAACCTACCTCCTACACCATACACCTGCAAAATCTGCCACATTGCCCCCCTATCCACCCTGTCATACGCCTTTTCCAAATCCATAAATGCCACAAAGACCTCTTTAGCCTTATCTAAATACTGTTCACTTATATGTTTCACTGTAAACACCTGGTCCACACACCCCCTACCTTTCCTAAAGCCTCCTTGTTCATCTGCTATCCTATTCTCCGTCTTACTCTTAATTCTTTCAATAATAACTCTACATACACTTTGCCAGGTATACTCAACAGACTTATCCCCCTATAATTTTTGCACTCTCTTTTATCCCCTTTACCTTTATACAAAGGAACTATGCATGCTCTCTGCCAATCCCTAGGTACCTTACCCTCTTCCATACATTTATTAAATAATTGCACCAACCACTCCAAAACTATATCCCCACCTGCTTTTAACATTTCTATCTTTATCCCATCAATCCCGGCTGCCTTACCCCCTTTCATTTTACCTACTGCCTCACGAACTTCCCCCACACTCACAACTGGCTCTTCCTCACTCCTACAAGATGTTGTTCCTCCTTGCCCTATACACGAAATCACAGCTTCCCTATCTTCATCAACATTTAACAATTCCTCAAAATATTCCCTCCATCTTCCCAATACCTCTAACTCTCCATTTAATTACTCTCCTCTCCTATTTTTAACTGACAAATCCATTTGTTCTCTAGGCTTTCTTAGCTTATTAATCTCACTCCAAAACTTTTTCTTATTTTCAACAAAATTTGTTGATAACATCTCACCCACTCTCTCATTTGCTCTCTTTTTACATTGCTTCACCACTCTCTTAACCTCTCTCTTTTTCTCCATATACTCTTCCCTCCTTGCATCACTTCTACTTTGTAAAAACTTCTCATATGCTAACTTTTTCTCCCTTACTACTCTCTTCACATTATCATTCCACCAGTCGCTCCTCTTCCCTCCCGCACCCACTTTCTTGTAACCACAAACTTCTGCTGAACACTCTAACACTACATTTTTAAACCTACCCCATACCTCTTCGACCCCATTGCCTATGCTCTCATTAGACCATCTATCCTCCAATAGCTGTTTATATGTTACCCTAACTGCCTCCTCTTTTAGTTTATAAACCTTCACCTCTCTCTTCCCTGATGCTTCTATTATCCTTGTATCCCATCTACCTTTTACTCTCAGTGTAGCTACAACTAGAAAGTGATCTGATATATCCGTGGCCCCTCTATAAACATGTACATCCTGAAGTCTACTCAACAGTCTTTTATCTACCAATACATAATCCAACAAACTACTGTCATTTCGCCCTACATGATATCTTGTATACTTATTTATCCTCTTTTTCTTAAAATATATATTACCTATAATTAAACCCCTTTCTATACAAAGTTCAATCAAAGGGCTCCCATTATCATTTACACCTGGCACCCCAAACTTACCTACCACACCCTCTCTAAAAGTTTCTCCTACTTTAGCATTCAGGTCCCCTACCACAATTACTCTCTCACTTGGTTCAAAGGCTCCTATACATTCACTTAACATCTCCCAAAATCTCTCTCTTTCCTCTGCATTCCTCTCTTCTCCAGGTGCATACACGCTTATTATGACCCACTTCTCGCATCCAACCTTTACTTTAATCCACATAATTCTTGAATTTACACATTCATATTCTCTTTTCTCCTTCCATAACTGATCATTCAACATTACTGCTACCCTTCCTTTGCTCTAGCTCTCTCAGATACTCCAGATTTAATCCCATTTTTTCCCCCCACCGAAACTCCCCTACCCCCTTGAGCTTTGTTTCGCTTAGGGCCAGGACATCCAACTTCTTTTCATTCATAACATCAGCAATCATCTGTTTCTTGTCATCCGCACTACATCCACGCACATTTAAGCATCCCAGTTTTATAAAGTTTTTCTTCTTCTCTTTTTTAGTAAATGTCTACAGGAGAAGGGGTTACTAGCCCATTGCTCCCGGCATTTTAGTCGCCTCATACGACACGCATGGCTTACGAAGGAAAGATTCTTTTCCACTTCCCCATGGACAATAGAAGAAAAAAAGAGGAAGAAAAGCTATTTAGAAAAAGGAGAAAAACCTAGATGTATGTATATATATATATATATATATATAATATATATATATATATATATATATATATATATATATATATATATATATATATATATATATATATATATTATATATATATGCATGTGCGTGTCTGTGAAGTGTGACCAAAGTGTAAGTAGGAGTAGCAAGATATCCCTGTTATCTAGCGTGTTTATGAGACAGAAAAAGAAACCAGCAATCCTGACCACATATGTAGCAGAATTCATCTGGAGAATGACTGCAGCCTCTTGATGCCATTTCACTTCTTCTGATGTGTCGTCTCAGGTAGCCAGAGCTGAACTGAATGCTGGTTTGTGAGCCCCTGTTTTTATATTTGCCAAGCAAAACCATAGAACATAATGGTTTTACATCAGTCTTTTCTTGAAAGTGTTCCAGAAGTGTCCTGACCACATAAGCAAAGTTCGGGGGATCAAAATTGTTTTTTTTAATTTTGTTTACTTATAAAGAATTGAGAAAAGATGCTTATTTCCCAAGAACACCACAAAAGTGAAATTTAGTTACATAGTGTAATTTATAAATTATACCTATGTCTAGTTAAAGCTTCCTAAAACATTTTGCTATAAATTTAGTGCCCTGGTCACTCTGGATAGACTTAGGAATGGTAAAGATATGAATTTAGTTAGAGCTTTAAGAATGGCTTTAGTGCTTATACTGCTCATTGGGACTGCTTCCGGGTACCTAGTAGCTTTGTTCTCTAACTTGGATTTTGATAATGGTCTCACACAATCAATGATTAGCCCTGCAAACGATTCTTCATCTGCAAGTATGGGATGAAGTGGCGCAGGTTTAATGGGGTGTCCAGGTTTACCTACTTGTTGACATTCCCTACAAGAACCGATGTGATTCTTCACATCTTGTCTAATTTTTGGCCAATATTCTAAAAAAGAGTTTTTCTAATTCCCAAGTGACCTCCTAAAGAGGAATTGTGGAATATGTTCAAAATTTGTGACCTAAATTTCTTAGGAACTACCAGTCTATATAATTTTGGGCTTCCTCCTACCTCCTTACCAGTCTCTGTGCAGAGCAGCAGGTTGCATTTAAGTTTAAATTTGACTGGGTGATCTGGGTGGGATTCACCCATGGTTGCCTGAAAAGCGAAGTTTAAGGAAGGATCTCTTCGCTGTTCACCCCGAGAGGACAGTCCCTCTGGCATGGAAGCAGAGATATCTGTTTGCGACACCATAGGCCTTGAACCATTTTTAAAGCTTTTGACTGCTGTCTTACCAAGTCTACATGAGACTGATCCAGCTGACGCTTGCACAATTTGAATTCCCTCCTGTACTTGGCGGGAATACACTGATATGCCCCAAGAACTTTTGTTTTAACAACCTGGTAACCAGTAAATTCTCCATTATTTAAAACAGCTGTGAACTCTTCCGTTTTGTCATACAATGCTGTATGCATCAGTGCTGCCCAATGCTCCCCAGGCCACCTCAGTGTTCGAGCCTGGTTATCAAATGCCTCGAAAAACTGTTCAGGCTCAGACTCAATAAAGCGAGGTAGTAACGGCACTCCTTGTTGCATGCTAATTAAAGTTGTCACCAACAGTTTGCTTAAATTGCCTCTTCTCTTTCTAGCAAACTCCTCTTTAGCAAATGCTTGCTGCTCTCTGCTTGTTTCGAGATAGAATTTAGATAACTCAATCACCAACGAAGCTGACTCGCCCTGAGACAAACCCGGTGTACCACCTGCTGGACGAGACTGCTGGTCTGCTTGCTCTTGTGTTAGCAATCCTACATTACGAAGGAACCTAAGCGGAGATCGGCGATTGATAGCTCCTGTAGTGGGAGATACCTCAATGTGGTATGCCATAGTTGCTTCATCCCTTAATTTGGTATGAATAATGTCACGAATCTGCGCAGCAGTGAGAGTTTCAATGATATGCTATAGGTAATAGAACGAGAAATTCGCCAGCAACGCTGTAGAGATAGTTTGGTGATGGTGGCATAACCCACTATAAAACGCTATTTGTAATGCATGCAACAAGCAGCAGTAGCATAGTACTACTTGCAGGATACACACACAGTAGCGAAACAGACAGGCAATACCAAAGGCGATAGCGATACAATCTGATACCAAGGCAAGCTCCAGCTCCCAGACAGAGCTCCCATATTACGAACATAAGTAATAAATGGCCTGTGAGACCTGGTCATAATGGGAATTGTAACAAAATTCAGCAATAGGCAATAATATATATTTTTGCCTTCACCCACTATATACAGGTATGTACAGTGTTAACAAATAGAATAATAAGTATACACCAAGATGACAGATGGCAAAGCAGAAGCCAGAGAGAGTGTACTGTACTCAACCAGCAGGAAGGTAAATCTGCCAATGCTTACCGCAAGTGAACCACGTTGCTTCAGCCCTGGCAGGCTTGCCTGTAATTGGTCAATGAACCAAGATACTGATTTAACGCCTGGTACCCTGTCGATCGGTTCGCTGGTTGGGAGGCAGCCTATGTGGGAGTGTGACACATACCGAATAAATTGTAACATACTCTTTGCATGCCACAGAAAGCAAAATAATAATATAATTCGAAAGTTATTTTAGACCTAGTCATATATTTACACGCTATTAACAATCAGTTTAGACGAACGATCATCTACCTGTAACACTAGGGCTGAATGTGGCGATCAACACATTTTGCATGGCCTTTATAATATATTGGACTTGACTGAGCTGCAGACTGTATAGTAAGATTAATTTCGAGTCAGGGTCGACATATGAACATACTGATAGTCAGAAAATAAGTTTTACATATTACTTATTATATAATTATTTGCCTAATTTTCACTTTATACTTTGATGAAATGTCGGGCGATAGATACGTACAATTAAATTTTACTTTATTATTGAAGTGAGCTCCTTTATTAATGTTAAACTTCCAGAGCGCGCTCACTTGATTATTATTATTATTATTATAATCAAGGGGGAAGCGCTAAACCCGGAGGATTATACAGCGCCTGGGGGGGGTGGATGTGGAAGGCATTCAGGCTTAATTCGGGGAACTGGAGCACAGATCCAATTCCCTAAATCAAGAGCCCCTCACCAACATCAAGGAACCTTCCTTGAGGGGCGCTCACTTGAACAAAATATTTGGTTTGCACTGAGTTCCAATGCAGTACTTTACAGAAATTTTAGAAAGGGAGAAAATAAGCATTTGGGGAGATTCGCCACGCAAGGACAAGCTTCTGTTGAAGAAAATGTTTGACTCGGATGAGCTACATCATTTGTATTGAATGGAATACCAAAATGCGAGTTTATATATGACGTCGCAACTGGGAGAGAAGAAATGAGTGGTCGTATTTATTCAGGAGTGGACAGATTTATTGTGAAAGAGAAAGCTGATTTATTGCTAGAGAATCGCAGTTTATTGTTATTCCTGAATCAAGTTCAGAAACCATTCTTTGCATCACTAAAACGATGAAGAGAAAAGTTTTTAAGAGAAGTAAAAAAAGTGACACCAAAATACCACCAGTGGAGAAATGTGACTTAAGAGACAATTTCCTTTAGAATCAAAGTTCATTGTTCAACTTTGGTTGTTAATTAAACTATAATATCTGTTATTTTATATTTAAATCGTTATGTAGTTATCTTTTCCTACCTAGACATATTGGAAAGTCTTGCCAAAGCTATGTTGCAACGCGCAATATATCTTCATAAACTCGCAAGTACTTAATGCTAGGTAAAACTAGAGAGCAAGCAGCATGCCACTAGTCATTAAGAGAGAGGCAGTATCACACAAAGAGTATCCAGAATACCATATGTCTCAAAGAGAGAAATAGCATCACTACGTATAGTGAGCAGGATGGAACAGCAACACCCACACAGGCTCCATGTTTCACACTGAGAGAGGCAGCAGCACTCACATACAGTAAGCAACATACCATAAATCATACTGAGAGGGACAGAAGCACTCACATACAGTAAGCAACATATCACAGATCATACTGAGAGGGACAGAAGCACTCACATACAGTAAGCAACATATCACAGATCATACTGAGAGGGACAGAAGCACTCACATACAGTAAGCAACATATCACAGAACATACTCGAGAGGGCAGAAGCACTCACATACAGTAAGCAACATACCATAAATCATACTGAAGGGACAGAAGCACTCACTACAGTAAGCAACATATCACAGATCATACTGAGAGGGACAGAAGCACTCACATACAGTAAGTAATATATCACAGATCATACTGAGAGGACAGAAGCACTCACATACAGTAAGTAATATATCACAGATCATACTGAGAGGGACAGAAGCACTCACATACAGTAAGTAATATATCACAGATCATACTGAGAGGGACAGAAGCACTCACATACAGTAAGTAATATATCACAGATCATACTGAGAGGGATAGAAGCACTCCACACACAGTAGCAACATATCACAGATCATACTGAGGGGCAGCACACTCACATACAGTAACAACATATCACGATCATACTGAGAGAGGCAGCAGCACATCACACACAGTAAGCAACATATCACAGATCATACTGAGAGAGGCAGCAGCACTCACATACAGTAAGCAACATATCACAATCATACGAGAGAGGCAGCAGCACTCACACACAGTAAGCAACATATCACAGATCATACTGAGAGAGGCAGCAGCACTCACACACAGTAAGCAACATATCACAGATCATACTGAGAGAGGCAGCAGCACTCACATACAGTAAGCAACATATCACAGATCATACTGAGAGGGCAGCAGCACTCACATACAGTAAGCAACATATCACAGATCATACTGAGAGAGGCAGCAGCACTCACATACAGTAAGCAACATATCACAGATCATACTGAGAGAGGCAGCAGCACTCACATACAGTAAGCAACATATCACAGATCATACTGAGAGAGGCAGCAGCACTCACATACAGTAAGCAACATATCACAGATCATACGAGAGAGCAGCAGCACTCACACACAGTAAGCAACATATCACAGATCATACTGAGAGAGGCAGCACACTCACATACAGTAAGCAACATATCACAGATCATACTGAGAGAGGCAGCAGCACTCACATACATAAGCAACATATCACAGATCATACTGAGAGAGGCAGCAGCACTCACACACAGTAAGCAACATATCACAGATCATACTGAGAGAGGCAGCAGCACTCACACACAGTAAGCAACATATCACAGATCATACTGAGAGAGGCAGCAGCACTCACATACAGTAAGCAACATACCATAAATCATACTGAGAGGGGCAGAAGCACTCACATACAGTAAGAAACATATCACAGATCATACTGAGAGGGACAGAAGCACTCACATACAGTAAGCAACATATCACAGATCATACTGAGAGGGACAGAAGCACTCACATACAGTAAGCAACATATCACAGATCATACTGAGAGGGACAGAAGCACTCACATACAGTAAGCAACATATCACAGAACATACTGAGAGGGACAGAAGCACTCACATATAGTAAGCAACATATCACAGATCATACTGAGAGGGACAGAAGCACTCACACACAGTAAGCAACATATCACAGATCATACTGAGAGGGACAGAAGCACTCACATACAGTAAGCAACATATCACAGATCATACTGAGAGGGACAGAAGCACTCACACACAGTAAGCAACATATCACAGATCATACTGAGAGGGACAGAAGCACTCACATACAGTAAGCAACATACCATAAATCATAGTGAGAGAGAGGCAGCAGCACTCACATACAGTAAGCAACATACCATAAATCATACTGAGAGGGACAGAAGCACTCACATACAGTAAGCAACATATCACAGATCATACTGAGAGGGACAGAAGCACTAACATACAGTAAGCAACATACCACAAATCACACAGATGGGCAGTACCACTCACACACAAATTACCAAGAAACACACACAAAAGCAACAATATTTGCCTCATTTCTTTTAACTTTACTCATTGCTTAATTTAAGTTAATGCAACCCGACATTTAGCAGCAAAAAAAAAAAAAAAAATACACACATAAATATGCCTATCTCAACACATTATCCTGGTTAAACTAGATCAGCATTCTTTGACCAAAAGATGAAAAAAAAACAAAAGAATTACACATGAAGCTTCACACTATCATCAAAATACCTTCATCTTCTAAATTATTTGTTACAAGTAGTCAGTAACAGAGAACACAATAATTACATATTCTTCGTCGTTTATTTATACATTGTGGATTAACAGTTTAAACGAAAGTTCATTAACCGGATGTCGTAAGGCTGCAAGTAGTGGCGCATCAGACATCACCGAGTTATAAACTGCTGAAGATAAATTTCGAATCCTCGTCTACATACGAAGGTCAATATAATTTCAACTTTTTGTTATGTTTATTTAATTATTGCTTACTGCATAATAATATTTTAGTTAATTTTCACTTGAACTTTGGTTCAAACGTCGGGAGATAAATAGCTACATTTACATTTCACTTTATGCTTTTCAAATGTGGCTCCTGGACAAACTTAATGGTTTTATGTGGCCATTGGAAACGGTTAGTAATATTGACTTCCAATGATCTACTTTTCAGAAGTTTATGAAGAATAATTTAAAGTGAAGCGTAACACAACACGCAGACAAGTTTTGACTGTGGACAATGTTGGAACTGGACAAGTTATATTAATTCTATTCATTAGAAATAAAAAATACGAATAAATATATGCCGTTCCAGTTAAGGAGAAATTTGTATATTCTTCTATTTTTTTAAAAGTGTTAAACCCGCGTGGGTCATTCAGCACAAAGACATGGAAATTCGATCCTCCGTTTGCTAATCGTGAAACGGACGAGCTACTCACGCAGCCAACCTGACTAATGAAAAAATTAAAAGGTGAGTATTTTAGTGGAAGTTATTATTATAATCAAGGGGGAAGCGCTAAACCCGGGGGATTATACAGCGCCTGGGGGGGGGGGAGGGAGATGTGGAAGGCATTCAGGCTTAATTCAGGGAACTGGAGCACAGATCCAATTCCCTAAATCAAGAGCCACTCACCATCATCAAGGAACCTTCCCTGAGGGGATTTTCGTGGGAGACGATTGACGATGGTTTAGTAATGACGTTGTTGTGTTGATTTATTGGAGTTGATTTATTGGAGATGTTGGAGTCTATTTATTGGAAAAAATGATGTGGATTTGTTAGAAAGGATGGGGAGATGTATTGGATAGAGGGGCGGATTTATTAGATGAAGGATAGATTTAATGGGAATGAAAGGTGGGGAAAGATTTATTTAAAAGGAACGGCAAAGGTATTGGAAAGTAAGAGATTGATTTATTGGGAAAAGATGGGAGATTTATTGAAAGGAGGTGTTTCTTTTGTTTAGTGTTTATTTATTGACGATGATGGGAATTTATAAGGAAATAGGGAAGGTTTTGTTGGGAAGCAGGTGGCGGATTTATGGAATGGAGGGGGCGGATTTATTTGGGAGAAATCATGATTATTATTATTATTATTATTAGTAGTAGTAGTAGTAGTAGTAGTAGTAGTAGTAGTAGCAGTAGTAGTAGTAGTAGTAGTAGTAGTAGTAGTAGTAGTAGTAGTAGTAGTAGTAGCAGTAGTAGTAGCATCATAACTAAACTCTAAACCCACAAGAATCATACAGCGCTGTATTAGAGAGAAAATGCCGGTCTGGTTATAAAGGTTAAATTAGACAACAAAAACTGTATTTGAAATATTTAACCTCATAGTTAATTAATCCAGGACAACCCTGAGCAGTGAGACATGTCACCGTTGAGAACCTGAGCAGTGAGACATGTCACCGTTGAGAACCTGAGCAGTGAGACATGTCACTGTTGAGAACCTGAGCAGTGAGACATGTCACCGTTGAGAACCTGAGCAGTGAGACATGTCACCGTTGAGAACCTGAGCAGTGAGACATGTCACCGTTGAGAACCTGAGCAGTGAGACATGTCACCGTTGAGAACCTGAGCAGTGAGACATGTCACCGTTGAGAACCTGAGCAGTGAGACATGTCACCGTTGAGAACCTGAGCAGTGAGACATGTCACTGTTGAGAACCTGAGCAATGAGACAGGTAACTGTTGAGAACCTGAGCAGTGAGACATGTCACCATTGAGAACCTGAGCAGTGAGACATGTCACTGTTGAGAACCTGAGCAATGAGACATGTAACTGTTGAGAACCTGAGCAGTGAGACACATCACTGCTGAGAACCTGAGCAGTAAGACACATCACCGTTGAGAACCTGAGCAGTGAGACATGTCACCGTTGAGAACCTGAGCAGTGAGACATGTCACTGTTGAGAACCTGAGCAATGAGACATGTAACTGTTGAGAACCTGAGCAGTGAGACACATCACTGCTGAGAACCTGAGCAGTAAGACACATCACCGTTGAGAACCTGAGCAGTGAGACATGTCACTGTTGAGAACCTAAGCAATGAGACACATCACGTTGAGAACCTTAGCAGCAGTGAGACACATCACCGTTGAGAACCTGAGCATTGAGACATGTCACCGTTGAGAACCTGAGCAGTGAGACACATCACCGTTGAGAACCTGAGCAGTAAGACATGTCACCGTTGAGAACCTGAGCAGTGAGACATGTCACTGTTGAGAACCTGAGCGGTGAGACATGTCACCGTTGAGAACCTGAGTAGCGAGACATGTCACCGATGAGAAACTGAGCAATGAGACATGTCACTGTTGAGAACCTGAGCAGTGAGACACATCACCGTTGAGAACCTGAGCAGTGAGACATGTCGCCGTTGAGAACCTGAGCAGTGAGACATGTCATCGTTGAGAACCTGAGCAGTGAGACATGTCACCGTTTAGAACCTGAGCAGTGAGACACATCACCGTTGAGAACCTGAGCAGTGATACACATCACTGTTGAGAACCTGAGCAGTGAGACACATCACCGTTGAGAACCTAAGCAATGAGACACATCACCGTTGAGAACCTGAGCAGTGAGACAATCACCGTTGAGAACCTGAGCATTGAGGACTCATCACCGTTGAGAACTTGAGCAGAGAGAGCACATCACCGTTGAGAACCTGAGCGTGAGACAACATCACAGTTGAGAACCTGAGCAGTGAGACACATCACCGTTGAGAACCTGAGCAGTAAGATGTCACCGTTGAGAACCTGAGCAGTGAGACACTGCCGTTGAGAACCTGAGCAGTGAGACACATCACCGTTGAGAACCTGAGCAGTGAGACACATCACCGTTGAGAACCTGAGCAGTGAGACACATCACCGTTGAGAACCTGAGCAGTGAGGACACATCACCGTTGAGAACCTGAGCAGTGAGACAATCACCGTTGGGGAACCTGAGCAGTGAGACACATCACCGTTGAGAACCTGAGCAGTGAGACATGTCACCGTTGAGAACCTGAGCAGTGAGACACTCACCGTTGAGAACCTTTGAGCAGTAGACATGTCACCGTTGAGAAACTGAGCAGTGAGACATGTCACTGTGAGAACCTGAGCGGTGAGTCAGTCACCGTTGAGAACCCTGAGCAGGAGACAATGTCACCGTTTGAGAAACCTGAGCAGTGAGACAGTCACCGTTGAGAACACTGAGCAGTGAGACATGTCACCGTTGAGAACCTGAGCAGTGAGACACATCACCGTTGAGAACCTGAGCAGTGAGACATGTCACCGTTGAGAACCTGAGCAGTGAGACATGTCACCGTTGAGAACCTGAGCAGTGAGACACATCACCGTTGAGAACCTGAGCAGTGAGACACATCACCGTTGAGAACCTGAGCAGTGAACACATCACGTGTTGAGAACCTGAGCATGGAGACACATCACGCGTTGAGAACCTGAGCATGAGACACATCACCGTTGAGAACCTGAGCAGTGAGACCATCACCGTTGAGAACCTGAGCAGTGAGACACATCACCGTTGAGAACCTGAGCAGTGAGACACATCACCGTTGAGAACCTGAGCAGTGAGACACATCACCGTTGAGAACCTGAGCAGTGAGACACATCACCGTTGAGAACCTGAGCAGTGAGACACATCACCGTTGAGAACCTGAGCAGTGAGACACATCACCGTTGAGAACCTGAGCAGTGAGACACATCACCGTTGAAACTGAGCAGTGAGACACATCACCGTTGAGAACCTGAGCAGTGAGACACATCACCGTTGAGAATCTGAGCAGTGAGACACATCACCGTTGAGAACCTGAGCAGTGATACACATCACTGTTGAGAACCTGAGCAGTGAGACACATCACCGTTGAGAACCTGAGCAGTGAAACACATCTCCGTTGAGAACCTGAGCAGTGAGACACATCACCGTTGAGAACCTGAGCAGTGAGACACATCACTGTTAAGAACGTGAGCAGTGAGACACATCACCGTTGAGAACCTGAGCAGTGAGACACATCACTGTTGAGAACCTGAGCAGTGAGACACATCACCGTTGAGAACCTGAGCAGAGAGACATGCCACCGTTGAGAACCTGAGCAGTGAGACATGTCACTGTTGAGAACCTGTGCAGTGAGACATGTCACCGTTGAGAACCTGAGCAGTGAGTCACATCACCGTTGAGAACCTGAACAGTGAGACATATCACAGTTGAGAACCTGAGCAGTGAGACACATCACCGTTGAGAACCTGAGCAGTGAGACACATCACCGTTGAGAACCTGAGCAGTGAGACACATCACCGTTGAGAACCTGAGCAGTGAGACACAACACCGTTGAGAACCTGAGCAGTGAGACACATCTCCGTTGAGAACCTAAGCAGTGAGACACATCACCGTTGAGTACCTGAGCAGTGAGACACATCACCGTTGAGAACCTGAGCAGTGAGACACATCACCGTTGATAACCTGAGCAGTGAGACACATCACCGTTGATACTCTGAGCAGTGAGACACATCACCGTTGAAAACTTGAGCAGTGAGACACATCACCGTTGGGAACATGAGCAGTGAGACACATCACCGTTGAGAACCTGAGCAGTGAGACACATCACCGTTGAGAACCTGCGCAGTGAGACACATCACCGTTGAGAACCTGAGCAGTGAGACACATCACCGTTGAGAACATGAGCAGTGAGACACATCCCCGTTGAGAACCTGAGCAGAGAGTCATGTCACCGTTGAGAACCTGAGCAGTGAGACACATCACCGTTGAGAACCTGAGCAGTGAGACACATCACCGTTGAGAACCTGAGCAGTGAGACACATCACCGTCGAGAACCTGAGCAGTGAGACACATCACCGTTGAGAACGTGAGCAGTGAGACACATCAACGTTGAGAACCTGAGCAGAGAGACATGTCACCGTTGAGAACCTGAGCAGTGAGACACATCACCGTTGAGAACCTGAGCAGTGAGACATGTCACCGTTGAGAACCTGAGCAGCGAGACATGTCACCGCTGAGAACCTGAGCAGTGAGACACATCACTGTTGAGAACCTGAGCAGTGAGACACATCACCGTTGAGAACGTGAGCAGTGAGACACATCACCGTTGAGAACCTGAGCAGTGAGACACATCACCGTTTAGAACCTGAGCAGTGAGACACATCACCATTGAGAACCTGAGCAGTGAGACACATCACCGTTGAGAACCTGAGCAGTGAGACATGTCACCGTTGAGAACCTGAGCAGTGAGACACATCACCGTTGAGAACCTGAGCAGTAAGACATGTCACCGTTGAGAACCTGAGCAGTGAGACATGTCACTGTTGAGAACCTGAGCGGTGAGACATGTCACCGTTGAGAACCTGAGTAGCGAGACATGTCACCGATGAGAAACTGAGCAGTGAGACAAGTCACCGTTGAGAACCTGAGCAGTGAGACATGTTACCGTTGAGAACCTGAGCAGTGAGACACATCACCGTTGAGAACCTGAGCAGTGAGACATGTCGCCGTTGAGAACCTGAGCAGTGAGACATGTCATCGTTGAGAACCTGAGCAGTGAGACATGTCACCGTTTAGAACCTGAGCAGTGAGACACATCACCGTTGAGAACCTGAGCAGTGATACACATCACTGTTGAGAACCTGAGCAGTGAGACACATCACCGTTGAGAACCTAAGCAATGAGACACATCACCGTTGAGAACCTGAGCAGTGAGACACATCACTGTTGAGAATCTGAGCATTGAGACTCATCACCGTGGAGAACTTGAGCAGTGAGGCACATCACCGTTGAGAACCTGAGCAGTGAGAGACATCACAGTTGAGAACCTGAGCAGTGAGACACATCACCGTTGAGAACCTGAGCTGAGATCACCGTGAGAACTGAGCAGTGACATCACCGTTGAGAACCTGAGCAGTAAGACATGTCACCGTTGAGAACCTGAGCAGTGAGACATGTCACTGTTGAGAACCTGAGCAGTGAGACACATCACTGTTGAGAACCTGAGCGTAGACTGCCCGTTGAGAACTGGCATGAACATCACCGTTGAGAACCTGAGCAGTGAGACACATCACCAGTTGAGTGAACACCTGGAAGCAGTGAGACACATCACCGTTGAGAACCTGAGCAGTGAGACACATCACCGTTGAGAACCTGCATAGCAGTGCTGAGAACACAATCACCGTGAGAAACCTGAGCAGTGAGACATGTCACCGTTGAGAACCTGAGCAGTGAGACACATCACCGTTGAGAACCTGAGCAGTGAGACATGTCACCGTTGAGAACCTGAGCAGTGAGACATGTCACTGTTGAGAACCTGAGCGGTGAGTCATGTCACCGTTGAGAACCTGAGTAGGGAGACATGTCACCGATGAGAACCTGAGCAGTGAGACAAGTCACCGTTGAGAACCTGAGCAGTGAGACATGTCACCGTTGAGAACCTGAGCAGTGAGACACATCACCGTTGAGAACCTGAGCAGTGAGACATGTCGCCGTTGAGAACCTGAGCAGTGAGACATGTCATCGTTGAGAACCTGAGCAGTGAGACATGTCACCGTTTAGAACCTGAGCAGTGAGACACATCACCGTTGAGAACCTGAGCAGTGAGACATGTCGCCGTTGAGAACCTGAGCAGTGAGACATGTCATCGTTGAGAACCTGAGCAGTGAGACACATCACCGTTTAGAACCTGAGCAGTGAGACACATCACCGTTGAGAACCTGAGCAGTGATACACATCACTGTTGAGAACCTGAGCAGTGAGACACATCACCGTTGAGAAACCTAAGCAATGAGACACATCACCGTTGAGAACCTGAGCAGTGAAACACATCACCGTTGAGAACCTGAGCATTGAGACACATCACCGTTGAGAACTTGAGCAGTGAGGCACATCACCGTTGAGAACCTGAGCAGTGAGACACATCACAGTTGAGAACCTGAGCAGTGAGACACATCACCGTTGAGAACCTGAGCAGTGAGACACATCACCGTTGAGAACCTGAGCAGTGAGACACATCACCGTTGAGAACCTGAGCAGTGAGACACATCACCGTTGAGAACCTGAGCAGTGAGACACATCACCGTTGAGAACCTGAGCAGTGAGACACATCACCGTTGAGAATCTGAGCAGTGAGACACATCACCGTTGAGAACCTGAGCAGTGATACACATCACTGTTGAGAACCTGAGCAGTGAGACACATCACCGTTGAGAACCTGAGCAGTGAAACACATCTCCGTTGAGAACCTGAGCAGTGAGACACATCACCGTTGAGAACCTGAGCAGTGAGACACATCACTGTTAAGAACGTGAGCAGTGAGACACGTCACCGTTGAGAACCTGAGCAGTGAGACACATCACCGTTGAGAACCTGAGCAGTGAGACACATCACTGTTGAGAACCTGAGCAGTGAGACACATCACCGTTGAGAACCTGAGCAGTGTGACACATCACCGTTGAGAACCTGAGCAGTGAGACACATCACCGTTGAGAACCTGAGCATTGAGACACATCACCGTTGAGAACCTTAGCAGTGAGACACATCACCGTTGAGAACCTGAGCATTGAGACACATCACAGTTGAGAACCTGAGCAGTGAGACATTACAGTTGAGAACCTGAGCAGTGAGACACATCACCGTTGAGAACCTGAGCAGTGAGACACATTACAGTTGAGAAGCTGAGCAGTGAGACACATCACCGTTGAGATCCTCCGTTCTTTTCCAGGAAACGACCCACAACAGTTGACTAACTCTTAGCTTCCCACGGTGCTCGAACCCTGTTCCATTTGGCTGCCAATCGAACCCTCTGCCACTTAGCTAATGGTAAGAACATTTTAGTGAATTAGTCACGTAAGGAAGTTTGTAATTAGTGGTAATGCGAGTTGTGTGGTATAAGCCAGAGAGGGCGCCGCTGTCAAGCTTGGGCCATCAGGCCTCTACAGTGCTCCACCGTTGTCAACCTTGGGTCATCATGCCTCTACAGTGCTCCACCGTTTTCAACCTTGGGTCATCATGCCTCTACAGTGCTCCACCGTTTTCAACCTTGGGTCATCATGCCTCTACAGTGCTCCACCGTTTTCAACCTTGGGTCATCATGCCTCTACAGTGCTCCACCGCTGTCTAGCTTGGGTTATCATGCCTGTACAGTGCTTCACCGCTGTCAAGCTTGGGTCATCACGCCTCTACAGTGCTCCACCGTTGTCAAGCTTGGGTCATCAAGCCTGTACAGTGCTCCACAGTCTATGAATGTTAAATATTCGTTCTGGTAAAAATCATATATTAAATTTCAGGAATATAGCGGCGGACGCAACAATCCTTATATGATTTACTAGCTCAGAATTTCCCTTTTTTTGTGCATTAAAGATACAAACTAGTGAGAAATGCAAGATGAAGTGTAGTACATAAGAACATAAGAACATAAGAAAGGAGGAACACTGCAGCAGGCCTGTTGGCCCATACTAGGCAGGTCCTTTACAATTCATCCCACTAACAAACATTTGACCAACCCAATTTTCAATGCTACCCAAGAAATAAGCTCTGATGTGCAAGTCCCACTCAAATCCAACCCCTCCCACTCATGTACTTATCCAACCTAAATTTGAAACTACCCAAAGTCCTAGCCTCAATAACCCAGCTAGGTAGACTGGTCCACTCATCAACTACCCTATTTCCAAACCAATACTTTCCTATGTCCTTTCTAAATCTAAACTTATCTAATTTAAATCCATTACTGCGGGTTCTCTCTTGGAGAGATATCCTCAAGACCTTGTTGGGGAACTCTTCGTGTACTCAACCTGTGGGCTTCCTCGTACTTAGGTAATTTCACCTTCCAATTACTTCCTAGCTTGTTCACTTCTGTTTGTCAGAATAATTTTTCACTTCTAAAAGCACTAAACTCCCTTTTAAGAAGAGGTTGAGGGTTTTTAGGAATGTGTGTATATGTGTATTTGTATGTATGTGTGTACTCACTGGTACTCACCTATATGTTGTTACAGAGTCGAGCCACAGGTTCTGGCTGTGTGTGTGTGTGTTTGTACTCATCTAAATGTACTTACCAAATTATAGTTGCACGGTTCGAGTCTCAGTTCGGGGCCCCACCTCAACACGGGACGCTCCTGGGTGTCCTCTCTCCTCTGCCTCCCCACGGAACGCTCCTGGGATACCCTCTCTCCTGGCTGCCTAGCAGTAGGACGCTCCTGGGTGTCCTCTCTCCTCTGCCTCCCCACGGAACGCTCCTGGGTTACCCTCTCTCCTGGCTGCTTAACAATAGGATGCTCCTGGGTGTCCTCTCTCATTTTTATCTTGCCAGGGGACGCTCTGGGGTGTCTCTCCTTGTGCCTCACCACGGGACGCTCTGTAGCGTCCTCTCTCTTGGCTGCATCGCGACGAGACGGTCCAGCGTGTCTTCTCTCGCCTGGCTACGTCACTACGGGAGCTCATGGGTGTCCTTCTGGCTGCCTGAGTTCTGTCATCTCTATTAATAAAACTATGTATGGATGCTGCCCGAGGTTCTTCGCTATCTAAGATGTTCCACTTTCTGACTACTCTAAGACTGAAGAATCATTTCCAAACATCACTGTAAATCATGTGTGTTTTTGTAACCTCGAACTGTGTTCTCGTGTACCTGAGATTAACCTCTTGAACAGACTCGCGGTTTCCACCCTCTCAAATCTTCTTCAGTATTTACTACATCGTGGGTGTGTTTGAGTGTGTGTGTGTGTGTGTGTGTGTGTGTGTGTGTGTGTGTGTGTGTGCGTGTACTCACCTATTTGTACTCACCTATTTGTGGTTGCAGGGGTCGATTCATAGCTCCTGGCACCGCCTGTTCGCTGATTGCTACTAGGTCCTCTTTCTCCCTGCCCCATGAGCTTTATCATACCTCACCTTAAAACTATGTATGGTTCCCGCCTCCACTACGTCACTTTCTAGGCTTTTCCACGACATGACTGAAGAAATACTTCCTAACATCCCTTTGATTCATCTGAGTCTTCAACTTCCAATTGTGACCTCTTGTGTCTGTGTCCCATCTCTGGAACATCCCGTCTTTGTCCACCTTGTCTATTCCGCGCAGTATTTATATGTCGTTATCATGTCTTCCCTGACCCTCCTGTCCTCCAGTGTCGTCAGGCCGATTTCCCTCATCCTTTCATCGTAGGACAATCCCCGCAGCTCTGGGACTAGTCTTGTTGCAAACCTTTGCACTTTCTCTAATTTCTTGACGTGGTTGACTAGGTGTGTGTGTGTGTGTGTGTGTGTGTGTGTGTGTGTGTGTGTGTGTGTGTGTGTGTGTGTGTGTGTGTGTGTGTGTGTTCTCATCACAGTCTTTCTTTTCTGTATTTTATTGAACACTTGAGTGTTTAAATCAGCCATACATACTGTAAGAACCGCAAATCAACATTTAGAATACAAAACACATCATATCCAAGCAGACATTAACACAAGCGTTCAGTATCTTGCTTTGTTGTGCACACTTACTTGGAAAACCTTTATGACCAACACATTCACAGGATTTTGTAATTTACTGATAAATATATAATCTACATGAGTTGTTACTCTGTTTCGAACACTCTGCATGTATAGGAACAAATTTTGACACGAAAGACCACATACAAACATTCAGACTTCCACAGACGGTGAACACTAGGCATTAATCAGAAAATTGCCCATTGTAACCTCTAAGCAGTTTAAATAGCTACTACGGGAGCTGCATAAAAGGCACGATGTTTTTAGGAAAATAACTAAATAAATATGTTATCTGTAAAGCTGACTAAAAATTTTCAGTCTTAGGCGTTGTGAGAGAAATTTAGAAAATATATCGTTCAGATTACGACTTACGTATTGTAGCTGAACTTATTCGTCAAAGTGGCCCCACACACCCTGTGTGGTGTGAGTATTGACTCACACCCTGTGAGGTGTGAGTATTGACTCACACCCTGTGAGGTGTGAGTATTGACTCACACCCTGTGAGGTGTGAGTATTGACTCACACCCTGTGAGGTGTGAGTATTGACTCACACCTGTGATGTGAACTGCTCAAGTGAGTTGAGTATGACTCACACTTGCAAAGGCTGATGTTTTTAGACACATCTTACTCTAAATATTGTCTTCTTAAGCTATCTAATCTTCTCTCCTCTTAGGCGTTTTGAGATTACAATATCATCCCTCTCAGATTCGACCTTACTCTTGAGCATGAACTTATTGTCAGTAATATGGCACCCACACTCTGTGTAAGGTGTGAATTGACTAACACTGTGAGTCTGTCAGTATTGACTCACACCCTGGAGGGTAGTTATACTCACCACCCTGTACTCGACTATTGACTCACACTGTAGGTGAGATTGACCTACCCTGTGAGTGTATCCTCTGACTCACACCAGTACAGCGTGATGAGTACTTCTACCCTGTACACGGTACGTCGTGAATTGTACTCACCGTCCTGAGTCGTCGTGATGTATTACCTTCACTCCTGTAAGCTGAGTATCACATCTTGCAATGTAGTTAACCACTCTTATCACTGTACACATCAGGAATTGTACCTTCCTCTCGTACCTCTGAGTCACATGTCTGAATGTTATCTCTCTTCACTCTGGTCCTCTGGTACACATCTGAATGTAGTACTTCACTCTGTACACCTGTCACATCTGAATGTAGTCTCTCACTCTGGTCACATGATAACAGTCTGAATGATAATACCTCACACCTCGGTACACATGAGTACACAGTCTAATGTAGACTTACTTCTGTACAGTCGTATGTATACCAGTCTGAGTACACAGTCCGTGAATGTAGTACCTTCACTCTGTACACTGATACACACGTGAATGTATACCTCCACTCGGTACACATGAGTACACAGTCCTGATTGTATACCTTCACTCGTAAACACGAGTACACAGTCGTGAATGTAGTACCTTCACTCTGGTACACCTGAGTACACAGTCGTGAATGTAGTACCTTCACTCTGGTACACCTGAGTACACAGTCGTGAATGTAGTACCTTCACTCTGGTACACATGAGTACACAGTCGTGAATGTAGTACCTTCATTCTGGTACACATGAGTACACAGTCGTGAATGTATTACCCTCATTCTGGTACACATGAGTACACAGTCGTGAATGTAGTACCTTCACTCTGGTACACCTGAGTACACAGTCGTGAATGTAGTACCTTCACTCTGGTACACATGAGTACACAGTCGTGAATGTAGTACCTTCACTGGTACACCTGAGTACACAGTCGTGAATGTAGTACCTTCACTGGTACACCTGAGTACACAGTCGTGAATGTAGTACCTTCACTGGTACACCTGAGTACACAGTCGTGAATGTAGTACCTTCACTCTGGTACACATGAGTACACAGTCGAGAATGTAGTACCTTCACTGGTACACCTGAATACACAGTCGTGAATGTAGTACCTTCACTCTGGTACACATGAGTACACAGTCGTGAATGTAGTACCTTCATTCTGGTACACATGAGTACACAGTCGTGAATGTAGTACCTTCACTGGTACACCATGAGTACACAGTCGTGAATGTAGTACCTTCACTGGTACACCTGAGTACACAGTCGGAATGTAGTACCTTCACTGGTACACTGAGTACACAGTCGTGAATGTAGTACCTTCACTGGTACACATGAGTACACAGTCGTGAATGTAGTACCTTCACTGGTACACCTGAGTACACAGTCGTGAATGTAGTACCTTCACTGGTACACCTGAGTACACAGTCGTGAATGTAGTACCTTCACTGGTACACCTGAGTACACAGTCGTGAATGTAGTACCTTCACTGGTACACATGGTACACAGTCGTGAATGTAGTACCTTCACTGGTACACCTGAGTACACAGTCGTGAATGTAGTACCTTCACTGGTACACCTGAGTACACAGTCGTGAATGTAGTACCTTCACTGGTACACATGAGTACACAGTCGTGAATGTAGTACCTTCACTGGTACACATGAGTACACAGTCGTGAATGTAGTACCTTCACTGGTACACATGAGTACACAGTCGTGAATGTAGTACCTTCACTGGTACACCTGAGTACACAGTCGTGAATGTAGTACCTTCACTGGTACACCTGACTACATACACTTCCACACTTCTCTGTTCTGTGTAACTTAAACTTTCCACAAACTATCTTTCTCAACTTTGACTGTTATAAACTATGTCTGCAAGGAAATTTCCAGTTTATACCACACTTGCAAACATTAATCAAATAATTATTCTAAATGTTAAGAAACTGGCAATAATAAATAATTATTAATCATCTATTATGTGTTTCATCTCTATGTCAATATCGCTGCTGCAATTTTAATTAATTGTATTTGATATTTTGGCCGCAGGCCTGGCTTCTGTAGTTCTCAAAATATATTGTGGGATGCTACGGATTAACGTTCTTTTCCCTCCTTTCTCAAATTCAGCTGCTAGACAGATTGCTAAAACTTTATTTGTGTGTGTGTGTACTCACCTCACCTAGTCGTACTCACCTAGTTGTAGTTGCAGGGGTCGAGTCACGGATCTTATCCAGGCCTCTTCACTGGCTGCTGCTAGGTCATTCTTCCTGCTCCATGAGTTTATTATACCACTTCTTAAAGCTATGTATGGATCGTGCCTCCATTACGTCACTTGTTAGGCTGTTCCACTACCTGACAACTCTGTGACTGAAGAAATACTTCCTTACATCCCTTTGACTCATCTGAGTCTTCAACTTCCAGCTGTGACGCCTTGCAGCTGTGTCCCATCTCTGGAACATCCTGTCTCTGTCCACCTTGTCGATTCCTCTCAGTATTTTATGTTATTTTCATATCCTCCCTATCACTTCTGTCCTCCAGTGTCGTCAGGTGTGTGTGTGTGTACTCACCTAATTCACCTAATTGTAGTTGCAGGGGTCGAGACTCAGCTCCTGGCCCCTCCTATTTACTGAATGCTACTAGGTCCTCTCTCCCTGCTCCATGAGCTTTATCATACTTCGTCTTAAAGCTATGTATGGTTCCTGCCTCCACTACATCGCTCGCCAGACTGTTCCACTTCCTGACCACTCTATGACTGAAGAACTGCTTCCTAACATCCCTGTGACTCATCTGAGTCTTCAGCTTCCAAGAGTGACCCCTTGTTTCTGTGTCCCCTCTCTGGAACATCTTGTCTCTGTCCACCTTGTCTATTCCACGCAGCATTTTGTATTTCGTTATCATGTCACCCTTAACCCTCGTGTCCCTTAGTGTTGTAAGGCCGATTTCCTTTAACCTTTCTTCGTAGGACATTCTCCTTAGCTCTGGAAATTACCTTGTCGCAAATCTTAGCACTTTCTCTAATTTCTTAACGTGTTTCACCCGTGCGGGTTCCAAAGTGGTGCTGCATACCCACAGTATGGGCCTGACGTACACGGTGTACAGTGTCTTGAAAGATTCCTTACTTAGGTATCTGCCGATTATAATGGACTTAGGGAACATCTGTCTAATCTTGATTGGGGTTATCTAGCTAATGATTTTATTGACGATAATCATACTTATGAATATGAAGGGATCTGCTTTTATGATTGTTTTCTTAATAATGTACACAGTGCCCAGAGTATATACATTCCCCAGAGAGAAATTAGGTCTAATAATAACGATCCCAAATGGGTTAACAGGAGGCTAAAGCATCTATTAGGGGAGAAAAGGGGAATTTATAGGCGCATCAGAAGAGGAGAGGTTAACCTTACTGACCAATATGTTCAGCTTAAAAGAGAAGTAAAAAAGGCGATTAGAAAGGCTAAACGTGACTATGAAATTAGAGTTGCTAATGAATCAAGACTAATCCAAAGGGGTTCTTTCAAGTGTATAGGACGAAGGTGAAGGAAAAGTAGGACCTCTGAAATCTGGGAATGGACAGCTGACGGATAATGAACTGGAAATGTGTTCCTTATTTAATGACTATTTTTTGTCAGTTTTTACACAGGAAGATGTAAATGAGATTCCAGTAATTAATAATTATTTAGTTCCTGATGAATTTAAGTTAACTAATATTACTGTCACGAGGGACATGGTTATTAAACAGATAGACAAACTGAAACAAAATAAGTCCCCGGGACCCGATGAGTTGTTTTCAAGGGTACTTAAGGAATGCAAGATGGAGCTTAGTCAGCCATTAACGAGTGTATTCAACGCGTCCATCCTTACCAGTGTTGTGCCAGAGATGTGGAAGATGGCTAATGTGGTTCCTATATTCAAATCAGGGGATAAGTCCACTCCTTCAAATTACCGTCCAATAAGCCTGACATCTATAGTGGGCAAGTTATTAGAATCAATTATAGCTGACATTATCAGAAGTCACCTTGAAGAGCATAACTTGATAAATGAATCTCAGCATGGATTCACGAGAGGTCGTTCCTGCCTGACAAACTTACTGACGTTCTTCAATAGAACATTTGAGGCAGTTGACAGTGATAAGGAATATGATATTGTTTATTTGGATTTTAGTAAAGCCTTCGACAGAGTACCTCACAAGAGACTCTTAAGAAAAGTGGCAGCTCATGGTATAGGAGGTAAAGTTCTAGCATGGCTTACCAATAGAAAGCAGAGAGTTACCATTAATGGAGTGAAATCTGAATGGGGATTAGTCACTAGTGGCGTTCCACAAGGATCAGTTTTAGGCCCTCTCTTGTTCATAATTTACATTAATGACCTTGATGAAGGGATTACTAGTGACATGAGTAAGTTTGCTGATGATACAAAGATAGGCCGTATAATTCACTCTGAGGAGGATATCAATGAACTCCAGGACGATTTGAACAAATTAATGTCTTGGTCTGAGAAATGGCAGATGAAGTTTAATGTGGATAAGTGTAAGGTACTTGCCCTGGTATGAAAAAAACCCCTCGAAGCTATAATCTAGGTGAAGTGAGCTTGGTCATACAGAATGTGAAAAAGACTTGGGAGTCATGGTAAGCAGAAATCTAAAGCCAAGACAGCAGTGCCTCAGTGTGCGCAACAAGGCCAACAGATTACTTGGATTTATCTCAAGAAGTATAAGTAACAGAAGTCCAAAAGTTATTTTACAACTCTATACATCACTAGTGAGGCCTCATTTAGATTATGCTGCTCAGTTTGGTCCCCTTACTACAGGATGGACATAGACTCATTAGAGAACATACAGAGAAGAATGACTAAAATGATTTACTGTGTAAGGAACCTCCCGTATGAAGATAGACTTAAAGCCTTAAATCTCCACTCTCTGGAGAGGCGTAGAATGAGGGGAGATATCATTGAAGGGGTATAAGTGGATGACGGGCATAAACAAGGGAGACATTAATAAAGTACTGAGGGTGTCGAACCAGGTAAGAACCAGGAAAAAATGGATTTAAGTTGGATAAATTTAGATTTAGAAAGGACATAGGTAAGTACTGGTTTTCTAACAGAGTTGTAGATGCGTGGAACAGTCTTCCCAGTGGGGTGATAGAGGCTAGGACCTTGGGTAGCTTTAAGAAGAGACTGGACAAATATATGAGCGGGAGGGGCTGGGTTTGATTGGTGTTGGGGGGTGCGGGAGTTGTTTCTTGAGTAGCTTTAGGTAGATGTCGTTTTGATAAGGACCTGCCTCGTATGGGCCAGTAGGCCTTCTGCAGTGTTCCTACATTCTTATGTTCTTATGTTCTTATGTGTGCTTTCGGAGACGTACTCGGTGTTATACTCACCCCAGGATCTTTCTCCTTGAGTGAGGTTTGCAGTCTTTGGCCACCTAGCCTATACTCTGTCTGCGGTCTTCTTTGCCCTTCCCCGATCTTCATGGCTTTGCATTTGGTGGGGTTGAATTCGAGAAGCCAGGTACTGGACCACGTGTCCAGCCTGTCCAGGTCTCTTGGAAGTCCTGCCTGATTCTCCTCTGATTTAATTCTCCTCATTACTGCACATCATCTGCGAACAGGGACACTTCTGAGTCTATCCTTCCCATCATGTCATTCACATATACCAAAAATAGCACTGGTCCTAGGACTGACCCCTGTGGGACCCCGCTCGTCACAGGCGTCCACTGTGATACCTCATCACTGACCATGACTCGTTGGACGACGACCTACTTACACTAATGGCAGGTCTCACTGTGATCCTTCCTCCTCCTGCTTCGACTCACCTGACTGCAGTATATAAGCCACCTCTCTGGCACTATACTGTAGTTCCTACAAGAGTGATGGACTGAACACATCGATTCCAGGCTGAGGGACTGATTACCTCAAACTTCCCCTCTCCTTACCTATTTCTACTTTGTATTGGACTGATGAAGCCACTGTGTGGCGAAACGTTTCTTCAATGATTCCCATATGTTGCATAAGTGTCTCATTTCTTCAACTTGTCGGTTTTCAAAGCCATTCATCACACACATTCTCTGATCCATTGCAGTGCCCTTCCTGTTATACGCGCCTGATCCTACAGCTTCTGCACTATTCTCTTGTGAGGAACTGTGTCAAAGGCCTTTCTGCAGTCCAGGAAAATGCAATCAACCTACCCCTCTGTCTCGTGTCTTACTTCTGTTACTTTGTCATAAAACTCCAGAAGGTTTGTGACACAGAATTTGCCATGTAGGTTGTCGTTTATAATCTTGTTCCGCTCCAATTGCTCCACCACTCTCCTCCTGATAATCTTCTCCATGACTGCATACACTACACGTCAGTGACACTGGTCTGAGTTTAGTGCCTCGTTTCTGTCTCCTTTCTTAAAAATGGGGACTACATTTGCCGTCTTCCATATCTCAGGTAGTTGCCGAGTTTCAAAGGACAGTGTGTGTGTGTGTGTGTGTGTGTGTGTGTGTGTGTGTGTGTGTGGTGTGTGTGTGTGTGTGTTGCAGCTAAGCTAAGGCTTAGTTTAGCAGTGGGTGACAATTGCCAAGTGTTACATTTGGAATTATTATATTTGTATATGTAGTAGAGAGACGAAGAGAGAACATGGTACGTGAAATAAAAGTGGACGACAAGGTAAATACACAGAGAGAGAAGATCCTGTAAAGAAGAAAGAACAGTTGCTGAAATATGAAAAATGAGCCTATGAGGTTGAAGTATTCGGAATATTACGACTGCAGATAAGGACGTATCTTATATATCTTGGAGGGAAATGGTGAAAAATTATCAGGATGAATAGAAACAAATGCAGTAAAAATCAGATACGGTACTGGCAAAGTGCGATCTTAATCCATCATTCTTTCTCTTATTCAGCGGACCGTTGGTAAGAGATTCTCAAGATGTTAAGCACAAGCTAGTGCAAGTATTAATAACAATTAACTCTGGATATGCATTAACGGTTAGTGAGGCAAGAGAAATGTGTCTCCGTGGCCTAGATCAGACACTCCACCACACCACCTCTCACCACCGCTCAACTCTTAATCAAATACCAGTCATTGTTTCCAAAGCGTGCAACGATACCCAATTACATCAATAAATAACCCACTTTGACTGATTTAAGGATGTTAAGAGCTTTATATAGAATTTGGGAATTCTATTCATTTTTCACAAATACCGAGATTATCTTGGGACATTATAATGTGGTCATGTTTGTCGAGAGCGTCACGGTGAGCGGCTGCTAGACAATACCTCAGCCTTGGTGAGTGTCATCACCACAGGCCCCTGTGGCCAAGTGTACACACTGTGTGGAGTGTTGAAGGGGTCACTGTCTGGCTACAGACATTGCTCTGTCACGAGGTCACTCACTGTCTGGCTCAGTCATGGGGTAACTCGCTGTCATATATATACATATATATATATATATATATATAAAATATATTATATATATATATATATATATATATATATATATATGTGTGTGTGTGTGTTTTGTGTGTGTGTGTGTATGTATATCTTCTTCTACCACCCCCTATCCCCTATATTTTATATTCTATATGAAATTTTATTTATAAACAGAATACATTGACATAAAACACAAACCTGAATACATTGGTACAATACATCAAAGATTATGAATCTCCTCCAGCTCCTTCGAAGCTGGACGCAAGCCAAGTATGCAGCAAGTATTTCCCCTCTGGATGGCCACGCTGAGGCGCTGGAACATGAAAGTGGTTGCCTTTGGGTCCCTGGTGGTGTCGATGAATCTGGAGCCCAGTTCTTTAAGGAAATGTGTGGCATTTTTTTCCCCATAATCCCAAGGTCTCTGATCCCACTGGGACAAATTGATACTGTTGGCTTATATCCCTGTACTTGCTGATCTTGTACTCCTTCCTGTGATCAGCAGCTCCTCCCTGTCGCCCGACACTGTGATGGATGTAGGTGTCAGCCAGTGTGGACACACACAGCTTGCCTTTCTTCCAAGGACAGATGGTGATCCATTCTGGGCGTTTTGCTGGGTTGTAGGTATTGTTGGCTGCTAATGATCAGGGCTCTCTCTCAGCTGGGCATTTAACTGTAGCAAGGGTTCTCTTTATCATGTCGTTGACTTCATTGTGTTTTTGATGCCAGCCCTTGGTTTTGGAACAGTTAAGGCCATGTAGACTATATTGGTCGGCTTGTACATCGCAACAAATACACGTACATTCCATGTGAATTGGAGCACCAAGGCACAGAGCCACTGCAGTATGGAGGGTCTTAGGGTCGAGGGGTGTTCCCATTGCCGAAATGGGAACTGTTTGGAGGAAGTCCCCGGAGAGAAGCACACTCACAGCGTGGAGACATGCAGTCTCCCTGTCTGATGTTACAGCCTAAGCATGTTGGCAAGCACCGTTTCAGCAATGGGGCCATCCCAACTTGACTGCTTGCAGGCCAGTGATGCACTAGGTTTCGTTGCTGGAGCAGCAAAAGTCTCCCATTCAGTGATGGCACTGAGATAGACGGGGTCCTGTATTCCTGCTAAGTCACTTAGGTTGTCTGGAAGAATTTGTTTTATTAACTCATTTGATGCTGTGGAAGAGGATAGGAAAGCTGGTAGGGCTAACTGGGAGGATTTGCATACTCCCAGCCCCCAAAGCCTGACTGGAAGTAAGGCTTGCAACCACTGTCCATCTTCGAGGAAAAGGTACAATACTCTCTTCAGCATGGTTTTAAGGAGAGAGTTATATTCCTTGAGTTTCGGACTACTGAAGACTGGGGAGCATCTCAGGATGTAGGAAGGTTTTGGGATTGACATGCACCTGGTGTGTAGGTGGAAGGCATCATGTGTATCACTGTCTTTCATCCTGCCTTCCATCGTCCTGAGGTCTGGGATTTTTTTTTTCTAGGATCAGATCGATGACATTGGACCCAAGAGATGCACCAAGGAGAGTGCTGTTGGCTGAATCAATGGCTCGTGCTCCTGGTAAAACAGCACTAATATTCTGGATCATCTGTTGATTGGTAGAAACTATTTCACATTTGGTGGGGTTTGAAGATAGGTCCAGGCTCTCTCCCATGTCTTTAATTTTTCTGATGTCCTCTAGGAGAGATTCTGTTGTGCCAGCTAGAGTACCATCATCCAAGAAACAGATATTGAGCTCATTGGAGAGAGCTTCTGTGACTTCCTTGATGACCGAACAGAACAGAAAGGGGACGAGAGTGTCCCTCTGTTGCACGCCCTCACTCGAGTTAATTTCATGGTCCCCAAACAATAATTTAGAAGTCACGCTATAACACGATTCAATGAAGGGATAGAGGGAAGGGAAGTGTCTAGAAACAGCTTGAAGAGCAGCATCCCTTCTAAGTTGAACGCATTGGCAAAGTCCAATTTGATCAAGGCTTTTTATCGGACATGTTGTTGATGTATACTTGTGATGCGTGGGCAGCTGCTTCACAGCCTTGATGAACCCCAGAACAGAGCTAAGTTGGTTTCAGCATTGCAGCAGCCTCTTGACTCACCAGTCTTACTGTAGCCTTAGCGACTAGGCGCCGAAGGGTGTTGCCCACTGCAATGGGCCTGATTCCTCCATCCTTCTTCCGGAGGGCACACAGTGAGGCACCAAAGAAAAGGGATCTATTGGCCTCTGTAACACTGCTAGTGAGGCATACACTGGAAATTTTGGTGAGTTCCAACAGCAACCTCTCTGCAACACCTCCAAGTGCTGGATTGAGCATTTGTTTTAAGTGCTGTGGCACTTATATATGTATGTATGTATAGTATATACATACTATACATACATAGGAATGGTTGGAGGGAGGGGTAAAGGAGGTTTTGTGTGCGAGGGGCTTGGACTTTCAGCAAGCATGCGTGAGCGTGTTTAATAGGAGTGAATGGAGACAAATGGTTTTTAATACTTGACGTGCTGTTGGAGTGTGAGCAAAGTGGCCACAAAATAGAGCGACACACCAACGTCAAAGACCTGGGAGTGACCATGTCGGAGGATCTCACCTTCAAGGACCATAACATTGTATCAATCGCATCTGCTAGAAAAATGACAGGATGGATAATGAGAACCTTCAAAACTAGGGAGGCCAAGCTCATGATGACTCTCTTCAGGTCACTTGTTCTATCTAGGCTGGAATATTGCTGCACACTAACAGCACCTTTCAAGGCAGGTGAAATTGCTGACCTAGAAAATGTACAGAGAACCTTCACGGCGCGCATAACGGAGATAAAACACCTCAATTACTGGGAGTGCTTGAGGTTCCTAAACCTGTATTCCCTGGAATGCAGGCGGGAGAGATACATGATTATATACACCTGGAAAATCCTAGAGGGACTAGTACCGAACTTGCACACGAAAATCACTCACTACGAAAGCAAAAGACTTGGCAGGCGATGCAACGTCCCCCCAATGAAAAGCAGGGGTGTCACTAGCACGTTAAGAGACCATACAATAAGCGTCAGGGGCCCGAGACTGTTCAACTGCCTCCCAGCATACATAAGGGGGATTACCAACAGACCCCTGGCAGTCTTCAAGCTGGCACTGGACAAGCACCTAAAGTCGGTTCCTGACCAACCGGGCTGTGGCTCGTACGTTGGATTGCGTGCAGCCAGCAGCAACAGCCTGGTTGATCAGGCTCTGCTCCACCAGGAGGCCTGGTCACAGACCGGGCCGCGGGGGCGTTGACCCCCGGAACTCTCTCCAGGTAAACTCCAGGTATGAAGGGATTCAGGGAAACCGGCAGGCCGGACTTGAGTCCTGGAGATGGGAAGTACAGTGTCTGCACTCTGAAGGAGGGGTGTTAATGTTGCAGTTTAAAAACTGTAGTGTAAAGCACCCTTCTGGCAAGACAGTGATGGAGTGAATGATGGTGAAAGTTTTTCTTTTTCTGGCCACCCTGCCTTGGTGGGAATCGGCCAGTGTGTTAATATTAATAAATAAATAAATAAATAAATATATATATATATATATATATATATATATATATATATATATATATATATATATATATATACATATATATATATATATATATATATATATATATATATATATATATATATATATATATATATATGTCGTGCCGAATATATATATATATATATATATATATATATATATATATATATATATATATATATATATGTATGTATATATATATATATATATATATATATATATATATATATAATATATATATATATATATATATATATATATATAAACCCAAAAAGAAAGAAAAAAAACCTTCGTCATCATTCAATACTTTCACCATTACTCATACATAATCACAATACACAAATAACCCGCACATAGAAGAGAGGAGCTTACGACGACGTTTCGGTCCGACTTAAATTATTTACAAAGTCACACTACGGAAAGGAGTGTGGGAGGGAGTATATATAGGCAGGAGGTGGTAGTAGTAGTAGTGGGGAGGTAGTAAGGAGGAAGAGTCAGTCAAATACTAAGAGGAGCACTGCAAGAAAGCTAGGTGCCCACAGAGGGTAAGAGCAAGAACACAGAGGGAGGAGAAAAATAGATAAATATATAATGAAGGAGGACAGAAGAGTTCTTCTGTCCTCTGCCTTCCCTACATTTCTGGTCTTTCTATTCTCAACAACTCTCTCCGTTCCTTAGATATAGAACTTACTTTCCGCCAGACTAATACCCTTCGCACCAATCTCGTTCATACCTCTCCTACCTCTACAGATGTTCCTGGTGTCTACTCTATTTCTTGTTCCTCCTGTCCTCTTCAATACTTTGGATAAACTGGTCGATCTCTTTCTGACAGACTTAGGGAGCACAAAAATAGTGTTAGGCTTGCCGACACTAACAATGCTCTCTTCTGTCACGTCAGAGATCACTGCCATCCTATTGACTGCTCTTTTGCTAAAACTGTCTTCCCTACTTCCAACTTCAACAGTCGCCGTCTGGTTGAATCCTCCCTAATACACAACTTTCCTTGTATGAATCTTAGTCCAGGCTTCGTCTCTGTAGATGCCTTCCTCTCCCACTACATTGTAAAATGCTCCAAACTTCATAACACTCGTAACTTAACCTGATTCCTCCTTTTTCTTCTTCTCCCTCTTCCCCTTTCCTCTTTTCTTTTTATCCTTTGGGTTGTCTTTCTTCTGCCTTGCGTATTTGTTCCTTCATTTTTTATTTATTTATCTATCCCCCCCCGTCTGTGTTCTTGCTCTTACCCTCTGTGGGCACCTAGCTCTCTTGCAGTGCTCTTCTTTTTTAGTATTTGACTGACTCCTCCTCCTTACTACCTCCCTCTACTACTACTACCACCTTCTGCCTATATGTACTCCCTCCCTCTCTCCTTTCCGTAGTGTGACTTTGTAAATGATCCAAGTCGGAACGAAACGTCGTCGTAAGCTCCTCTCTTCTATGTGCAGGTTATTTGTGTATCTTTCCAGTCACGGTATTGTGCCTGTTTTTGCTATAATCACAATCTTTGCACAGGAGGTCATATATGACAGCATAAACGTCCCTCCAAACTGCCAATATTCCAAACCCCTCCTTTAAAGTGCAGGCATTGTACTTCCCATTTCCAGGACTCAAGTCCGGCTAATCAGTTTCCCAGAATTCCTTCACAAACTAATACCCTATTTACACTTAAACAGCTGGTCAGGTCCCAAAAACCATTCGTCTATTCACTCCTATCTAACAGGCTCACACACGCTTGCTGGAAGTCCACGCTCCTCGCCCTCAAAGCCTCCTTTACCCCCTCCAACCTTGCCGGGGTCAGCACTTACTCCGGCTTCCTTCCCCTACAGATTTATACGCTCTCCAAGTCATTCTGCTTTGATCCATTCTCTCTAAATGACCAAACAGCCTCAACATCCCCTCTTCAGCCCTCTGACTAATACTTTTAGTAATCCCACGCCTTCTCCTAATTTCCACACTACGAATTCTCTGCATAATATTTTCACCACACATTGCCCTTAGACAAGACATCTCCACTGCCTCCTCGCTGCAGCATTTACAGCCCATGCTTCACACCCATGTAAGAGTGTTTGCGCCACTGTACTCTCGTATATTCTCTTCTTTGCCTCCATGAACAATTTTCTTTGTCTCCACATATACCTTAATGCACCACTCACCATTTTTCCTTCATCAATTCTATGGTTAACTTCATCCTTCATAAACCCATCCGCTGACAAGTCAACTCCCAAATATCTGAAAACATTCACTTTTTCCATACTCCGTCTCTCCAATATAATATCCAATTTTTCTTTGTCCAAATCGTTTGATACCCTCATCACCTTACTACTATCTATGTTCTCTTTCAACTGGTATTGATCAACAGCAACACTGCACTAGACAAGGAGTCGAACCCATGCTGTTTTGGCCCACCTCATGGTGAGAGAACACGCATGACACTTTAGACCACTAGACCACAAAATCCTTAACAATGGTACATCCAGCCAAGTTAGATGTTGCACCCACCATCGAAGGACATACGGTGGTGTGGACGCCTCTGAGCTAATTTCATTCTACTCCCTGTTTGTGTACTAGCTTAACAAGCAGTATATTATATTACTGTACCCACGTAACAAGTGGTATTGATCCATAAGAACCTGCTCCATGGGTATAATAATAAATTATACTGCTTGTTGAGCTAGTACACAAACAAGGCTATTGGCAGTTTGGAGGGATATGTTGTATATCTTTATACGTATATGCTTCTAAACTGTTGTATTCTGAGCACCTCTGCAAAAACAGTGATTATGTATGAGTGAGGTGAAAGTGTTGAATAATGAAAGTATTTTCTTTTTGGAGATTTTCATTCTTTTTGGGTCACCCTGCCTCGGTGGGAGACGCCCGACTTGTTGAGAATACACACACACACACATATGTATATATATATATATATATATATATATATATATATATATATATATATATATATATATATATATATATAAAATATACATATATATATATATATATATATATATATATATATATATATATATATATATATATATATATATATATATATATATGCCGAATAGGCAGAAGTTGCCATCTTGGCTTAAATAGCAGCGCTCATCTTGCTATATAGGACAAGCGAAAATTTATGTATGCAATAATTTCGCCAAAATCATTCTGAACCTAACGAAAAAAATATATTTCACTGTGTTTGTTTAGTATTAAATTACTGTAAACTAATCTAAAATATATTTAGTTGGGTTAGGCTAAAATAAATACACACACACATACACACACACACACACTCACACACACACACACACACACACACACTCACACACATACACACACACACACACATACACACACACACACACACACACACACACACACACACACACACACACACACACACACACACTCACACACATGCACACACACACACACACACGAACTCACACACACACACACACACACTCACACACATACACACACACACACACACATACACACACACACACACACACACACACACACACACACTCACACACACATACACACACACACACACACACACACACTCACACATACACACACACACATACATACACACACACACACACACACTCACACACATGCACATCCCCTGATCCCTCCCCTCCCTCTTTCCCCCTCCCACTCCCCATCTCTCCCTCCCCCCTCTCCCTCTCCCACTCACCCACTTGCTTCTCCCTCCTTCCCACTCCCCCTCCCTACTCCTCTCCCACATAGCCACAGTTCCTCCTCTACATCCCCCCCACACTCTGACATACACACTACTAACCTAACACACAGAATTACATAGGTTTACCTCTCTGAGGCAATCAGGATAAAACAAAAATGGGTTGCCAGAGAGCAACAAGAAAAATCAAGGGACAGGAGGAGGAATCTGCAAAGGAAGATTGGGCAGCAGAGCTCATAAAAAGGGAACGTGAATGGGAAAAGAAACTAGAAGAACTTAGCATGAGAATGGAAGAGAGGATAGATATGGAAAGCAGGAAGTGGGAGGTGCAAGTCAAAGCAGCAGAGGCCAGGATACAGAGTTTAGAAGAGGAACTGAAAAATCTTAAACAGCCTAAAGAACTAAAGAACATTTTGGGATTGACAACAGAGACTGCTACCTCAGTCACAAATAAGGGGACTGTAGGGAAAGGAGCAAAACTACATGTAGAAGCCCTATCATTGGAGACTTTAGTAAATGAAAGAGCTAAGCTATATGTGGAGGCCCTAACAGACCACAGCAGAGCCCAGGGAAAGCCGAGAAGGGAAAATGACAGGCCACTGAGCCCATGTACATTAGCTAGTGAAACTGAAGAAAGGAAAGCTGCAATGGAGGAAATCAAATTGAATGAGGGGATACACAGGGATATGCAGTGGGAAAATGAAAGGGTGAGGTCAGTCTTTGTGTATGGGCTCCAGGAAGTTGAAGGGGAAACATATGAAGCAAGAAAACAAGGGAAAAAAAAAGCAATTGAAAGCATCATGAAAGCAATAGGAGAAGACGGCATGACCCCGCTGGAAAATTTTCGGATAATAGGGGGGTTTGTAAAAAAAAAGAACCCGGCCAGTGAAAGTGACCTTCAAGGCAGAATCGACTCGGAACAGGATCCTGCAGGAGAAAGCACGATCAATGGACATGCCGGCATACAGGAAGGTGTATCTTGACTGTGACAGAACATAAGAAGAAAGGCAGAAACTGAGAGAGATGGTACAAAGGCAAAAGGAGGAAAGAGAGGGGATGGAGAAGACAGACAGGAGATCCCAGACACAGGAAGAAGATCAAATACAGCCTCCCTCACAACTTCCTGTAGAAGCCTCCCAACCAGGTCAACCCTAGTGCAACCAAACACTCTAAACCAAAACACCCATGCCACATCCAATGCCCCCACCCACTGCATTACACACTCCACCCCCACAGCAGCCACCCATAGTTCCTTATCAGGTCTCCCACTTCCCCAACCCCAATACACCTCCCAGACCACAGTCTTAGAAAAGAAGTTGAAGGTGTGGTATACAAATGGAGATGGAATAACAAACAAGTATGAGGAGTGGCACGAAAGAATCAAGGAGACATCCCCAGACATAATAGCACTCACAGAAACAAAACTCACCAGAATAATAACAGATTCAATCTTTCCATCCGGATATCAAATCCACAGGAAAGACAGAGGGAGGAGAGGGGGAGGAGGAGTTGCACTGCTCATTAAAAACCAGTGGGGTTTTGAGAAAATGGAAGGAATGGATGGCACGGGCGAAAGGGACTACTTAGTAGGAACAATTGAGTCTGAGGGACATAAGGTGATAATTGCAGTAATGTACAACCCAACACAGAACTGCAGGAAGCCAAGAGAAGAATACGATGAGAGCAACAGAGCAATGATCGATACACTAGCCGAGGTGGTCAGGAGAGCACACATGGGGGGAGCAAAGTTACTACTTATGGGTGATTTCAATCACAAGGAGATTGACTGGGAAAACCTGGAGCCCCATGGGGGTCCCGAAACATGGAGAGCCAAGATGATGGATGTGGTACTGGAAAACCTCATGCATCAACATGTTAGAGACACTACCAGAGAGAGAGGAGAGGATGAACCAGCAAGGCTGGACCTTGTATTCACCATGAGTAGTTCGGACATCGAGGGTATCATGTATGAAAGGCCCCTGGGAGCTAGTGATCATGTGGTTCTGTGCTTCGACTACATTGTTGAGCTCCAAGTGGAGAGAGTAGTAGGAATAGGGTGGGAAAAACCAAACTACAAAAGGAGGAACTACTCACGCATGAGGAACTTCCTTCAAGACATTCAGTGGGAGAGGGAACTGACAGGAAAACCAGTACAAGAAATGATGGACTATGTGGCAACAAAATGCAAGGAGGCAGATGAGAGGTTTGTTCCCAAGGGAAGCAGAAATAATGGGAAGAACAGAACGAGTCCTTGGTTCACCCAAAGGTGTAGGGAGGCAAAAACTAGGTGTACTATAGAATGGAAAAGGTACAGAAGACAGAGAACTCAGCCGAAGAGCCAGAAACGAATATGCACAGTTAAGAAGGGAGGCTCAGCGACAATATGAAAATGACATAGCATCGAAAGTCAAGACTGACCGAAGCTGTTGTACAGCCACATCAGGAGGAAAACAACAGCCAAGGACCAGGTAATCAGACTGAGGAAGGGTGATGGGGAATTCACAAGAAACGACCGAGAGGTATATCAGGAGCTCAACACGAGATTTAAAGAAGTATTTACAGTGGAAACCAGTAGGGCTCCAGGAAATCAGAACAGGGGGGTACACCAGCAAGTGCTGGATGAGGTACATATAACCAAGGAGGAGGTGAAGAAGCTGCTATGCGAACTTGACACCTCAAAGGCGGTGGGACCAGACAGCATCTCTCCGTGGGTCCTTAAAGAGGGAGCAGAGATGTTGTGTGTGCCATTAACAAAGATCTTCAACACATCATTTGAAACTGGGCAACTCCCCGAGGTATGGAAGATGGAAAATGTAGTCCCAATTTTTAAAAAGGGAGACAGACATGAGGCACTTAACTACAGACCTGTATCACTAACGTGTATAGTATGCAAGGTCATGGAGAAGATCATCAGGAGGAGAGTGGTGGAGCACCTGGAAAGAAACAAGTGTATAATTGACAACCAGCACTGTTTCAGGGAAGGAAAATCCTGTTTCACACACCTACTAGAGTTTTATGACAGGGTGACAGAAGTAAGACAAGAGAGAGAGGGGTGGATCGACTGCATTTTTTGGACTGCAAGAAGGCCTTCGATACAGTTCCTCACAAGAGGTTACTGTAAAAGCTAGAGGATCAGGCACACATAACAGGAAAGGCACTGCAATGGATCAGAGAATACCTGACAGGGAGGCAACAACGAGTCATGGTACGTGACGAGGTGTCAGAGTGGGCGCCTGTGACAAGCGGGGTTCCACAGGGATCAGTCCTAGTACCTGTGCTGTTCTTGGTATATGTGAATGACATAA
>NC_069453.1:25997577-26041661 GCF_026875155.1 Cherax quadricarinatus
TGTGGAAAGAAGGTGTGGAGTATTAGTCAGAGGGCTGAAGATGGGTTGTTGAGGTGGTTTGGTCATTTAGAGAGAATGGATCAAAGTAGAATGACATGGAGAGCATACAGATTTGTAGGGGAAGGAAGGCGGGGTAGGGGTCGTCCTCGGAAAGGTTGGAGGGAGGGAGTAAAGGAGGTTTTGTGGGCAAGGGGCTTGGACTTCCAGCAAGCATGTGTGAGCGTGTTAGATAGGAGTGAATGGAGACGAATCTGTTGGAGTGTGAGCAGGGAAATATTTAGTGAAGGGATTCAGGGAAACCGGTTATTTTCATATAGCCGGACTTGAGTCCTGGAAATGGGAAGTACAATGCCTTCACTCTAAAGGAGAGGTTCGGGATATTGACAGTTTGGAGGGATATGTTTGTGTATCTTTGTAGGTATATGCTTCTAAGCTGTTGTGCTCTGAGCACCTCTGCAAAAACAGTGATTATGTGTGAGTGAGGTGAAAGTGTTGAATGATGATGAAAGTATTTTCTTTTTGGGGATTTTCTTTCTTTTTTGGGTCACCCTGCCTCGGTGGGAGACGGCCGACTTGTTAATATATATATATATATATATATATATATATATATATATATATATATATATATATATATATATATATATATATATTATATATATATATATGTAATATATATATATATATATATATATATATATATATATATATATATATATATATATATATATTATATATATATATATATATATATATATATAATATATATATATTTATATATATACAATATATATGCAGGTACAAAGGAGTCCCTCCTACATGACCTTACACAGGTAATGACACGGGGACAGGAAATGGGTCTCATCCTGAATCCATCCAAATGTGAAATCATCTCAGTCAGTCAACAAGTGATAAATGCAGTGAGATCAAAACTACCAGGAGCAGCAGTCATATTGCCCCCACAAATAGTGTCTTGCTAGGAGCACCTCTGGGAAGCAATGCCATTGACACAATTCTCAGGAAGAAATTGGAAGAGTTAAGGAGAATGGAACAACGAATAGGCAATCTGGACACCCACGATGCCTTGTACCTTCTCACAAAGTGCTTGAGTCTGCCCAGGTTGACATATTTCCTAAGATGTGCACCTTCATATGATAACCCTATACTGCACGAATATGACAGTATTCTGAGGCAGATTTTTACGAAAGTACTTAACTTACTCTAGAAGAAGGGCAGTGGAACCAAGCTACACTTCCAGTCAGACTAGGAGGCATTGGTGTCCGCAAGTCATCACAGATTGCGTTACCTGCTTTTCTGTCCTCGTGTATTGCATCAGAGAGCTTGTAGCAGCGATTCTCCCTGAACATCTTAGGGACAAGATTGGAGCCCAGGACCAAAAATTCATTGACGGGAGCAATGATCTGGGATAATCTAACGGGCTCAGAAACCAGACCTGCTCCCCCCAACAACTACAAACAATCGCACTGGGATGGTCCAATAGTGGAAAATATAGCCTCAACGATGCTTCAGAGTGTGTCAGGGAAGGATAGAGCCCGCCTCCTGGCAGTGAGAGCCCCTCATGCTGGGGACTTTCTGTTGGCTGTTCCCAACTCCAGCCTTGGCACACGCCTCGACCACAGACCATCCGCATCGGTGTTGCCCTTCGACTTGCCGCCCCTATTCTCGCCGAACACAGGTGTATTTGTGGCAGTGAAGCAGCAGACCGATTCGGGTACCATGGTCTTGTGTGCCGTAAATCCGAGGGAAAGATTGCAAGACATGAGGAGGTTAATAACATTATCAAGAGGAGCCTCACAACAGCTGGATGCCCAGCAGTAAGGGAGCCACCCCAACTATGCAGATCTGACGGCAGCCAGAAGCGTCCAGATGGTATCACCCTTGAAGCCTGGATAGATGGGAAGCAGGTGGTGTGGGACTATACATGTGCATCTACCTTGGCTGATACCTATCTCCAATACACCAGGGAGGAAGAAGGGGCAGCTGCCAGCTTTAGGGAGTCCCAAAAGTCTAGAAAATATGGAGAACTTGCCCATCATTATATGTTTGTTCCCATAGGCTCAGAGACCTTGGCTCATGGGGAAAGAGTGCATCTAATTTCCTTAAGGAGCTGGGGAAAAAAAAGACTCATCAGGGTAACTAGGGATCCCAGGGCAGCTAGTTTTCTGTTCCAGCGGCTCAGTGCGGCTGTTCAAAGGGGTAATGCATGCTGCATTTTGGGCACAACGCCCCAGCTCTTTGGAGCTGGATGAGATTTTCGCCTTATAATCGGTGATACATACGTAACAACATGTACCGTATATGCACCTTTATATCAACAATGTATCTCTTAAATCTTCTGTGACATATTATGTAATAAAATATTCCTATTGGTAAAAAAAAATAGTTTAAAAGATGGGGTGGTAGGGGAAGTGGAATATTCAAATGGCTTCAGGAAGAAATCCAAATATTCTTCCTTGAAGCCTTTTTATCCACTTCTCCGAGGCTATGGGTCCCAAAATTTACACCAGAGGTGGACCCCATCCTATATATATATTATATATATATATATATATATATATATATATATATATATATATATATATATATATTTATATATATATATATATATATATAACAAGTCGGCCGTTTCCCACCGAGGCAGGGGGACCCAAAAAAGAAAGAAAATCCCCAAAAAGAAAATATTTTCATCATCATTCAACGCTTTCACCTCACTCACACATAATCACTGTTTTTGCAGAGGTGCTCAGAACATAACAGCTTAGAAGCATATACCTATAAAGATACACAAACATATCCCTCCAAACTGTCAATATCCCGAACCCCTCCTTTAGAGTGAAGGCATTGTACTTCCCATTTCCAGGACTCAAGTCCGGCTATATGAAAATAACCGGTTTCCCTGAATCCCTTCACTAAATATTACCCTGCTCACACTCCAACAGATCGTCAGGTCCCAAATACCATTCGTCTCCATTCACTCCTATCTAACACGCTCACACATGCTTGCTGGAAGTCCAAGCCCCTGGCCCACAAAACCTCCTTTACTCCCTCCCTCCAACCTTTTCGAGGACGACCCCTACCCCGCCTTCCTTCCCCTACAGATCTATACGCTCTCCATGTCATTCTACTTTGATCCATTCTCTCTAAATGACCAAACCACCTCAACAACCCATCTTCAGCCCTCTGACTAATACTCCACACCTTTCCACGCTCCGAATTTTCTGCATAATATTTACACCACACATTGCCCTTAGACAGGACATCTCCACTGCCTCCAACCGCCTTCTCGCTTCTGCATTCACAACCCAAGTTTCACACCCATGTAAGAGTGTTGGTAATACTATAATTTCATACATTCCCTTCTTTGCCTCCATAAATAACGTTTTTTGTCTCCAAATATACCTCAATGCACCACTCACCTTTTTTACCTCATCAATTGTATGATTAACCTCATCCTTCGTAAATCCATCTGCCGACACGTCAGCTCCCAAGTATCTGAAAACATTCACTTCTTCCATACTCCTCCTCCCCAATTTGATATCCAATTTTTCTTTATCTAAATCATTTGATACCCTCATCACCTTACTGTTTTCTATGTTCACTTTCAAGTTTCTACCTTTACACACACTCCCAAACTCATCCACTAACCTTTGCAATTTTTCTTTAGAATCTCCCATCAGCAAAAAGCAAATGTGTCAATTTCCATTTTGTATTTGATTCCCCATAATTTAATCCCACCCCTCTCCCGAACACTCTAGCATTTACTTCTTTTACAACCCCATCTATAAATATATTAAACAACCATGGTGACATTACACATCCCTGTCTAATACCTACTTTCACTGGGAAGTAGTCTCCCTCTCTTCTACACACCCTAACATGAGCCCCACTATCCTCATAAAAACTCTTTACAGCATTTAGTAACTTACCACCTATTCCATATACTTGTAGCATCTGCCACATTGCTCCCCTATCCACTCTATCATATGCCTTTTCTAAATCCATAAATGCAATAAAAACTTCCTACCCTTATCTAAATACTGTTCACATATATGCTTCAATGTAAACACTTGATCTACACATCCCCTACCCACTCTGAAACCTCCTTGCTCATCCGCAATCCTACATTCTCTCTTACCTCTAATTCTTACAATTATAACCCTACCGTACACTTTTCCTGGTATACCCAGTAAACTTATTCCTCTATAATTTTTACAATCTCTTTTGTCCCCCTTCCTTTTATAAAGGGACTATACATGCTCTCTGCCAATCCCTAGGTACCTTCCCCTTTTTCATTCATTTATTAAACAAAAATACCAACCACTCCAACACTATATCCCCCCCTGCTTTTAACATTTCTGTCATGATCCCGTCAGTTCCAGTGCTTTACCCCTCTCATTCTACGTAATGCCTCACGCCCCTCCCCCACACTCACATCCTGTTCTTCTTCACTCCTTAAAGATGGTAAACCCCCCTGGCCAGTGCATGAAATTACTGCTTCCCTTTCTTCGTCGACATTTAAAAGTTCCTCAAAATATTCTCGCCATCTACCCAAAACATCTATCTCCCCATCTACTAACTCCCCTACTCTGTTTTTGACTGACAAATCCATTCGTTCTCTAGGCTTTCTTAACTTGTTTAACTCACTCCAAATTTTTTTCTTATTTTCATTAAAATTTCTTGACAGTGCCTCTCCCACTCTATCATCCGCTCTCCTTTTGTACTCTCTCACCACTCTCTTGGTGGTGGTTTATCCTTTTCCACTATCCAGACACTGCATATTCACTGTTTCCCCTGCACATCAATCCACTATCTCTTATTTTATTACTTCTACTATGGCTTAATACTCATCCGTTTGCATCCCAACGTCTCCACTTTGCTTGGTTTGGTGATACGTGGGTCCGTGGTATGGATGCCAGCAGGGGGGGAACCACCCCGTGGTTGGGGTACGAAGGGGGTGGGGGGGAGAGGTGGGGGAGAGGTGGGGGGGAGGTGCGGAGGGTAGGGGAGAGGTGGGGGGAGAGGTGGGGGGGAGGTGGGGTGACCGTAACTTGCGTGTTTGTTTTCCCTTTAATAATTACACCATAGCTTACACTAGCACTCGGATTTAAAAGGATTACTCTCATCCACAATTCAGTACACTATATCACTGCTATTCAAATCCTTTTTCCTGGGTTATAACACCTGTACGATAGTTTACATTTCTCTGTCGCCTCTGGCAATAATTTTCCTGGTGGTGGTCAACCCATTTATATTCCATAAAATTTAACATGTATTGGGTATGAACAGATTGCTGTAATCCACAATTTCAGATCCTATAACTGAACATCAATACCTCACCATCACTATATTCGTTATATGGTATAAAGGAACAACCCTTCAGTATAAAACACGTACCACTGTAGGTATCATCTGTAGGCCTACAACGCTCTCCTCACTTTTAAAATAATATCTTATATTCTCCGTGGTTTTAGCAGTAATCCTTTTCCATTTCTAATTTTTCTGCTCTCTGATTTATGCTAATCCTGATCTTTATTTCCCTCACTGATCTACGTTCACTACTAGTCACAAATCATTTCCTATATGGCACCTTCCATAACAACCGTTAACTGAGGCTGGCACTCTACACATAGCACTGTAAAACTAATTTTTTTCCTCTTCAATGGAACACTGATGCTTCCATTCCTGTGGTTTAGAAAGTATGCACTTTAGTTTCCACACGCCTATTTCCCCTCTGTCCCTCTTTCCTAGGGACCCCAGGTACAACGCGAATTGGCGGAGCTCAAACAGCGTAAACTTTCCGTGCCGGATGGACACCGAGCACCGGTGGGAAAATATATATTTGCTTTGCTAATTTAGAGGGAAGAGACAGAGAGAGAGAGGGAGTAAAACGAGTGAGAGAGAGAGGAGAGGGAGAGAAGAGAGAGACGAGAAGAGAGAGAGAGAGAGAGGAGAGGAGAGAGGAGAGTGAGAGGAGAGAGAGAGATGAGAGAATGAGAAGAGAGAAGAGAGGAGAGAGAGAGAGAAGAGAGAGGAGAGAGGAGAGAGAGAGAGAGAGAGAGAGAGAGAGACTAATATGGAAATATATGTTACCAACAGGTTAGTGCTCATTAAAAATATCGAACTAGTAAAACATGAAAAGATGCTGTTCATTGAAATGAGATAAACCAAGAGGGTATTCTTTAATAAGATTTTCCCAGGTTGGCATAACTACTTGTTTGATTATATTCATAGGGAACTTAGAAGAGCCAGACAAAACACCGAACACAATCATACTAAGAAGTTAAATAATCTCATAGCACAGAGTGGTTGAACCACACATGCAAATCCAGGGTTTGTTATGAACCTGTCTAGCAAGGAATTAACCAGTGATCAATAGGCAGCACTAGGGAAGCTTGCACCCTCAACTAATGATGTTAATTATGTAGGTGGTAAGCGGGGGGTTGGCATCGACCATTCTAAGGGTAACCGTGGCTGGTGACACATCCACACTACGCTACTCTGAGAATTCTCTCCCTGCTTCAGTTGCTCTCTTGTAACCTTGCATAGCTCCTGATGATGCACTGAGAAGTGTGAAAGTACTTTAGCTAAATATTTCCACCCCCATGACTTGTCTTTCATAGTTAAGATCCTCTGACTGTGATTGTTTGCATATATATATATATAATATATATATATATATATAATATATATATATATTATATATATATATATATATTATATATTTTATATATATATATATATATAGATATATATATATATAAATATGTCGTGCCGATATGTAAAACTGGTCAATTAGCAAGAACTCATTTAAAATTAAGTCCTTTCTAAAAATTTTCTCCTATACGTTTAAACGTATATATTTTTTCATTTATGCTAATGTAAAAATTAATAATCTGACCTTATTATAACAAGTGAAATTTAATTTACCCTAATCCAACTAAATATATTTTAGATAAGTTTACAATAATTTAATAATAAACAAACACAGTGAAATATATTTTTTTCCGTTAGGTTCAGAATGATTTTTGCGAAATTATTGCATACACAAATTTTCGCTTGCCTTATTCGGCAAGAAGAGCGTTGCAATTTAAGCCAAAATCGCAAGTTTTACCTGTTCGGCCTTTGATTGAACTTTGCATAGAATGGATGCTTGGAAATAGGTTGTTCATATTTTAAGAAAGAGATGATAAATTGATATTTGTGATATAATTTAGGGTGTAATGAGAAAAAATTTACTGAACTCTTGTTTTGATGATCGATAAAAGGTTGATGGTTAGACTTCCGGACGTGCACGTTTGTAGAGGAGCAACAGATCCACCAGATCATTATTTTGTTGTAGCTGCAGTGAGAGTAAAAGGTAGATGGGGTACAAGGAAAATGTTATCAGCGAGAAGTGAAAATCTATGAACTGAAGGAGGTGGTAGTTAGGGCAGGATATAAGCACCTCTTCTGAGAAAGATGGGAGAGTGTGAGTATAGGTAATGAGGAAGACGAAAAAAGTGTGGAGTAAATTTAAAATGCTGTGTTAGAGTATGCAACAGAAATTTGTGGATATGTGAGGGTGGGTGCAGAAGGAAATGAGGATCGATGGGAGAATGATTGGGTAAGAAGAGAAATGGTTAGAATGTCAGAGCTTTTTACTAGGCAGAATGATGTAAGGAGGGTGCAGTCTATGGAGAGCAAATGTTAGGTTAAAAGAGAGGTGAGAGTGGTTAAAAGCAGATCACTTGGTGAGGTTCTCTCAACAAATTTTGCTCAGAATAAGAAAAAGTTTTGGAGGGAGATTAATAGGATGAGAAAGCCTCGGGAACGAATTGATATAGCAATTAAAAACAGAAGAGGGGAGTTATTAGATGGAGAGTTGAAGGTATTGGGAAGATGGCATGAATATGTTGAGGAGCTGTTTAGAATTTTGAAGAAGACAGTGATTTTTATGCAGTGACCAGGAATGTATATCATTTTTGAAAAGTGAGAAAGAGTCAGATGTGACAGTGAGTGAGGTACGTGAGGCTGTGTGTAAAATGAAAGTGGATAACAGAAACGTTAAATGCAGGTTGGGAAATAGTTTTGCAGTGGTTCATACTTTTGTTCAGTAAATGGACAAAATTGGGAAAGGTACTTAAGAATAGGCAGAGAGCGTGCATAGTTCCTTTGTATAATGGAAAGTGGAACAAAGACGAGTTTAAAAATTATGGGGAAATAAGCCTGTTGAGTATTCCAGGTACACTCAACCACTCGTTCGTGGATTCATTAATATGTGTACTGCTCGTGAAGGCTAGCATTCCAAACGAGAAGAGAATGAAATTAGTCCTGTAGCTTCCCACAGCCACGTATGTGCACCTGATGTGCTCACATCAGGTGCTGGGCACCTGATGTTTTAGCATTGATAGCTTAGTGGTTGAAGGCGTCTCGACAATTTAGAGGGCTTCTCTAGAAGCGTACGAAAGTATTGGGGGCTCGATCCTCGAGTTATCGCAGTATTGTTATTTATGCGATCTTCTGTAACTTTTCGATATAAAACTATTGCAATATTGAGGCAGATTTTAGATCATCGCTCTGTGAAATTCGTGTTTGAGGGTGCAACTTCAGTGGGAGAATTTGGAGGACCTTGAGGATGGACCGCCGTAGCTCTTACCTCCGTCTAGTGGACTCGCGGGCAGCCAGCCTGTGGGTCAGGCCATTGTCTTTGTCATTCTCATACATGTGTAATTGCACATGCTTAATTACCTAGTATAACCGAATGAAGTTTAAGTGACTTATTTTCATTGGGGGTCCTTGAAATATCTTATTATTTAAAACATAGCTGTAAGATACAGTAGAAATTAATCCTGACTATAGCCTTAAAAATTAAAGAACTGGTAAGTAACTTAATTGTGTGTAAATTAGTTACAATAACAGGATGTATAATAAAAATAACGTGAACTGATTTATTTACATTAACACTAAATAAAGTGGATTAGCTTACAATAATGAGTACACAAATGTTAACTATTCAAGATATGACTTAACTCTCTTTCTGTAGCTTTACTCATTCAGCTATCTTCCTGAGCTGGCTTATGATAGGACAGGCTTTAACATGGTCAGGAAATCCATTCCACTCTTTTATTGCTTTTGAGGCCTGACCACCTACTGTAGGTACTACAAAATTAGGTTCACTTTACCTAGTACCATACTTATTTTGCTTCCTAAACTTGACAAACTTTGCAGCAAGATATTCTGGACACTGTGAGCAATTTTATAAGCATGTTTAACTTCAGTTGCTTTACTCTATCTTCACCATTCAGAATATCTAGTTGTTGTAATTCATCCTGGCCAACTTGTTCTCTTGGACCAAGGAACAGCATGAATCTCACCATTTTCTTCTGGGTGATTTGTAGTCCGTCTTTCATTTTTTTTTTTTTTTGGGGGGGGGGGTTAAAGCAGAGTACCATGAAGAGCAAGAACAATGTACATAACACTGTATAAGAGCAAGACATAAAGTCCTGAGATCATCAGTAAATAGACAATGTGCCTGTCTACAGAGGAACTTTAGCTTGTTTGACATGCAAAGAGTATGTTATAATTTATTCAGCGTATGTCACACTCCCATATAGGCTGCCTCCACAACCAGCAAACCGGGTGCTAAGGGTTTAACGGTCAATAGGGTGCCCGTCGTTAAATCAGTACCTTTGTTCATTGGCCAATCATAGGCAAGTCTACTAATGCTGAAGCAACGTGGTTCACTTGTTATAAGCACTGGCAGTCTTGCCTAACTGCTGGTTGAGTACGGTGCACTCTCTCTGGCTTCTGCATTGCCATTCGTCACAGTAGTGTACACCTACTATTCCATCTGTACATATTGCACATAGTATGTATACTTGTATATATCATCTTAAAGCAAATATACTTTATAGTCTAATGTTAAGCGTTGTTTGCTCCACATTCACATTACGACCAGGTCTCACAGGCCATTCTTTACCTGTTTTCGTAATATCCAGTTTCTTGGATTAAGAGAATCATCGAGGTAAAGAAGCTGTCACAAGATGACAAACTGTGTAACTTTAGGATGACATAAATATTAATGCAAAGAAGAGTAAAATGATTTCATAAGTCTCAGGAGACGATGTTTTAAACTATGTAATAATTTATGTGCTAAAACAAACCTATTGAAATTCTTCTCCAGTAGGGGTGGTAGATCTTTTTATTACAATAAGGAGAGAGTCATACTGAGAGATTGCTAAGGCGAGACAAAACGATACTGGGGTCAGAATGTGAGGGTGATGAGGGGGATTTAGCATAGAGTTCGAAGCATCATTTAAAAATAGCAGTTTTAATAAGGAAAGGGCGATAGGGTAGAGGAGAACATAATCTTGGAGTTGCGTCACCTAGATGAATGAACGGTTTTTATAGAGGAAACTGCAACCCAATTATGACCAATGTATTTTTTATAATCGTTTGTCAAACCTTATTTTGTACAATACCTATATGAAGTAATTGTACAATAAGAAATGACTTATATTTCTTTCTAGTGATGTAACAATGCCCAGTAGGGTCTACAAAGACTCACTGTGATCCCTATAATTCTGTATTTTTGCGTTGCGCTCACACGATGAGCATGAGATGCGCAATAAACTAGCCACTTAGGCGGCACAACTAACTAGAGATGTGAAGAGTGCCATGAAGGAGTGGTGTCGAGGACAGGGTGTTAGGCATCGTGGAGGGAAGGAAGGAGTCCATGAGGAGTAGGAACAGAGGATAGGAGACATCAGAGAGGAATGAAAGACGTATAAGAAGGGCGGGGTCCTAGGAGAAGTGGGGTTCAAGAGTGATGTTTAGGAAGGTAGGGATGCCGCAAATGTTTGGAGGGCAACATGGAGGAAGAAGGAATCGTGAAGGGATGGAGGACTTCATGGAGGGGTGGACAGCATCGGCAAGGGGTGGAGGGCATCATGAACAGGAACTGGGCTTCGTGAGGGGAATAGTGCAGGGGTGGGGTCTACGTAAAGGGCATCGTGGAGGGGTGGAGTGCGTTGTGGAGACAGGGGGATGGAGGTGTTGTGTGGTTCAGGGAGGCAGGGAAGGGTTGGTGCTTTGTCTCCATAACTGGTATATTAAATAACTTACGTTGGTGGCCTCCCTCTCACTGACCTTAATATCCTCGTCTATGTGTGTGTGTGTGTATGTGTGTGTGTGTGTGTGTGTGTGTGTGTGTGTGTGCCTGTGCGTGTGCCTGTGCGTGTGTGTGTGCGTGTGTGTGTGCGTGCGTGTGCGTATGCGTGTGCGTGTGTGTGCGTGTGCGTGTGCGTGTGCGTGTATGTGTTCGTGTGCCTGTGCGTGTGTGTGACCTGTGTACTAAGTCCCTTGTCAGTGTCAACACCATTATTTCCCGTGTGTGAGATAGGTATTTGCCAGAGAGATGGTACTTCCCAAGCTGATATATACTAAATAAAGTTGTACTGTGAACAGTAGTATTTTTCTTGCATGTGGGATAAGCCATCATGAGAGATGGCATATCTACATCTCTGCTGCAGTAAAAATATTTTTAAAATCTCAGAATTACTGAAACTATAGCTAAATGCTTAACTCTACTGAAATATCTCATTCAGGAGAGATAAAAAAATTTATGTACGCAGAAGAACCTTATTTATAAGATTTAATATACATATTATAAATTATGGGCAGGTGCACACTGTGGGTGTCCCACGGTGTAACTAGCAACTGTGGGTGTCCCACGGTGTAACTAGCAAAAATTGAAGGTTAGTTCCTCTATAGCAGTGACCTGCATCACCACCACCACGCTACTACTGGCAGTGACCTACACTATCACCACGCTACTACCAGCAGTGACCTGCACCACAACCACCACGCTACTACTGGCAGTGACCTGCACTATCACTACGCTACTACCAGCAGTGACCTGCATCCCAACCACCACGCTACTACTGGCAGTGATCTACACTATCACTACGCTACTACCAGCAGTGACCTGCATCCCAACCACCACGCTACTACTGGCAGTGACCTACACTATCACTACGCTACTACCAGCAGTGACCTGCATCACCACCACCACGCTACTACTGGCAGTGACCTACACTATCACCACGCTACTACCAGCAGTGACCTGCATCACCACCACCACGCTACTACTGGCAGTGATCTACACTATCACCACGCTACTACCAGCAGTGACCTGCATCACCACCACCACGCTACTACTGGCAGTGATCTACACTATCACCACGCTACTACCAGCAGTGACCTGCATCACCACCACCACGCTACTACTGGCAGTGACCTACACTATCACTACGCTACTACCAGCAGTGACCTGCATCCCCACCACCACGCTACTACTGGCAGTGATCTACACTATCACCACGCTACTACCAGCAGTGACCTGCATCACCACCACCACGCTACTACTGGCAGTGACCTACACTATCACCACGCTACTACCAGCAGTGACCTGCATCCCCACCACCACGCTACTACTGGCAGTGACCTAACACTATCACCACGCTACTACCAGCAGTGACCTGCATCACCACCACCACGCTACTACTGGCAGTGACCTACACTATCACCACGCTACTACCAGCAGTGACCTGCATCCCCACCACCACGCTACTACTGGCAGTGACCTACACTATCACCACGCTAACTACCAGCAGTGACCTGCATCCCCACCACCACGCTACTACTGGCAGTGATCTACACTTCACCACGCTAACTACCAGCAGTGACCTGCATCACCACCACCACGCTACTACTGCAGTGACCTACACTATCACCACGCTACTACCAGCAGTGACCTGCATCCCCACCACCACGCTACTACTGGCAGTGACCTACACTATCACCACGCTACTACCAGCAGTGACCTGCATCACCACCACCACGCTACTACTGGCAGTGACCTACACTATCACCACGCTACTACCAGCAGTGACCTGCATCCCCACCACCACGCTACTACTGGCAGTGACCTACACTATCACCACGCTACTACCAGCAGTGACCTGCATCCCACCACCACGCTACTACTGGCAGTGACCTACACTATCACCACGCTACTACCAGCAGTGACCTGCATCCCCACCACCACGTTACTACTGGCAGTGACCTACACTATCACCACGCTACTACCAGCAGTGACCTGCACCACAACCACCACGCTACTACTGGCAGTGACCTACACTATCACCACGCTACTACCAGCAGTGACCTGCACCACAACCACCACGCTACTACTGGCAGTGACCTACACTATCACTACGCTACTACCAGCAATGACCTGCATCCCCACCACCACGCTACTACTGGCAGTGATCTACACTATCACCACGCTACTACCAGCAGTGACCTGCATCACCACCACCACGCTACTACTGGCAGTGACCTACACTATCACTACGCTACTACCAGCAGTGACCTGCATCCCCACCACCACGCTACTACTGGCAGTGATCTACACTATCACCACGCTACTACCAACAGTGACCTGCATCACCACCACCACGCTACTACTGGCAGTGATCTACACTATCACCACGCTACTACCAGCAGTGACCTGCATCCCCACCACCACGCTACTACTAGCAGTGACCTGCACTGCCACCGCCACACTAACACTAGCAGCGACCTGCACCACCACCCCGCTGCTCTTAGAAGTGAACTACACCACCGCCACGCCACCTCTGACCTGCGCCACCTGTGGCCTGACCACCACTGACCTGCAGTATCGCCAGGCCACCCCTGACCAGCACCATTGCCAGGCTGCCATTGACCTGCACCACCGCCAGGCCACCACTGACCTGCACCACTGCCAGGCCACCACTGGCCTGCACAATCACCATGCAATCACTGACCTACACCACAACCATGCAACCACTGACCTACACTACCATCACGCCACCACTGTCCTACACCACCACCATGCAACCACTGGCCTACACAATTACCATGCAATCACTGGACTGCACCACCACCATACAACCACTGGCCTACTCCACCATTAAGCCACCACTGACCTACACCACTACCATGCCTCCACTGACTTACACCACCACCATGCAACCAATAACCTTCACCATCACCATGCAACCAATAACCTACACCTCCACCATGCCACCACTGACCTACACCACCACCATGCAACCAATGACCTACACCACCACCATGCAACCAATAACCTACACCACCACCATGCCACCACTGACCTACACCACCACCATGCCGCCACTGACCTACACCACGACCATGCAACCAATAACCTACACCATCACCATGCAACCAATAACCTACACCACCACCATGCAACCAATGACCTTCACCACCACCATGCCGCCACTGACCTACACCACCGACCATGCAACCAATAACCTACAACCACCACGCATGCAACCAATAACCTACACCTCCACCATGCCACCACTGACCTACACCACCACCATGCAACCAATAACCTACACCACCACCATGCAACCAATAACCTACACCACCACCATGCAACCAATAACCTACACCTCCACCATGCCACCACTGACCTACACCACCACCATGCCGCCACTGACCTACACCACGACCATGCAACCAATAACCTACACCACCACCATGCAACCAATGACCTTCACCACCACCATGCCGCCACTGACCTACACCACACCATGCCGCCACTGACCTACACCACGACCATGCAACCAATAACCTACACCACCACCATGCAACCAATGACCTTCACCACCACCATGCCGCCACTGACCTACACCACGACCATGCAACCAATGACCTACACCACCACCATGCAACCAATGACCTTCACCACCACCATGCAACCAATGACCTACACCACCACCATGCAACCAATGACCTACACCATCACCATGCAACGAATACCTACACCATCACCATACAATCAAATGACCTACACACCACCTACCATGCAACCAATGAACCTACACCACCACCATGCAACCAATGACAAAAACCACACCATTCAACCAATGACCTACACCATCACCATGCAACCAATGACCTACACCATCACCATGCAACCAATAACCTACACCACCACCATGCAATCAATGACCTACACCATCACCATGCAACCATAACCTACACCACCACCATGCCACCACTGACCTACACCATCACCATGCAACCAATGACCTACCCCACCACCATGCAACCAATGACCTACACCATCACCATGCAACCAATGGCCTACCCCACCACCATGCAACCAATAACCAACACCATCACCATGCAACCAATGACCTACACCACCACCATGCAACCAATGACCTACACCATCACCATGCAACCAATGACCTACAACCACACCATCAACCAATGACCTACACCATCACCATGCAACCAATGGCCTACCCACCACCATGCAACCAATAACCAACACCATCACCATGCAACCAATGACCTACACCACCACCATGCAACCAATGGACCTACACCAATCACCATGCAACCAATGACCTACACCAACCACCATGCAACCAATGACCTACACCATCACCATGCAACCAATGACCTACACCACCACCATGCAACCAATGACCTACACCATCACCATGCAACCAATGACCTACACCATCACCATGCAACCAATGACCTACACCATCACCATGCAACCAATGAACCTACACCACCACCATGCAACCAATGTACCTAAACAATCACCATCACCATGCAACCAATGACCTACACCCAACCAGCAACCAATGACCTACACCATCACCATGCAACCAATGAACCCCACCTACACCCACCACCATGCAACCAATGAACTACACCATCAACACTGCCACCACTGACCTACACCATCACCATGCAACCAATGAACTACACCTTCAACACGCCACCACTGACTCACACCATCACATGCAACCAATGACCTACACCACCACCATGCAACCAATGACCTACACCATCACCATGCAACCAATGACCTCACCATCACCATGCAACAATGACCTACACCTTCAACACGCCACCACTGACCTGCACCACCACCATGCAACCAATGACCTACACCACCACCATGCACCAATGACCTACACCATCACCATGCAACCAATGACCTACATCATCACCATGCAACCAATACCTACACTCAACACGTCCACCACAGCCTACACCACCACCATGCAACCAATGACCTACACCACCACCATGCACCAATGACCTAACCATCACCATGCAACGAATTGAACCTACACCTCACCATGCAACCAATCTATAACATCACCATGCAGCCATTAACCTACACCTTCAACACGCCACACTGACCAACACCACCATGTATGCACCTGAATGGGCCATGTTTATAATATAATTGTATGTAATATTTACCTTTTCATATAATTTTATATTACTGATATTTCATAATAGCTAAAATGAAAATATTCTTTGCTTTATATTATTATTTGACTATTAATTAGCTATGTATGTAAGTAGATTTTACGTATACACTTCCACGTGCCATGTTGAAGAGTTGTGATGTTGCCGCCATCTCACACTGCCTTGCTAAATACTCCTTCTTTCTTGTGTCAGGTGTGCCTCACGCCGTTGCTGGAGCAGCACGCCGTCTGGACCAGATCTCATCGATGCGATGCTAGCAGTCCATCTCTCACCATCCTCTCTCTCTCTCTCATCGTCTCTCTCTTCTCTATTTACGCTTCTCGTCCTGGAAGCATTTCTCGAGCGACTTCTACGAGAAACATCCACCAGGTTTACTTTCATCATATGGTGGTTGTTCGTATTGTAGACTTGCTGGTAAAGTATAGGTTTCGCTCTTTGAGTTCGAACCCATGGTTTTTGTACGTTTTGCATGATGGTTTTGATGTTTCAGTGAGACATTCATAACCCTGGTCCCAAGCTTAAGTTTCCTGACCTACTTGTAGTGCATCTACCCTCCATCGTTCGTTTGGATGTTATCCGAACTTATTCAGTAGTAATGAATTTTATGCCTTTTATAAGAGGATTGCTTTGGATCTTCATTAGGTCTTTATTTTTCCATTCTCCATGACGGCTGTTGCCGCTTTGGACAACATTATTGCTGTTTGCGAATGTTTCGTCTTTTGTACAAGCTAAGTTTGTTTTGATTCCTGATATTGTTGAAGCTGATTTTTTTGTGGACTTATTGTATCTACATTAATAATCCATTTCAGTCAAGTTTACTGAACGTTACAGCAACACTTTGAGCACACACATCATTCACACATTTGTTATATTTGCATTATTCATTCGAGAATTGAAGGAACTTATACTCTAACTATGTATACTTTTATCCACTAGACCCTTTTGTATTAAAGGTCTGAAATTTTATTTTGTTGGATTATTATCACCAAGTTGTAATCCTAAAACAATGTTAATATTTCACTCCATTCAAGGAATAACTAGACTTGATCTTATTCTGACAACTTGTTACAAAAAGCAGTAACAGTCTGAATGCTAGAGGGGGAGACCATGCAGTATTCTCTGGAGATGTCTATACTTTATAGATGTCGCCTTTTTGTAACATAACATACACATATCTAGGTTTTTCTTTTTTCTTAATAGTTCCTCTTCTTTATTTCCTCTATTTTTCATGGGGAAGTGAAAAAGAATCTTTCCTCCATAAGCTATGCGTGTTGTATGAGGGGACTAAAATGCAGGGAGCAATAGGCTAGTAACCCTGAAAGGGGCAGGTGAGTTTCAGTGGGGAGAAATAAATGGGATTAAATCAAGAGTATCTGAGAGAGTTAGAGCTAAGGAAGGGGTAGCAAAACTGTTGAAGGATCAGTTATGAAAGGAAATGAGGGAATATAAATGTATAAATTCAAGGATTATGGGGATTAAAATAAGAGTCGGATGCGAAAAGTGAGTCATGTATGTACCTGGAGAAGAGAGGAGTATAGAAGAGAGAGAGAGATTTTGGGAGATGCTAAGTGAGTGTGTAGGAACTTTTGAACCAAGTGAATGGGTAATTGTGGTAGGGGACCTAAATGCTAAAGTAGGAGAAACATTTAATGATGGTGTGGTAAGTTACGGGTGCCAGGCGTAAATGATAATGTGGACCCTTTGATTGAACTTTGTATGGAAAGGGGTTTGGTTATAGGTAATACATATTTTAAGAAAAAAAAGATGAACAAGTACAGGGGATATGATATAGGGTGTAATGACAGTAGTTTGTTGGACTACGTATCGGCAGATAAAAGATTGTTGGGTGACTTCAAAATGTACTTGTTTATTATTTGCAATCCCAGAAACAATAAGGCCTGGGGAGCAAGGAGCAGAACAAGCACAGCTGAGTGGCTTTGAATTATATTTTCCTTCACCAAGTGCGAGTATAAGTATTTCCAAGTATGTACGCTATATACATTTGGAAATATATGTGTACCACACAGTGAATGAATAGGCAAAGACACAGTCTGGACACAGAATGGATAACCGTGTTCAACCAGCTCTAGAATGGAAATTACAAGGGTGAAAAGGTGTGTGGTGACCACACAACCTCCACAATTGCCAGACCCACCTTCTCATTGGCTGAACCTAGGTACTGATCTGACGATGGGGCCCCATCATCCGACCCTTAGCACCCAGTTTGCTGGTTGGAGAGGTAGCTTTTTAATGAAGGCGTGTATATGCGCCGAATAAAGGTTACATACTCTTTGCACGCCACATTTATAGAGGGGTCACAGATATATCTGATCACTTTTTAACTGTAACTACAGTGAAAGTAAAAGGTAGATGGGATACAAGGAAAATGGAAGCAGCAAGTAAGAGAGAGGCGAAGGTTTATAAGCTAAAGGGAGGCAGTTAGCGAAAGATATAAACAACTACTGGAGGATAGATGGGCTACTGAGAGTATAGGCAAAGGGGTTGAAGCTGTATGGGGTAGGTTTTAAAATGTAGTGTTAGAGTGTTTAGCAAAAGTTTGTGATTACAGAAAAGTGGGTGATTCAAGGAGGGTAAAGTATATAAGGAAGTAAAAAGAGGTAAGAGAATGATAAAGTAATGTAAAAAGAGAGCAAATGAAAAAGTGGGTGAAATATTATAAACAAATGGATTTGACAGTTAAAAATAAGAGAGGAGAGTTATTAAATGGAAAGTTAGAGGTATCCGGAAGATGGAGAGAATACATTGAGGAATTGTTAAATGTTGATGAAGATAGGGAAGCTGTGATTTCGGGTATAGGGCAAGGTGAAATAACATCTTGTAGGAGTGAGGAAGAACCAGTTGTGAGTGTGGAGGAAGTTCGTGAGGAAGTGGGTAGTATGAAAGGGGGTAAAGCAGCTGAGAGTGTTGAGATAAAGATAGAAATTTTAAAAGCAGGTGGGGATATAGTTTTGGAGCGGTTGGTGCTTTTATTTAATAAATGAATGGAAATGGGTAAGGTACCTAGGGATTGGAAGAGAGCATGCATAGTTCCTTTGTATAAAAACAAAAGGGACTAAAGAGAGTGCATAAATAGTAAGGGAATAAGTCCGTGGAGTATACCTGGTAAAGTGTATGGCAGAGTTATTGAAAAAATTAAGATTAAGATGGAGAGTAGGATAACAGATGAAAGAGGAGGTTTTAGGAAAGGTAAAGGGTGTGTGGATCAAATGATTACAGTGAAATGTACAAGTGAACAGTATTTAGATACGGGTAAAGAAGGTTTTGTGGCATTTATGAATTTGGAAAAGGCGTATGACAGAGTGGATAGGGGAGGGCAATGAGGCAGATGTTGCAAATGAATGGAATAGGAGGTAGGTTACTGAAAGCATTGAAGAGTTTTTACGAGGGTAGTGAGGCTCAGGTTAGAGTATGTAGGAGAGAGGGAAATTATTTCCCAGTAACAGTAAGCCTTAGACAAGGATGTAAGATGTCACTATGGTTGTTCAATATATTTATGGATGGGGTTGTAAGAGACGTGAATGCTAGGATATAGGCAAAAGGTGTCGGGTTAAAAGATAAAGAATCTAACACAAACGGGCAGTTGTCACGGTTGCTCTTTGATGATAACACTGTGCTTCTGGGAGATTCTGAAGAGAAGTCGCAGAGATTGGTGGATGAGTTTAGTAGGGTATGTAAAAGAAGAAAATTAAAAGTGAATATAGGAAAGAGTAAGGTGAAGAGGATAACAAAAAAAAATAGGTAACGAAAGATTGGAGGGAGAGTATGGAGGGAGAGGGATGTGTTCAGACATTTAGGAGTGGAAGTGTCAACAGATGGGTATATGAAAGATGAGGTGAATCATGGAAGTGACGAGTGGAAAAAGGTGAGCGGTGCACTGTTGAGTCTGTGGAGACAAAGAATTTTATCCAAGGAAGCAAAGAATGGCATGTATTAGAATATAGTTATACCAACACTCATATATGACTGCGAAACATCGGTGGTGAATGATGAAATAGGGAAAAGGCTGGAGACAGTGGAGATGTCAGGGTCTGACGACGATGTTTCGTGTGAAATAATGCAGAGATTTTGTAGTTTGGATATTATAAGGTGAAGGATTACCAAAAGGTTGAAGGGAGGGGGTTAAAGGAAGTTTTGTGTGCGAGGGGCTCGGACTTCTAGCAAGCATGCGTGAGCGTCTTAGATAGGAGCGAATGGAAGTAATGGATTTTAGGACTTGACGTGCTGTTGGAGTGTGAACAAGGTAACATTTATGAAGGGAGTCAGGGAAACCAGCAAGCCGGACTTGAGTCCTGGAGTTGGGAAGTACAGTGTCTGCATGTTAATGTTGCAGATTTTATAACTGTAGTGTAAGCACGCCTCTGGCAAGATAGTGATGGAGTGAATGATGATGAAAGTTTTTCTTTGAAAGGACTTGCTAATTGACCAGTTTTACCTATACGGCACGGCATATATATATATATATATATATATATATATATATATATATATATATATATATAATATATATATATATATATATATATATATATATAATTGTCGTGCCGAATAGGCAGAACTTGCGATCTTGGCTTAAATAGCAACGCTCATCTTGCCATATAGGACAAGTGAAAATTTGTGTATGCAATAATTTCGCAAGTATCATTCTGAACCTAACGAAAAAAATATATTTCATTGTGTTTGTTTAGTATTAAATTACTGTAAAAGTATTTAAAATATATTTATTTGGATTGGGCTAAATCAATTGTTCTTGTTATAATAAGGTTAGATAAGTTTTCTAAGTTATTTTTGGAGCAAATTTATAAGTTTTTACATCAACATTAATGAAAAAAATATTTCTTTAAATGTATAAGATAAAATTTTAGAAAGGACTTAATTTTAAATGAGTTCTTGCTAATTGACCAGTTTTACATATTCGGCACGACATATATATATATATGTCGTGCCGAATAGGCAGAACTTGCGATCTTGGCTTAAATAGCAACGCCCATCTTGCCATATAGGACAAGTGAAAATTTGTGTATGCAATAATTTCGCCAAAATCATTCTGAACCTAACGAAAAAAATATATTTCACTGTGTTTGCTTAGTATTAAATTTATTGTAAACAAATCTAAAATATATTTAGTTGGGTTAGGCTAAAATAAACTGTTCTTGTTATAATAAGGTTAGGTAAGTTTTCTAAGATTCTTTTGGTGCAAAATTAAAAATTTTTACATTAAACATTAATGAAAAAAATATATCTTTAAACTTACAAGAGAAAATTTTAGAAAGGACTTAATTTTAAATGAGTTCTTGCTAATTGACCAGTTTTACATATTCGGCACGACATATATATATATATATATATATATATATATATATAATATATATATATATATATAATATATATATATAATATATATATAATATATATTATATATATACGTATTATTGTAACCAGGGACGAGTGGTGACGCTCCCACACCTCCGTATTTCCTCGGATTGCGGCTCTGCTGGCTGCGCCATTCTTGTAGGGTTGGGTGGTCCCTTAGTTTAAAGTGTCATGTGGTTCTCGCTTACCATGAGGCATGCCAGTACAACATGGGTTCGAATCCTTGGCTAGCGCAGTGTTGTTGTTATATATATAAACGGCACATACAGTATATGAGGTGTGAGAGACACGTGTCAGTACACATTGCCACGTGTTTGTCACTGATTATAATGCGAAAATATAATCCAGCTCCTCAGAGCTGGGGTGCGTACCCAAAATACAGCAGGCATTACCCCTCTGAACAGCTGCCCTGAGTCGCTGGAATAGAAAACTAGCTGCCCTAGGATCCCTAGTTATCTGATGAGTCTTTTGGCTAGCTCCTCATGAGCCAAGGGTCTCTGAGCCTATGGGAACAAACATATAATGATTGGCAAGTTCTCCATATTTTCTAGTCATTTGGGACTCCCTGAAGCTAGCAGCTGCCCTCCTTCCTCCCTGGTGTACTGGAGATAAGTGTCAGCCAAGGTAGATGCACATGTGTGGTCCCACACCACCTGCTTACCGTCTATCCAGGCTTGAAGGGTGATACCATCTGGACGCTTCTGGCTGCCATCAGATCTGCATAGGTGGGGTCTCTCCCTTACTGCTGGGCATCTGGCTATTGTGAGGCTCCTCTTGATAATGTTATTGACCTCCTCATGTCTTGCAGTCTTTCCCTTGGATTTACGGCACACTAGACCATAATATCCGAATCGGTCTGCTGCTTCACTGCCACAGATACACCAGTGTTCGGCGAGAATAGGAGCGGCAAATCGATGGGCAACACCAATGTGGATGGTCTGTGGGTCGAGGCGTGTGCCAAGGCTAGACTTGGGAACAGTCAACAGAAAATCCCCTGCATGAGGAGCTCTCACTGCCAGGAAGCGGGCTCTATCCTTCTCTGACACACTCTGAAGCATTGCTGAGACGATATTCTCTACTACTGGGCCATCCCAGTGCGACTGTTTGCAGTTGTTAGGGGGAGCAGGTCTGGTTTCAGAGTCCGTTAGATTATCCCAGATCATGGCTCCGTCAATGAACTTTTGGTCCTGGACTCCAATCTTGTCTTTAAGATGTTCAGGGAGAATCGCTGCTACAAGCCCTATGGAAGCTATGCATGAGGACAGAAAAGCAGGTAGAGCAATCTTTGATGACTTGCGGATACCAATGCCTCCTAGTCTGACTGGAAGAGTAGCTTGGTTCCACTGCCCGTCTTCTAGAGTAAGGTTAAGTACTTTCGTAAAAATCTGCGTCAGGATACTGTCATATTCGTGCAGTATAGGGTTATCATATGAAGGTGCACATCTTAGGAAATATATCAACCTGGGCAGACTCAAGCACTTTGTGAGAAGGTACAAGGCATCGTGGGTGTCTAGATTGCCTATATGTTGTTCCATTCTCCTCAACTCTTCCAATTTCTTCCTGAGAATTGTGTCAATGGCATCGCTTCCAGAGGTGCTCCAAGCAAGACGCTATTTGTAGGGGCAATGACTGATGCTCCTGGTAGTTTGGATTTCACTGCATTTATCACTTGTTGACTGACTGAGATGATTTCTCATTTGGATGGATTCAGGATGAGACGCATTCCCTGTCCCCGTGTTATCACCTGTGTCAGATCATGTAGGAGGAACTTCTTTGTATCTGCTAGTGTACCATCATCTAGGAACCAGATGTTTAGCTCACTGGTCAGTCTGACTGTGATTTCCCTAACCGCCGTACAGAAAAGAAATGGTGCAAGAGGATCCCTTTGCTGGACCCCCTCTGATGATGTGATTTCATGCTCTCCAAACAGGAGCATTGGTTCTTTGCTATATCCAGCTGAAACAAAAGGGAAGAGACCAGGGAAATGTTCTTGCACCACTGCTATTACCATATCTCTTTTCAGGAGATTAAATGCATTCTTGAAGTCTAATTTTACCACTGCATTGTCCTCAGGCAGGTTGTTGATAAACGCCCTTGTTGCATGAACCGCTATTTCACTTCCTTGAGAGACCCCAGAGACAAGCTGGTTTGGTTGGAGCATCATGGCTGCCTCTGTGCTAATGCTTCGGACAGCAGCTGTGGAAACGAGGTGGTGAAAAGTGTTGTCTACTGCAATAGGCTTAATTCCTCCATCCTTCTTTTTAACTGCACAAAGTGTTGCACCAAAAAAGAAAGGTTTCATTTCGTCAGGAATCAGACCAGCCAAAGAACTATTGACAAACCTTGTGATCTCTGAAAGTAGTGTCTCTGCAATCTCTCCAATAACTGGATTAACCATTTACTTTAAATGCTGTGGCCATATATATATATATATATATATATATATATATATATATATATATATATATATATATATATATATATATATATATATATGTGTGTGTGTGTATATATATATATATATATATATATATATATATATATATATATATATATATATATATATATATATATATATATATATACATATATATTTATTTATTTATTTAACACGTCGGCCGTTTCCCACCAAGGCAGGGTAGATCGGAAAAGAAAAACCATCATTCACTCCATCACTTTCTTGCCTGGGGCGTGCTTACGCTAGTTATAAAACTGCAACATTAACACCCCTCCTTCAGAGTGCAGACACTATACTTCCCATCTCCAGGACTCAAGTCCGGCCCGCCAGTTTCATTGACTCTTTTAATAAATATTTCCTTGCTCACACTCCAACAGCTCATCAAGTTCTAAAAATCATTTGTCTCCATTTGCTACTATCTAACACGCTCACACATGCTTGTTGGAAGTCCAAGCCCCTCGCACATAAGACCTCCTTTACCCCCTGTATCCAACCTTTCCTAGGCCGACCTCTACCCCCTCCATCCCTCCATTACTGATTTATACACTCTCGAAGTCATTCTATTTAGTGCCTTCCTATCTACATGTCCAAACCACCTCAACAACCTCTTCTCAGCTCTCTGGGTAATACTTTTGGTAATCCCACACCTCCTCCTAATTTCCAAACTTCAAATTCTCTGCATTATATTCACACCACACATTGCCCTCAGACATGATATCACCACTGCCTCCAGCCTTCTCCTTCTTACAACATTCACCACCCATGCTTCACACACATATAAGAGTGTTGGTATAGCTATACTCTTTGTCTACACAGACTCCTCAGTGCGCCTTTCATCTTTCTTCCCTCGTTAATTCTATGATTCACCTTTTGCTGTGTCAAATAGGTAAAACATGCGATTTTGGCTTAATAGTAACGCTCTTCTTGCCGATTAAGACAAGAAAAATTTGTGTATGCAGTAATTTCGCAAAAATCATTGTCAACCTCACGAGAAAAATATATTTTATAGTGTTTGTTTATTATTAAATTATTGTAAAGTTATCTAAAGTACATTTTAGTTGAATTATACTAAATATAATTGCACTTGTTATAACAAGGATAGGTAAGTTTTCTAATTTTTTTCCTACAAAATTAATAACTTTCAGGTTAACATTAGAGAAAAAAATATATATCTTTAAACGTGTAAGATAAAATTTTAGAAAGAACTTAATTTTTAATGATTTCCTGCTAATTGACCATATTTACGTATTCGGCATGACATATAATAATAATAATAATAAGTATACCTCTGCTACTACTACTACTACAATAATAATAATATAATAATAACAACAACAACAACAACACAATAATAAAAACAATAATAATAATAATAATAATAATAATAAAATAATTAAAATAAATATTTTCAATAATATATTTATTTACTACAAGTACAAGGTATACAGGTCTAGCTGACATCAATGACATTATGCAGAATATTTCGGGCAAATTAAGTCAGTTTTTGTCCCAGGATGCGACGCACACCAGTCGACTAACACCCAGTTACCCATTTTACTGATGGGTGAAGATAGACAACAGATGTCTTGTGGAAACACGTCCCTAATGCTTCCCAGCCCAACAGGAGGAATTCGAACCCCGACCTCAATGTGTGATCTGAGTACGCTAGCGGTCGAGCTACGGGACACCTGCAGTTGGTAATGCTTGAAGCTACTCCACTCAGAGTTTTTGGAAGTTATCTAAGTGGTTACATTATACTGAAAATTGGTTCAACATCTCTGGTCATGGTCGGGAGAACTGGTCATGGGCCGGCCGCGGGGGCGCTGATCCCCGGAATACCACCCAGGTAGACCTTTCCAGGTATGAGGTATGTAAACATACCAATTGTTTTGAATATTTGAAGCTGATTGGAAGATGACCTTACAAGTGATGAACGAAATAAAATCGAAAAGATGTTGAAAGAAAAATATAGAAAAAATCAAGTAATCCCTTAAAGGTTTCTCTTTAGGGTTACTTAAATGTTGCAAAAAAAAGACATTTTTAAGTTTCATGTATATTCAAAATTTTATATAAGGAATTACTTTTAAATTTAGCATTCGGATGAATATTAAATTTCAGGGAGCTGTGAAATATCTCTGCTCTTTATCATGAAAAAAATAATTCCAGAGAATTTAAAACAAAGAAACTCGAGGTGATATTTTTCTATATTCATCTTTTACTTTTCGGTGAACTATGCAATTTCCAGGATATATTTTTAGATTGGTTATTTTCGCTCCTGTGAAGGACCACAGCTGTGCTCATAAATTATATTTGGCAGGAAGAATCGACGGGACACTTGGCTGTGGTTAATACCTCTTTTTTTTTTTTTTTTTTTTTTTTTTACACAGGGTTTGACAAGGTTAAGGATCCCTAGCTTTATTGACAGCTATTACACTTAGAACTACACTTAGAGATCTACCATGAAGGTAGTCACTGAGGAGACATAGCGTAGAGCCTGCAATTCCCAGTGCTTGAAGTTTTGCTAAGAGGCCCTGTGCCACACCCGTCGCAAGCGCCAGCAATGTCCAGTGCTACCACACAGCTGACTTTGGATTCATCCAGTGACTGGTGCCACTTAGTGGAGAGGTTTAACAACAGATCAGCAGCAGAGTAACCTTTCCTGAAGCCATATTGACGATCACAAAGTAGTGAGTGGTAGTCAAAAAAACTCTGTCATTTGTCTTGAGATTATTGTCTCAAGGATCTTACCAGTGATTGACAGGAGTTACACTGGTCTGTAGTTGCTGATTTCTGCTCTGCTCTTCTTTTTGTGAACAGGGACTACATTCGCCTCTTTCCATAGAGAGGGCCATTTACACTGTACTAGCAGTGCTGAAAGATGCGAGTTAGAGGTGCTGCTAGCTGGTCTGCACATCTTCTCAGCAATCTTGGGCTCAACTTGTCTGGGCCCACAGCCTTTTCTTGGTCAAGCGATTTAAGTAGGAAATGCACCTCCTCCTGCCTTATGTCACCACTGACAGTTTTTGACACAGTCTTGCAGCTAGCCAAGGAGGGTCCCTTGCTGGATCAGGAACTTGCATTTGGTAGCAAAGTGTTCAGCAAAAAGGTCCGCCTTCGCTTGACTACTAGTAGAGGTGGTCCCTCTCTCTCTCTCTCTCTCTCTCTCTCTTTCTACACAGGGTTTAACAAGGTTAGGCTAAGGATCCCTAGCTTTATTCACAAGCTATTTACAGGTTAAGGATTCCTGCCTTTATTGACAAGCTAAGAGCTGTTACCTACATCAGCTCATTTGAAATCATTTTTATTGTTACGAAACATACAAGTATTTTTATTGTTATGACACATACAAGTAGGGAACAGGATGATGTTGGAGCCATCTATGGGCTAGCATTTTTATTTGATCAACTGACTTTATCTCGTTGACATCATAATGCTATACGAATGTGTTCCAGACTTGTGTCATCCTGGGAATAAATGATCTCAGATGACGTGATGTTCTGGAGAAGGGTACAGCCGAGTGAAGTTTTGCTTTCTGGCCGTGTTGTGGTATAGAAGTTTGCTTCTCGTTGTCCTCGAAGTGGATCCAAGTATGGTACTTTGACAATGTTGGCCTTGTACATAACAGAAAGGCCACCCACATCCCTCCTATGTTGAAGGCTCTGTTGAAATGACAGATCTATCCAGGATGGGTCAAGGCGAGAGATGAGACGTCTTTCTCTGTTCTCTACTCTGTCATGCAGTCGCAGATGAGAGGGGGGCAGGCATTACCATCATGGTGCCTAGGGACCATCATTATTTGTGTTTTCTCAGATGCAAATGTTACTTGCTATCTTTTTCCCCAAGCTGATATAGCTTTTAGCTGGTGATTGATGTAGCTTAGAGCAGCTGGCATTTCTTCTCTTGGATAAGTGAATGTCATGTACAGTTTTACAGGTCTCATCTATGCTCAGGTATCCACAGCCGGGATATGACGAGAGCACAACTAATGTATATGATGGCCAAAGACATAGCAGTGTGACATTCAACTCTGCTCTCGGGTTTTAAATGATCTGTTAATGGCTAATGGGATCACTCCCATCACTATCCCAGAAAATGTGAAGGCTATTATGACCCAGCCTTCTCATAACAAGAAGTATGTACCCTACTCTAAAATCTAAAAATAAGCCTAAGTCATCCCTGGCCAAGGATCGCTCACCTCGCATACCCAGTTGTCAACTCCCCTCAACCCGATAAGTCAACACCTGAACATAACAATGCCCCAGAAAGTGGTGCCTACTCTCCCGCTATTGAAGCTGATCCTGTTGAACAGGAACTTTCCCAGGGTAACTCACCTTGCCTACCTAATTTTCCCTTGGAGCCTCCACAGTCTCCCATTAACTCTCACGACCTCTGCTTCCTGTAACTGGGAATATCATACCTCCGTTTTCTGATGATGACTCTAACGTTCTAAGAGTCTTAAAAAAATTTTACCCCTCATGAAGATATGGCATTTTTAAATCCCAAAACACCTACGCAGTTTTTTCCCTCCTCCCCTTACGAGTCCACAGAATAGTGGGATACCACACATGACACTACTTGCGGGCGTTCAGACCGCAACACAGCGAAGTGCAAAAGAAATAATGGGGATTACAATTTTTCCCAACTTAATGTTCAACATTCTTTTAATAACCGTTCCCTTTCTTAGGTTTGAACTACATAATTCAACCCCGATTTTTAAAACTTTTTAACGAGACAGCTGCAAGAGTTATCAAAAAATTTTAAATTACGGGGTTTTACGACTGGGGAAAAAAATCGAGAGGCCCCTTTTAGGGGGTGTAGCCATCTTATTAAAATTTAAGGGCATACATTTAAAAATATTCATGTTGAGAAGATAACATCTTCAATAAAATGACAACGTCTCAGGGAAACAGTGTGGGAACGGGGATATTTTCCCCCGAAAAAACAAATATAGAGTAAATTCCCTACATGGGATTTAAGCAGAAATTTTCCAACAATTCAGCGAGAGTTTTTAATGCCATCACCCTGCCCTCTTCAACTGGGGGACTGGTATTCCACTGGGTGATTTAAAAGGAAAAAAACTTTTTAATATCATACAGCTAGAAAACTTGTCATTTAAGGGCCCTTTTTTTTAAACGTACTTTGGGACCCTCCAGGACACCAGAAATAAAATGAAAAACAGAACGTAAAAATTTTTCACTTTTTAATCCCCTGGGGAAATGAGGATCTGACCATATCCTGTTATAATACAACTAAAAAAACCTTCTCCATTTAGAATACCTACCTCCTAAACCCAATTTTAACACCCGGGATTTGCCCCCCTTCGGGGCATTTCGGGGTGACGATGAAATTTTGTCATTGGAAAACCCCTTCCGCAATTGAGATGCAATCGGGTCCCTCAAATCGAATAATTGAACTACTAATGAAACTTTCTTAGCTTCCACAAAATTTACCAACAAAAAACCTACAGGAAATTAGAGACAATTAAAAATTCAACGAATGTCAAGCACTTAAAAACCCCAAAACCACCACAGCACACTGCACCGATTAAGGCAAGAAAATTTAACATATTATCTCAAAAAGGGGACTTATGAAATTGCTTTTTCAAGCAATCATACAAACGGAACCCAAAATTTTGGAGAAAGATCCGACAACTTTAGGGCAAAGCCAAGGCTCCAACTACCTAGTTCATCCCTTCACTTAGGATATGAAGATTTTTGAAATTAAAAACTTACGATCCCAGGCCAGGCTAATTTGAGGGTGGATGTATGGGAAAAAATCTCCCATTAAAAACGCTCAATTTAACAATAATCTTTATCAGTTGTAAATAAGGGAGAATAGAACTTGATGACTACAACCACTACCTTCATCGATACTTCAACTTTTGAAATACCCCCGCTACTAGCCCTTTACTTACTAGAGATTCAGGTTTTTGGGAAGAATCGCAATAGACCCCCTGGCCTTCGGGAAAAACAAGAAACAAATAAATTTTCCTCCCAGAAATTGTAAACAGCCCTTTGGAAATATTTTTAATGCCACTTGCCTCAGACATTTTCCATTTTTTTTTAAGATTTCTGGGATAAATCTTTCTAGAACCCCAAAAAAGAAAATTTCCCCAAAACCGGGAACTATAGACCAAAACTTTACTTGAAGTCACTGAAAAGTTCTGAGAAGGGTCTTTCCAACAATTGAACACTATATGGGTTTAATCACTTTTTTTAGGGGGAAAAACTTTCTTTAAAACATAGAGGTCCCAAATCGCAAAAAAAATTTTTTCGATCTGTAGCAAGTCTAAAACATCGGGCAATCTTCCTTATTGCCACCAAGATGTTCATAAGCTTTTGATGCTTATGGCATGATGGCCTTAATAAAAACCATTGACCTCCAGCCCAAACTGGACTTTCCTCAGAGTAAATATAATTTCAAATTCAAAAAAAAATCATTCCCCCCTTTCATGCATCGACAGAGCTTTTATACCGACGGCGGTTTCCACAAGGTTCTTGTCTCGTCCACTTCTGTTCAACATTTAGTGAAACCTTCCTCACCAAGTTTTGATACATTGTGAACAGTTTAAATGAATTTCAGCGTCTCAAAACCCGGTAACGGGAAAATACAAGTATGAAAGGTCACAGAAAAAATGAAATTGAATTTTGCAAACATCTAATTGGGAAAAGAAGTGGAAATTACGACTAACCTGACAAGGTCCTTTTTAGAAAACATAGGATTTTTTCATAAACCCAAACAAAGAAAAAGGGGTATCTCCATCAAGGTACACCTTAGCTTTTAGAAACCCTAACAAGTTTTGGATACGAAATAGAAAACGTTCCACCCCCCCATCTATGTAACAAAAAGATCAACATACCCAAAAAGCCGGTCTTAGCAGCCCTTTTTCGATTCAATCAAGCCCCTAAACATTCAAAAAAAACATCGTATAAAATATAATAAACCTTACTCGAATACCCTTATGCCCCCAATGTCATTAACAAAAAAGCCCAAACATACTACGGTTCAAAGGGCCAGAATAACTCTTCTCTTCATTTTTCCCATACAGGAGGAGAGACAGATAAAAATGGGGATTTACCATACAAAAGATATTACTGCCATAAATGTACCCTTTACACCCAAAAAAGAAAAAACCTATACAATGCAAGAAATATACATGCCAATAGAGAAAAATCCATACAATGCAAAAAACCACAGATTAATCTCAATACCCCCCTCACAGGACTCAAAAATATCTCCCCCCCAGAGGTCCGCGTTTTATACATAAAGATATTACCCTCGACCCAAATATTGACGACCCCCTGATGCAGAAGATTGGGGGAAAACCAGAACCATTCTAGTATACTGAAACATCATCGCCCCCAAATTAGGGAACATCTTATATAAAATCAATGTAAAAATTTTGCATTTACTATGGGTGGACACCCCCGTAAAAGCCATTGTCACGGAAATTCTATAAACTGGCCAGAAAATTAAATTGCCTTTTATTGCGCATAAATATCCGTTTTGCAATCAAAAAAAAAAAAAAAAAAAAAAAACGCAAAATTTCAACTTTAAATTACACCAATTCGAGTCATGCTTAATTCTGTTAAAACTAGGACTCTGAGGTTAGTCTAACCTCTTAAAGAATATCTTTTTATTTTACTACACTTTTTTAAATTACACCAAAGTGGGTTGGGCCACTTACCTTTATATCCACCCCTCCCCCCCTCCCACCCTTTTCCAAAATTTTTTATCCTTACCCACCCCCTTCTTTCCTTTCCCCCTCAAAACCCAAAGCTCTGGATGGAACCGATCCCAGAATCCCTCAATGACGACTGTACACTGTCTTTTCCCTTTTCCAAAAAAGAAACCACTGCTCAAAACTCATCAATACCAGCTGAGAGGGTAACACTTGGGGAAAGAGGCAAGTAACATTTTCACCTGAGAAAACGCAAAAAGAATCGCTCTAGCACCATGATGGGAAAGGGTGGTGCAGTGAAGGATAATGGGAGGGTTGGCACCGGGGAAAAAAATTGATACCTTGGTGAAATTTGACTCCAAACAACCATGAAACCATGTTGTAAATCTTTTAAACAAGGCAGCCAGGGAAACTTTTCAGCACTTCGCCGTATTTTTCCATCTACTTGACGCAGGGGTTGCAAGATTCTTAGAGGGGGCAAGACCCACACCTTGAGTATGCCCCACTTTTTTTGGTTTTCCTCCCACCCCCTTTTCTCATCTGGACGCTTTACAAATAAGAACAAGCAAAACTCTCATCCCCCCTAAACCCCTCCCGATAGATCTGAATTCAGCAGAGCCTTCAACATAGGGGGGGATGTGGGTGGCCTTATGTTATGTACAAGCCCAAATTGTCAAAGACCACACTTGGATCCATTCGGGGGAGGGAAACAAGCTTTTATCCCAAAAACGGCAGAAAGCAGCAAATTCACTCTGGCTGTACCCCTTTTCCAAACACACTCCATTAGATCATATATACCCAGAGACTCGAGTATGGGAAAACATTCGCACGCATAAAGATGCAACGAGAAAATCAGTTGATCAAAAGAAAAACGGCCCCTAGAGCCTCCAAATTTATCCTGTTTTCCCCACTTGTAGTCTCATAAAAAAAAAAATGCTTTTTTAAATGAGTTGTGTAGTAACAGCTCTTAGCTTTCCAAAAAAGTTAGGGGAAACCTTAACCCTTTTCAAACCCTTGTAAAAAAAAAAAAAAATTAAAATTAATCACAAACTCGCAGTTTTGCCAAAAGTTTCGGGGGCCATCTGTGTTGAAAAAGGGGGACAATGTCCATGTTTTTTTTTACAGCTGATCTGGATTTTTCCACAACGGGACCACAAGTAAAGGTTTAACAGGATCAGGAGCAGAGGGACCTTTCGAAGTCATCAAAGGGCATAAAGAAGCGAAAGCATAAAAAGGCGCTGTAATCTGCCGTGAGTTATTGTCTCAAATTCTTACCAGTGATTGAAGAGTGACAATTGTCGAGTTGCTGATTTCTGCTGATTTTTCTTTTTTTGTGAACGGAACTGCATTTACCAGTTCCACAAGGGAACCATTTAAAATTGCAGGGATTAGGATAGATGAGTTAGAGGTGAAAGCTACGGGCTGCGCATCTCAGTATTCTTTGGGTCAACTTTTTGTTCCCAAAAGCCATTTCTTCGTTCGGAATTTTGGGAAATACACTTCACCTTTTTCATCCTTATTTTAAGGGTTTGGGGTTTTACAATATCACCCCAAAGTATCATTTACTAATGAATCATGAAGGAATCATTAAAGAAGAAATAATAAAAAAAATAATATCTTTATTTCTACAAGTACACTACAAGGTTACAGGCCTAGCTGACATCAAAGACAACTACTAATGAAAGCCCCATGTTTTTCGGCTTTTTCCCCCAAATAGGGGCCCAATTTTTTCCCCGGGTGCAACCCCCGCCAGTCCAAAAAACCCCGGCACCCATTTTTTTGATGAGGAACATAGACAACTGATGTAAAGAAACACGCCCAATGTTTCTACCCTCGTCGGGAATAGAAACCCAGTCACTCGCCGTATGAAGCGAGAACTTTAGCCACCAGGCCGCGGGGCACCGTGAATAGACTCAGAAGTGTACCTGTTTGCAGACCATGTGAAGTTAATGAGGAGAATTCAATCAGAGGAGGATGAGGTAGGATTACAGAGGTATCTGGACAGGCTGCAAGCCTGGTCCAGCAACTGGCTCCCGAATTTCAACCCCACCAAATGGCTAGCTGAGTGGTGGGGTCATATGTATATAAGTGATTACAGGTAAATACAGTACAAATCATCACATGTAACTCAGCAAAGACTTCACTGAAAAAACTGTTGTCCATAGAACAATGCCATTTCCTGGATCCCAAACAGCAATGCACATCACTGAGATTACTCAAGAAGCAACGAATGAATTCAACATACCAGCTTTCAAAATACAGTGGATAGGACGGGATAATGGTGCCAATGTTGTCACGGGACCTGAAGAGTCAGGACACAATAGTGTGACATGTTTTTTTCTCTACACTTCACGTGGTTATCATGATTGTGTTTTGGAGAATAGAATAATAAAAGTTATTATTGTGAACTACTTCTGGCTTTACATGAATAAAATGAACTACCAAAGTACAAGTTCATTCAGAATGTGCCTACCTACTGGAATAGCACTTAATGTTTGAATATAAATATGAACATAATATAACTATAGCAATATGTTCCTTAGATAACCAACACCTTCCATCATTTGCCAAGTTCTTATCTTTCTTTACAATGCGGTACAAAACAACTAGTCTTCTTAATGAAAGAAATTGTTTTGTCTCAGAAATACTGCCTCAGGAACAACGTTTGAAACATTTCGTCAACAAAACTTAGAGTGATCCAAGACTTTCATGCTTAGGTAGCACACTAACAGCTATCAAAGTGCCATTGCTAATTAGGATGTTAAAAGTTACATCACTGATTACAACACGATACTTAGCACATTACTTGATCTCCGATAAAAGAATAACTTCCTCAGTGTCAAACGTTGACAATATGGAGAAAGAAGTAAACCTCAGGAGGGAAATCAACACCGCATGATCTCAGAGAAAACAGCTGGTTTACTGGCAGTAGACAGCAGCAGTGAGTTTTATGAACTTGACCAGTTTGATTTTGATAAATGTTGTAAAGAAATTACTGCCAGCATTCCCAAAAACAGCACGACATAAACATTTGCCTCAGAATTATTTTTCAGACCACTAAATAACAGCATCAAAAAATAAATGCACTAGTATTCATAAGAAAAGATATAGACAAATATGACATTACGTTATTGCCTAAAGAATAACAGCCACTAGAGTGGAAGAGAGAAACTATGATAGTTATTCTATCTTGGGCGAATCTAGCCAGTAAATATCAGAGATCACCCTACGAAAGAGAGAAAGAATCTTCAGCATTGTAGAAACATCTCTCCTAATAGGAATTGATTAACTTCCACACAATGAGTAGAGGTTGATATTCCTCAATTTCAATTTGATTTTTTTTAGGCATCCCCGAAGGGATACCTTTAAGAAGTTGCCGGCATTTTTCTTTTTTTTTCTCCCTTATACTTTTTTATATTACATTTTGTGCACAACTCGATGTCGCTTCTTTCAATTGGCTTCAAATTGTCAATACCTGTGTACAAAAAAAAAAAAAAAAACATAATCTGTGCAAACAGGCATATTCAAGTGCACAGTGACCATACTTATCGAACCAGTTCCCAATATCACGGAGTGGTTCTTATAACTTACAAAATCCTCTCTAGCGGAGCTTCAGACGGTCACACAAATTGCCCCAAAAAATCAGCGACACTGGAGAGTGAACAAATTTGATAATTATATGGGTATAATAGTGTGAAAAATTTATTTCCGTTAAATCACGTTAAACAATTTCAATTCATTTCTTCTGAAGAACTTCATTGTGCATAATTTTATCAAAATAGTTAAAAAAAAAAACTTAGAATCTTGGACTCAAATCAGTTACACAAGAATATATTTCTCATCTGTTTCAGTTTTTTTCCCTGATATTCTTTAATAAAACAACTTGAAACTTACTTTGAGCTGTACAAGTTTCAATTTGCTACTTTTATTAGGTAAATTGTTTCCCATGTAATGACTAGAGAATGACTCTTCCGTTAAGCTTCAAACCATAAATACTGGTGAATCTTAAGAAATAGTTTTGCATTGATTTTAACATAGGTGTGTATGAATTGCTAACATTTGGAATTAGGCTTTTCAAAAAAATATTCATACAGGATTGTAGACTTTTAAATAGAATGTAATTTGTGAAAATCAAACTGGAAAAAATAAAAATGCTTGTTATTGGTGTTTTTAAATTTAACGAGGGAAAACTTTTCTATTTTTTGGAACAGTTTCAGTAACAATTTCATTTCCCGTATCATAAATTTTCGTTAATTTCTCTAGAAGGTATTATTCGAACGATTTCAAAATTTCAGTAATACGGTATTTGCATGTACTGGTGGCCTATGTAGAGTGTCATATAGATCATTCCTCTGTATTTGTTTCAGTGTAATTACTAGAGAAAGGCTCCTCTGATAGGCTATATTTTGCTTTTAAACTCGAAACAGTACATTATTATTTTACCTAATTGCATTATTTTTTTCCGTTGATGCTGGCGAGGGGCTCTTGATCGAAGGAACTGAACCTATTTTGCTTCGAATCGAATTTGAATGCCTCCCATTCCACAGGTACTTTATAATCCCTATGGATTTAGCGCTTTCTTTTTAAAATATAACATTGGAAAATAATTTCCCAAAATTATGCTGTATATTTTTTAAATTGTAAATATACCTGATTAATACATTACTATTGCTCTAAAGTGTATTTTAAAGAAGTGAACCGACAGGGAAGCTCTGCATCTGCGCTAACAAGCAGGGAGGAGACGGCATTGTTTTTGAATGTGGTACAGGCACGCTAATGAAATGTGCATAAATTTCGTCACTCTGGAAGTTAAATTGTGGTTGAAACTTCCCAAATAGGAGCCGAAATTTTTGGATTTGCAGTCCTGCATAACGTGAGCATTAAGCAGATGGACAGGACAACTTAGGAACCCTAGCTAAGTCGTTGTCTATTTATGTTGAGATTCTGGCAGCATTTTCTTCATATTTAGGCAGGGGGGTATGACACACCATAATCTCCAGACAAATTGGTGAGTCTTATGATTATAAATTCTCCTTTTGTTACCTAAATGTGTATATGTAATCATTTATTAATTTTAACATACAGTCCACATATTTATATTATTGTTTACCATAATTCCTGGTAATGTATATTTCATTTGAAATTAATATAGGTCAAGAGTGACTTGTGGATATGACAGTAGTAGGTATCAAAGGGGAACATTTTTTGTGACCTAGGTGTCCTAAAATTCCTACTTGTCTCTGTAACTTTGATAAAAAATAATTATCTTTGTTACCATTTACTGGTATGTATGAGTAGGTGTCAAAGCGGCTGAGTGGCTCCTACCTCTCAGCAGTCTCCCACGGTACGGTCTCCACGGTACGGTCTCCTCTCAGTGGTCTCCCACGGTACGGTCTCCTCTGAGCGGTCTCCTTTTCACACCTTTATGCTAATGACCTCACCCACGATCCCCACCCACGACCCCCACCCACGACCCCCACCTACGACCCCCACCCATGACCCCACCGACGACCCCCACCCACGACCCCCACCCTCGACCACCTCGCCCTCAACCCACGACCCCCTACCCACGACCCCACCCTCGACCCCACCCTCGACCCCACCCACGACCCCCACCCACGACCCCCACCCACGAACCCCACCCACGACCCCCACCCACGACCCCCACCCACGACCCCCACCCACGACCCCCACCCACGACCCCCACCCACGACCCCCACCCATGACCCCACCCACGACCCCCACACACGACCACCACCCTCGACCACCTTGCCCTCAACACACAACCCCCACCCACGACCACACCCTCGACCCCACCCACGACCCCCGCCCGACCGGGGCCCACCCGCGCCGACTCACGCCCTCGCCCTTGCGCCCGCCCGCGCCCGCCCTCGCCCTTGCGCTCGCCTGCCGCGCCCGCCCGCACCTTCTGCAGCGTCGTCCAGATCGCCCCCACCCCCCAAATTTTTTTCCGATTTTTTCCATTTTTTTTTTAATTTCTTGTGCTCTCCAATTCCTCGGATCAAGTTTTTCTCTATATCAATAATACAAAGACTCCACTTCCTTGGATCAAGTTTTTTTGGATTCCCCCCTCTGGGGGTAAGCGTTCAAAATGGACTCCCACTTGCATCCCAAATTCCCTGCTCCAATTCCTCGGATCAAGTTTTTCTCGATATCAATAATACAAAGATTTCCCCCCCCACACCTCACACCACCCACTTCTACCCCAAATATTCCTGCTCCATCTCATCGGATCAAGTTTTTCTCAATAACAATAATACAAAGACTCCATCTCCTCGGATCAAGGTTTTGGATTCCCCCCTCTGGGGGTAAGCATTCAAATGAACTCCTCCTATGGGGCAAGGTACTTTCTCTTACTACAGGTATAAACAAGTGTGACGTCACCCCACCTGTGTTTACTCAGCGGACAGTGACGTCACGTGATGACCTCACACACACAGGCTGAATCTTGTTGACTTCCCCCTATGTCAGTGACGTCACGTGATGACCTCACACACACACAGGCTGAATCTTGTCGAGCAGACAATAAAATGCAGGATAACACTAATACACAATATTTTCATTTATTTATTTATTATGCAACCAATGCATTTCATATACATCCAACAAAAAAATTCATTGAAAAAAAGGTACAATTTATTGACTAAAATCAACATATTTTTCTCTTGAAGAAATTCTGTGCATTTTGTTCTGGATCTTCTTCGTCGTCACCACCTCAATATTACACATTTCATATACAACATAGGGAAAACATTACACATTTTCACTCTTAACCCAGGATAACCCAAATAATTTCACATTTTTTTCGTTAATACCCACAACAATCCACAATTTCTTTACAAAAGATTCACTCTCCTCAAGTCTAGACATTTTTCTCGTTTTAACTATTTCATCAGAAAAAGCCACCACAACACTTACAACTTATAACAACTTTTCGATAAATTCACTAGTCACAATTTTACATATTACGAAGTTAACACGCACACACACACACACACACACACACACACACACACTTTTCTCAATATCTCTTAAGAAATATTCTCTCATCAACATCCTTTATCATCTTACTACAGAACAACCCCCAGATTACTTCGAACACTCTCATAAATCATTTGAATACTCACAAAAGCACCTTTGAACATTTCCAAACAACACCAAAAACACCATCAATTACTTCAGAACATTTCCAAGATAACATTTTGAATACTCCCAAATAAGATTTGACATCTCTAATTTATCTGCACTTACACATTTCAATAAATTACATCTCATCCCCCAAACTCCTCCCTCATTCTCCAGATTTTTTACAAGATTATCACAAAAACTAACCCAAACACTTATAACATGAGACATTTTACCAAAACTAACACAAACACATCCCCACACACCACACTTTGCTTTGAACATCACCAAAAAACACCATCAATTACCATTGAATACTCCAAAAACTTCATTCGAACACCGGCAAATCACCACTGAATAATCCCAGAACTCCTTCATAAATACTCTTGCACATCATTTGAACACCTTTAAAAGCACCTTTGAATAGTCTCAAACACCACTTGAGTACTCCCAAACACACCACTGAATACTACTAAAACACCACTGAATACGGTCAAAACACCACCAAATCACCACTGAATACTCAAAGAACACCTTCATAAATACTCTTGCACATCATTTGAACACCTTCAAAACACTTTTGAATAGTCTCAAACACCATTTGAGTACTCCCAAATACACCACTGGATACTACTAAAACAGCACTGAATACAGTCAAAACACCACCAAAATCATCATGAACTAAGATCAACATCACAGACTAACACCCATTTTCATACAAATCCCCTCAAATCACTATAACCAAGACGATCCCGCTCACCTTCAATTAAGATATAACATGAGTGCAAAAAAACACGAACACAATCCAAACACACACCAACACTTAAAACAGAATCACCTCTTTTTCGGTAACTCTAGTTTCGACAACAACGCCCACAACCCACAACACCCACATCTCACAACACCCACAACCCACATCATCACAACCCACAACACCCACAACAACAACCCCACAACTTATAACCATTTTTTCGGCATCACTTGTTCGACAACAACACCCACAACCCACATCACCCACAAAAACAACCCACTTATATCATCTTTTTTGGTATCTCTAGTTCGACTAATTACCCCACAACCCCTATCATTCCCAATTTATTCACATTTTTCCCCCTCTTTCGTAAAAATTTTTTTCCTTCTTTTTACTGAATTTAAATGTAAACCATTCCTCCCTTTTACTAAAATTCTAATAAAATCCTCTTCTTAACCCCCCCTTTGTATCCACATAAATTGATATTATACTCCAACAATAATCTCACTACCCAACTACTGGACATGTTTCAACACCCTCCATTCTTTTCCAAATCCCTATTTTTCATTTCTATAATTTTTTTAAAAATATTAAAAACATTACCTTTTTTTCAGAAAACCCCCGCAATTTCATTAAATTTTAAAACAACCCCCCCCATACCCTTTTTCCACTCCCCCATTTTTCACTCCTCCCCCATCTCCCAAACACCCCTTCAAAAACACCACAAAAATCACATTTCAATCCACAAATGCTCTAAACCCCCCATTAAAAATCCACAAAAAAATACAAAAACCCAAGAATTACAAAACTCTATGCCCACCTAAACACACACACACACACCCACGCACACACACACACACACACACACACCACACACACCCCCTCCCCCTTTACTTTAAACCCCTTTAAAAAACACCCAAACATCATTTTGAGCCCGCCTTTTTTCTCAATATTCTTAAGAAATTTTTCTCATCACAACCTTTATCGTTCACTACGGGGAAAAACTCCAAGTTTTCGAACATTTCTCATAAATCTTTTGAATACCAATAAACACCTTTGAACATTTCCCAAAACAACAATAAAGCACTTTCCAAATACATTTTGAATATCCCAAAAAGATTTACATCCCTAAATTTTTCTCCTTCTTTTTTAAAATTTTAAATTTCAATATCCCCCCAAATACTCCCTCGCTCCGGAACTTTACAACATTATCACAAAAAACTAAATCATACACTTTTACATGGAAAAATTTTACCAAAACTAAACAAAAAACCCCCCACACACACCCACCCCTTTTCTTTGTACAAAAACCCCAAAAAAAACATCAATTACCTTTTTACCCAAAAAAATCATTTTAAAAAATTCAAAAAATCAACAAACTCTTTGAATACTCCCAAACACCCCCTGAATACTCCAAACAGCACCGAATACTGCCCAAACAACACAAAAATCACCAAAAATAAGACAACACCACCAATAACACCCTTTTATAGAAATCTCCTCAAAATCCTATAAAATAAACGATCCCACTCACCTAAATATTATATAACAATGGGGCCAAAAAAAAAAAAAACTCAAAATCTTTTTAAACTCACAAAAAAAACACCTTTTAACATTTCCAAAATAAACCCAAAACTTACAACAGGATCACCCCATCTGAAAACATAACATAACATGAAACAAACCCCAAAAAAAAAAAAAAAAAAAACAAAGACACCCATAACATCATCTACTCACTTCACTCCACCATCCCCCGCCCTTTATGGTGGGGTAGGGCCTGAGCCCGACCTTTAGTCATAAGACTGTCATTCCATTTGCCCCCTTGGGGGGGGGATGGCAGAAAAAGGAGGCCTAGCTTGTGGCTGGGCCCCTGGGACATTTTTGGTCCCAAAATGAGGAGTGCTTGTGCCTCCTCCCATGGGAGACTTAGGCTCAACACCCCCAAAAGAGGGACCCAAACCCCGGGCCACCACTTGGAAAAGGGCCCGGGCCCGGGAGAATACCGGCTAATCTTTAATAATAATAAAATAATAACTCACCCAAAACCACTAAGACGCAGAAAACACTAAATTTTTTAAAAACTTTCCAAAAAAAAAAATCAATTTTTGACATATCAAAATTCCTCCCCCTCACTACCCACAAAAACAGCACAAAGAGGGATACCCCCCATGACATCCACTCCACCCTGTTTTACTTGGCGATCACGCCCGTCCACCCCACTTTTACTTCTTTAACTTAACGGGGAAAGTTATTCTCAATATCTAAGATCACCACAATCAAGAGTTTCCCAAATTTTCATACCCCAACCTAAGTCACACATTTTTTGTAACATTCTCTTTAAACACATCATAACGAAGATCACAAAAAACTATCAAAACTTTTACTAAAAAAACTAACATTTGTCTTCTCTAACTCACTCACCCAAATTTTTATTTTATTCCACTTACACATTTCATTTACCGAAATTACATCTCATCCCCCAAACTCCCCCTCATTTCCAACTTACAATATTAACAAAAAAAACTAACTCAAAAATTTGACAGAGACATTTCCCTAAATTACACTAATAATTTGAAACCAACTCTAAAAACACCAAAAACCATTGAACATCTTCAAAAAATACTCTGCCATCTTTTGAACCCCTTCAAAAACCCATCAAACACCTCTGAATAAACCCCCAAACCCAATGAAAACTACCAAATCACCACTGAATACTCCCAAAAACCCCATCAAAATCACCAGAAACTAAGTTTAGCATCACCAAACCCCCCATTTATAGAAATCCCCTCAAATCACATAACCAAAAAACTCCCCCCCCCCCCAGGGCGAAAAAAAAAAAAAAAAGTTATAAGGATTGGGTGGTGAGGGTTTGCTTGGCTTCCTACGTGTGATGGGTCGTCGGTGTTAAAACATCTCTGGTGATATACGGATGATAAGAAAGGATTTTTAGGGAGGGATGAGGGGGAAAAATGTGATATGCAAAAAGGGTGAAAAATGATAAATGTGGTATGAATACATTTTTGAAAAAAAAAATATGTTAAAAACATTTTTTATGTTTTCGATGATTATAACAAAAATTTTGGGTTTGGTAAATTGTTTTAAATTTTTGTTGAGAATAGTTAACTAACTTAGTAAGTAAGTGTTTTAGTTGGAGGTGTGTGACTTATTCTGGAATGTTTCAGACATGGAAAATTTTTTTTGTGCTTAGTCTTATTTTCATTGTCAGTATGTGAAGTTAGGTTTTGGTGTATGCTTAGTTAGATGTGATGTCTTAGTTGGAGGTGAATGTCTTAGATTTGGTGTGTATGCCCCTCGTCCCTTTAAATTTGTGTTTGAAATGTATAAGTTGCGGGTGTCTGTGATTTTTATTTTTTTTTTTTGGGTGATGGTGATTTTATATGCTAAATTTTATTTATATTTTGGTGGAAGTGTCTGGTATTTTTTGTGTTGTTTATTTTGTGGGAAATGTTTAAAAAATAGTGTTTTCGTGATCTAGTAGTTTTGGATGCATGATCTTAGATTTTGGTATTTGGTGATGAGTGTTGAAAAGACGGTAAACGAAGGAATTGCTGATCCGATTTTTTGTGAATGATTATAAAAAGAGTGTTTTTCTGTGATCTTATGGGTGGGGGCATAAAAATCTGGGGAATCGTCTTTGGGTTTTATGTTCTTAGATATTGTGGGTACAACAAATGAAACAAGGTGGGTTGAGGTGAATTTTCTGACCACCAAGTCTGTGGGGAGTGTGCGTCACTGGAGGCGACCTCGCCGGCCGTGAGCGTGACATCGGGTTTTGGGATAGTGAGGTAGTGCGCTTTTATATTTTCAAATATGATTTTTTGGTGAAGTTTTTTTAAAAAATGAGTGTTTTCTGTGATATTAGTGGTTTTTGGGGGGAAATAATATGGGGGTTTTGTTGTTGGTGGGTTTTCTTAGATTTTGTCATACAAGACATGTTTTCAGTTGATGATGATCATGTACTAATGTTTGTGAATTTTGGTTTTTTTTCATGTTTTTTTTTTTTTTTTTTTTTTTTTTTTCGCCATGGGGGGGGGAGTTTTGGTTATCGGGATTTGAGGGGATTTCATAAATGGGTGTTACTGATATGCTAAACTTTATTTGGTGATTTTGAGGTGTTTTGGGAGTATTCAGTGGTGATTTGGGGAGTTTTCAGTATGTTTTTGGGAGTATTTGGATATTTGATGGGTTTTTGAAGGGGTTCAAATGATGGGAGAGTATTTTTTGAAGATGTTCAATGGGTTTTGGTTTGGGTTTTT
>NC_069453.1:26042161-26073340 GCF_026875155.1 Cherax quadricarinatus
GGTTCTTTTTTTGACAAAAAACCCCCCACAAACACACACCCCACATCCCACATCCCCCCAAAAAAAACCCACTTATATCACTTTTTGGTATCTTTAGTTCGACTACATTACCACAACCCTCATCACTTACCAATTTATTACAAAATTTTTTTCCTCTTTCGATACAAATTTTTCCCATTCTTTTTACTGAAACTTAAATGTAATACACATTCCCTCCCTACATTACTAAAATTATAATAAAATCTTCTCCATACCCATCTCCTTGTATCCACATAAATTGATATTTTTACTCACAACAACTAATCTCACTACCCAACTTCTGCGACATGTTTAAACACCCTCCATTCTTTTCCAATATACATAACTTTTCACTTCTATAATTTCTTTTTAAAATATTCACACATTACCTTTATTTTCAGTAAAATCCCCCCATATTTCATTAAATTTTTAATACAACCCTCCTCATAACCCATCTCCATCTCACCCACATTTCTTCACATCCACTCACCCATCTCTCAACACACCTCTTTGAACACACACAAAAATCACATTTCACATCCACAAATGCATCTCATCATCCATCTCAAATCCCTAAAATCACTGTAACCAAGATTTTTCACAAAACCTCTATGACCCACCTAACACCCACCCCACACACACCCCACACAACACACACACACCACACACACACACACACACACACACACACAAAAACACACAACACACACACACACACAGGATCCAGTGCGATCAGTGAAGAGGCGGGGCCGGAGCTGAGTCTCGACCCCTGCAACCAAAATTAGGTGAGTACACACACACCCACACACACACAAAACACACCCCACACATCCACTTTACTCTGAACCCCTTCAAAACACTCTCATACATCATCATTTGAGACCGCCTTTTCTCAATATCTCTTAAAAAAATATTCTCTCATCCACAACCTTTATCATCTCACTACAGAACAACTCCAAGATTACTTTGAACACTCTCATAAATCATTTGAATATCACATAAACACCTTTGAACATTTCCAAACAGCACGAAGCACTTCCAAAATATCATTTTGAATACCCCCCAAATAAGATTTATCATCTTAATTTATCTACACTTTCATATTTCATTAAATTACAAATCATCCACCATACACTCCCTCAGTCTCCAGACTTTACAACATTATCACAAAAACTAACTCATACACTTATGACATGAGACATTTTACCAAAACTAACACAAACTCACCCAACACACCACACTTTACATTGTACAACACCAAAAACAACATCAATTCCTTTGATTACTCCAAAACACATTCAAAAACATCAACAAACTCCTTTGAATACTCCCAAAACACCACTGAATACTACCAAAACAGCTCCGAATACTGCCCAAACAACACTAAAAATCACCAAAAACTAAGATCAACACCACCAACTAAAAACCCCTTTATAAAAAATTTCCCCTCAAATCACTATAACCAAGACGATCCACTCACCTCAACTATTAAATAACATGAGCGCAAAAAAAAAAACTCATAAATCATTTGAATACCACAAAAAAAACACCTTTGAACTTTTCCAAAACAACACCGAAAACACAAAAACAGGACCCAAACCATCTGAAAAAAAACATAACATGTACCACCACAAAAAAAAAAAAAACAAAGACTCCACAACTTCTCAATGATCACCACAAAAGCTTTTAAACAAATCTATAACCCCACCACTAAGGTCACATTTTTTTTGTCACATTCTCTTAAAAACATATCTAACGAAGACACAAAACTATCTATATTTTTACTAAGATCACATAACATTTTTGTTTCTCTAATCCCCCCCAATTTACTTCTCATTCACACTTACACATTTTTTAACCAAAATTTAAATCTCATCCCCCAAACTCCTCCCCATTTCCGATTTACAATATTAGCACAAAAAAAAACTAACTCATACATTATGATGAGACATTACCAAAAATTTTACACAACAATTTTGAACCAACTCTAAACAACACCAAAACCCCATTGAACATTTTCAAAAAATACTCTGACACATTTGAACCCCTTAAAAAACCCATCAAATACCTCCAAATACTCCCCAAAACATATGAAAACTACCAAATCACCAGATACTACAAAACACCGTAAAAAATCACAGAATAAGTTTAGCATATCAGCTAACACCCATTATAGAAACCCCCTAAACCGATAACCAAGACTCCCTCCCATGGGCGCAAAAAAAAAAAAAAAAAAAAAAAAACATAAACAAACCAAATTTCACAAACATTAGTACAGATCATCATCAACGAAAACTGTCTTGTTGACATAAATCTAAGACAACCACCAACAACAAAACACCAATTCATTTACCCCAAAAACCCACAAATACACAGAAAACATCTTTTTTTAAAAAACTTTCACCAAAAAATATTTTTGACAATATCAGCGCACTCCCCCCTATACCAACACACGATGTCACGCCCACGGACGGCGAGGTCGCCTCCAGTGCGTCACACTCCCAACAGACTTGGGGGCAGAAAATTACCCCTAAACCCCCCTTGTTTCATTTGTTGTCCCCACAATTCTAAGAACACTATAACCAAACGATTCCCTTTTTTTATGCCCCCCACAAAGATCACAGAAAACACTCTTTTTATAATCATTAAAAAAAAATCGGACCCAAAATTTTCCAATCTGTTTCCCCGTCACTATCAACACCCACCAAGATCACCAAAATCTAGATCTGCATCCAAAAACTATATGATCACGAAAACACTTTTTTTTTTAAACATTGCACAAAAAAAAGAAAACCCAAAAAAAATACCACGACACTCCCCAACATAAAAAATAACATGAGCATAAAATTTTCACCATCACCAAAAAAAAAAAAAAAAAATCACGACCCCCCGCAACTTAACATTTAAATCAAAAATTTTAAAGGCACGAGACATACACACCAAATCTAAGACATTCCCTCCAAAAAAGACATACACATCTAACTAGCATCACCAAAACCTTATTTTCACATACTGACAATGAATAAAGACTAACACAAAAAAATTTACCAGTCATGAAACTTTCCAGAACAAGCAACACCCCCAAACTAATCACATTACTTACAATTCGTAACTATTCATCAACAAAAAATATTATACAATTTACAACCCAAAATTTATGTTATAATCACGAAAAAAAACTTTTTTTAACATTTTTTTTTCTAAAACTGAAATTCAACCACATTTTCATTTCTCCCTTGTTGCATTAAATTTCTCCCCCTCATCACCCCTAAAACATCCTTTTTTTTCATCCGTATACACCAGAGATTTTTAAACACCGACGACCCATCCGACGTAGGGAGCCAGAGCAACCATCACCATCCAATCCCCTTATACACTTTTTTTTTTTTTTTACGCCCATGGGGGGGGGGAGTTCTTGGTTATCGGATTTAGGGGGTTTCTATAAATGGGGGTTAGGGGTGATGCTAAAATTAGTTTCTGGTGATTTTGATGGTGTTTTTGGAGTATTCAGTGGGGATTTGGGAGTTTTCAGTAGTGTTTTTGGAGTATTCAAGGTGTTTGATGGTGTTTTTGAAGGTGTTCAAATGTTTGGGAGAGTATTTTTTGAAGATGTTTAATGGTGTTTTTGGGGTTTTTTTGAGTTGGTTCAAAAATTAGTTAGTGTATTATTTTTGGTAAGTCTCTTCATAAGTGTTGAGTTAGTTTTTTTTTGGCTAATATTGTAAAGTTGGAGAATGAGGGAGGAGTTTGGGGGATGAGATGTAATTTCGGAAATGAAATTTAAGTGTGAATAAATTAAAATTTGGGGAGTGAGTTAGAGAAAAACAAAATGTTAGTGATCTTAGTAAAAGTTTTTGTAGTTTAGTGATCTTGTTATGAGTGTTTTAAGAGGAAAGTGACAAAAAATGTTTGACTTTTTTTTTGGGGTTATGAATTTTGGGAAACGTCTTGATTGTGGTGATCTTTGATATTGGGGATATAACTTCCCCTCGTTAAGTTTTAAAAGAAGTAAAATGGGGTGTGACTCCGGGTCGCCAAGTAAACACGGTGGAGTGAGTGTCAGGGGGGTATCCCTCTTTTTCTGGTTGTGTTGGTGGTAGTGAGGGGAGTGTATTTAATTGTCAAAAATTGATTTTTTTGTGTGAATGTTTTAAAATTGGTGTTTTTTGCGTCTTAGTGGTTTTGGGTGAGTTATTATTTTATTATATTAAAAATTTAGCCGGGATTTTTTCCCGGGCCCCGGGCCCCTTTTCCAAGTGGTTGGGCCCCCCCCTTTGGGCCCCCCCCTTTTGGGAGTGTTTGAGCCCAAGTCTCCCATGGGAGGAGGCACAAGCACCCCCTTCTTTGGGACCAAAATGTCCCCCGGCCTAGCCACAAGCTAGGCCCTTTTTGTCTCCTCCCCCCCAAGGGGGCAAATGGGGGAAAGACAGTCTTATGACTAAAGGCTCGGCTCAGGCCCTACCCTACCATGGGAAAGGGCCGGGGGATGGTTCGATGTGAAGTGAGTAGATGATAGTTGAGGATGTCTTAGTTTTTTTTTTTTTTTTTGTGTGTGTTACTGTTATGTTTGTTTTCAATGGTGGGGATCCCGTTGTGTGTTTTCGGGTTATTTGGAAATGTTCAAAGGTGTTTTTTTTTTGGTTTCAAATGATTTAGAGTGTTTTTTTTTTTTTGCGCCATTGTTATATAATAGTTTGAGGTGATGGGATCGTCTTAGTTATAGGATTTGAGGAGATTTCTAAAAATGGGGGTTTTGTTGGTGGTGTTGATCTTAGTTTTTGGTGATTTTTAGTGTTGTTTGGGGAGTATTCGGTGCTGTTTTGGGAGTTTCAGTGGTGTTTTGGGAGTATTCAAAGGAGTTTGTTGAGTTTTTGAATTTTTTTAAATGATTTTTTGGGAGTAATCAAAGGTAATTGATGTTGTTTTTGGTGTTTACAAAGAAAGTGTGGTGTGTGTGTGGGAGGTTTGGTTATTTTTTGGTTTTAAAAGTCTATGTCATAAATGATGAGTTAGTTTTTGTGATAATGTTGTAAAGTTGGGGACTGAGGGAGTATATGGTGGGTGAGTTGTAATTTAATGAAAATATGGTAAAGGGAGATAAATTAGGGAGATAAATCTTTTTTGGGAGTATTCAAAATGAATTTTGGAAGTGCTTCATTGTTGTTTGGAAATGTTCAAAGGGGTTTTTGTGAGTTTCAAATGATTTATAGAGTGTTCGAAGTAATCTTTGGGGTTGTTCTGTAGTGAACGATAAAGGTTGTGGATGAGAGAATATTTCTTAAGAATATTGAGAAAAGGCGGTCTCAAAGTGATGTTGAGAGTGTTTTTTAAGGGTGTTCAAAGAAAGTGAGGAGGTGTGTGTGTGTGTGTGTGTGTGTGTGTTTTGCGTGTGTGGTGGTGGTGTTTTGGTGGGCATAGGTTTTGTGAATTCTTGGTTTAGGTTTTTGTGGATTTGAGATGGGGGATGAGATGATTTTGGATGTGAAATGTTTTTTGTGTGTGTTTAGAAGGGTGTGTTGGGGGTGGGTGGTGGATGTGAAGAAAAGTGGGGAGATGGAGAAGGGTTTTGGGGGGGGGTATTAGAAATTTAATGAAATTGCGGGGTTTTTTTGAAAATAAAGGTAAAGTGTGAATATTTTAAAAGAAATTATAAAATGAAAAGTTATGGTATATTGGAAAGAAAAGGGGGTGTTGAAACATGTGCAGTAGTTGGGTAGTGGATTAGTTTTGTGAGAAATTTTATAAATTTTATGGGGGATAAAAGGGGAGGGGTTTTATGAAGAGGATTTTATTTTAGAATTTTGAAATGTAGGGGGGAAAATTTTGTATTACTTTTAAGATTCTTTAAAAGAAGGGGAAAAAATTTTTTGTATGGGAAAGGGAAAAAAAATTGGAAAAAATTTGGAAAAGTGATGTGGGTTGGGGGTTTAATGTGGGTCAAAACTAGAGATCCCCAAAAAAGATGATTTAAGTGGGTTGTTTTTGTGGGGTGTTTGTGGGTTGTGGGTTTTGGTTGTCGAACAGTGTTTGCCAAAAAAAAAGGGTTTTTTAAGTTGTGGGTTGTTGTTGTGGGTGTTGGGGGGTTGTGGATGAGGGTGGGTTGTGGGGGTTGTGAGATGTGGGTGTTGTGGGTTGTGGGCGTTGTTGTGGGAAACTAGAGTTCCCGAAAAGAGGTGATTTTTTTTAAAGGGTTTTGGGTTTGTGTTTTTTGGATTGTGTTCTTTTGTTTTTTTGCATTCATTTTTTAAAATTTAATAAAGGTGAGGGGGGATCGTCTTGGTTTAGTGTTTTGGGAGGGGTTTTTGTATGAAAATGGGTGTTAGTCTGTGATGTTTGATTTAGTTCATGATGATTTTGGTGGTGTTTTAAATGTATTCAGGCTGTTTTAGTAGTATCCAGTGGTTTTTTTGGGGAAAGTATAAAATGGTTTTTGGGGACTATAAAATTTGGTTTGAAGGTGTTCAAATAAATGTGCAAAGTATTTTAAAGGTGTTTTTGAGAAATTCAGGGGGTGATTTGGTGGGTGTTTTGCCCCGTATTCATTTGGTGTTTTAGTAGTATTCAGGGTTTTGTTTGGGAAAGAAATAAAGTGGTGTTTGAGACTATTCAAAGGTGTTTTTTAAAGGTTTTTCAAATGATGTGAAAGGGAGTATTTTTGAAGGAGTTCGGGGGTTTATTCAGTGGTGATTTCCCGGTTTGCGAATAAATTTTTTTTGGAGTATTCAATGGAAATTGATGGTTTTTTTGGGGGGTTTTGTTTTTAAAAGGGCAAAGTGTGGTTTTTGGGGGAAATGTGTTTTTTGTTATTTTTGGGTTTAAAAATTTTCTCATGTTTAAGTTTTTTGGGTTATTTTTTTGTGAAAAATTTTTAAAAAAAATCTGGGAATGGGGGGGAGGGGGTTTGGGGGATGAATGTAATTTATTGAAATTTTTGTAAGTGCAGATAAATTGAGATGTCAAATTTATTTTGGGGGGTTTTAAAAGTTATCTTTGAAATGTTTGAAGTAAATTGGGTGGTGTTTTTGGTGTTGTTTGGAAATGTTTTTTGGGGTTTTGTGATATTCAAATGATTTTTTGAGAGTGTTCGAAGTAATCTGGGGGTTTTTTTCTGTAGTAAGATGATAAGATGTTGATTTAGAGTAATTTTTTTAAAAAGGGATATTTAGAAAAGTGTGTTTTGTGTGTGGTGGGGTTTTTTTTGGGTGTGCTGTTAACTTTCGTAAAAATTTTTTAAAATTTTGGGCTAGTGAAATTTTTCGAAAAAAATTGTTAAAGTTGTAAGTGTTGTGGTTTGGCCCTTTTTTGATGAAAAAAGTTAAAACGGGGGGGGAAAAATGTCTAGACCCGGAAAGGGGATGTAATTTTTTTTGTAAGGGAAAATTTTGGATTGTTTTGGGTTTTTAACGAAAAAAATGTGAAATTTTTGGGTTTATCCCGGGTTTTAAGAGTGAAAAAAGTGTAATGTTTTCCCTATGTTGTTTTAAAGAAATTTTGTAATATTGAGGTGGTGACGGACAAGGGAAAATCCAGAACAAAAAAGCACGGAAATTTTTTCAAGAGAATAAAAAATTTTTTGTTTTAGTCAAAAAAATTGTACCTTTTTTTTTTAAAAGAATTTTTTTGTTTGGGGTATATGAAAGCATTTGGGTTTCATAATTTAAAAAAAAAAAAAAAAAAATATTGGTTTTTTTAGGTTTAAACCTGCCCTTTTTTTTTGTTGCCCCCGACAAGATTCAGCCCCGTTGTGGGGTAGGTATCACGTGAAAAATTAAAGACATAGGGGGAAAATCAAAAGATTCAGCCCTGTGGTTTTGAGGTCTCCAAAGTGACGTCACTGTCCGCTGAGGGGAAACACGGTGGGGGGGACGTCACAACCCTTTTTTATAACCTTTTGGGTTTGAAGGGAAAATACCTTTCCCCAAAAGGAGGGGGTTTATTTTTAATGTTACCCCCCGAGGGGGGAAACCAAAAACCCTTTTCCGGGGGAGGGTGGAGTCTTTGTTTATTGTTATTTAGGGGGAAAAATTATTTCCCATTAGATGGAGCAGGAATAAATTTTGGGGGAGAAAATGGGTGGTGTGAGGTGTGGGGGGGGGAAAACTTTTTATTATTGATTTTCGAGAAAAAAATTGATCCGAAAGGAATTTGGGGAAAGGGGAAATTTGGGGTGCAAAATGGGAGTCCTTTTGGGAAGCTTACCCCCAGAGGGGGGGAAACCAAAAAAAAAATTGATCCAAGGAAAATGGGGGTCCCTTTTTATTATTAAAATAGAGAAAAACTTGATCCCGGGAAATTGGGGGGGGAGCACAAGAAATTAAAAAAAAAAAAAGGAAAAAAAAAACGGAAAAAAAAATTTTGGGGGGGGGGGGGCATCTGGACGACGCTGAGAAAGGTCGGGCGGGCGGGCAGGCGGAGGCCAAAGGGGGGGGGGGGCGCGGGGGGGGCGCAAGGGCGGGGCTGTGAGCGGCGCGGGTGGGCCCCCGGGCGGGCGGGGGGCGTGGGTGGGGGCGGGGTGTGGTCGTGGGTGGGGGGTTGTGTTTTTGAGGGGGGAAGGTGGGTCGAGGGGGGGGGTGGTCGTGGGGGGGGTTTGTGGGTGGGGTATGGGTGGGGGGGCGTGGGTGGGGGTGTGGGGGGGGGGTCGTGGGTGGGGGTCGTGGGTGGGGGTCGTGGGTGGGGGTCGTGGGTGGGGTTCGTGGGTGGGTGTCGTGGGTGGGGGGTCGTGGGTGGGGTCGAGGGTGGGGTCGAGGGTGGGGTCGTGGGTAGGGGGTCGTGGGTTGAGGGCGAGGTGGTCGAGGGTGGGGGTCGTGGGTGGGGGTCGTCGGTGGGGTCATGGGTGGGGTCGTAGGTGGGGGTCGTGGGTGGGGGTCGTGGGTGGGGATCGTGGGTGAGGTCATTAGCATAAAGGTGTGAAAAGGAGACCGCTCAGAGGAGACCGTACCGTGGGAGACCACTGAGAGGAGACCGTACCGTGGAGACCGTACCGTGGGGAGACTGCTGAGAGGTAGGAGCCACTCAGCCGCTTTGACACCTACTCATACATACCAGTAAATTGGTAACAAAGATAATATTTTTTATCAAAGTTACAGAGACAAGTAGGAATTTTAGGACACCTAGGTCACAAAAAATGTTCCCCTTTGATACCTACTACTGTCATATCCACAAGTCACTCTTGACCTATATTAATTTCAAATGAAATATACATTACCAGGAATTATGGTAAACAATAATATAAATATGTGGACTGTATGTTAAAAATTAATAAATGATTACATATACACATTTAGGTAACAAAAGGAGAATTTATAATCATAAGACTCACCAATTTGTCTGGAGATTATGGTGTGTCATACCCCCCTGCCTAAATATGAAGAAAATGCTGCCAGAATCTCAACATAAATAGACAACGACTTAGCTAGGGTTCCTAAGTTGTCCTGTCCATCTGCTTAATGCTCACGTTATGCAGGACTGCAAATCCAAAAATTTCGGCTCCTTTTTGGGGAAGTTTCAACCACAATTTAACTTCCAGAGTGACGAAATTTATGCACATTTCATTAGCGTGCCTGTACCACATTCAAAACCAAAGCCGTCTCCTCCCTGCTTGTCAGCGCAGATGCAGACTTCCCTGTCGGTTCACTTCTTTAAAATACACTTTAGAGCAATAGTAATGTTTTAAATCAGGTATATTTACAATTTAAAAAATATACAGCATAATTTTGGGAAATTATTTTCCAATGTTATATTTTAAAAAGAAAGCGCTTAAATCCATAGGGATTATAAAGTACCTGTGGAATGGGAGGCATTCAAATTCGATTCGAAGCAAAATAGGTTCAGTTCCTTCGATCAAGAGCCCCTCGCCAGCATCAACGGAAAAAAAATATGCAATTAGGTAAAATAATAATGTACTGTTTCGAGTTTAAAAGCAAAATATAGCCTATCAGAGGAGCCTTTCTCTAGTAATTACACTGAAACAAATACAGAGGAATGATCTATATGACACTCTACATAGGCCACCAGTACATGCAAAATACCGTATTACTGAAATTTTGAAATCGTTCGAATAATACCTTCTAGAGAAAATTAACGAAAATTTATGATACGGGAAATGAAATTGTTACTGAAACTGTTCCAAAAAATAGAAAGTTTTCCCTCGTTAAATTTAAAACACCAATAACAAGCATTTTTATTTTTTCCAGTTTGATTTTCACAAATTACATTCTATTTAAAAGTCTACAATCCTGTATGAATATTTTTTTGAAAAAGCCTAATTCCAAATGTTAGCAATTCATACACACCTATGTTAAAATCAATGCAAAACTATTCTTAAGATTCACCAGTATTTATGGTTTGAAGCTTAACGGAAGAGTCATTCTCTAGTCATTACATGGAAACAATTTACCTAATAAAAGTAGCAAATTGAAACTTGTACAGCTCAAAGTAAGTTTCAAGTTGTTTTATTAAAGAATATCAGGGAAAAAAACTGAAACACAGATGAGAAATATATTCTGTGTAAACTGATTTGAGTCCAAGATTCTAAGTTTTTTTTTTTAACTATTTTGATAAAATTATGCACAATGAAGTTCTTCAGAAGAAATGAATTGAAATTGTTTAACGTGATTTAACGGAAATAATTTTTTCACACTATTATACCCATATAATTATCAAATTTTTTCACTCTCCAGTGTCGCTGATTTTTTTGGGCAATTTGTGTGAACGTCTGAAGCTCCGCTAGAGAGGATTTTGTAAGTTATAAGAACCACTCCGTGATATTGGGAACTGGTTCAATAAGTATGGTCACTGTGCACTTGAATATGCCTGTTTGCACAGATTATGTTTTTTTTTTTTACCATACACAGGTATTGACAATTTGAAGCCAATTGAAAGAAGCGACATCGAGTTATGCACAAAATGTAATATAAAAAAGTATAAGGGAGAAAAAAAAAAGAAAAATGCCGGCAACTTCTTAAAGGTATCCCTTCGGGGATGCCTAAAAAAATCAAATTGAAATTGAGGAATATCAACCTCTACTCATTGTGTGGAAGTTAATCAATTCCTATTAGGAGAGATGTTTCTACAATGCTGAAGATTCTTTCTCTCTTTCGTAGGGTGATCTCTGATATTTACTGGCTAGATTCGCCCAAGATAGAATAACTATCATAGTTTCTCTCTTCCACTCTAGTGGCTGTTATTCTTTAGGCAATAACGTAATGTCATATTTGTCTATATCTTTTCTTATGAATACTAGTGCATTTATTTTTTGATGCTGTTATTTAGTGGTCTGAAAAATAATTCTGAGGCAAATGTTTATGTCGTGCTGTTTTTGGGAATGCTGGCAGTAATTTCTTTACAACATTTATCAAAATCAAACTGGTCAAGTTCATAAAACTCACTGCTGCTGTCTACTGCCAGTAAACCAGCTGTTTTCTCTGAGAGTTTACTTCTTTCTCCATATTGTCAACGTTTGACACTGAGGAAGTTATTCTTTTATCGGGGATCAAGTAATGTGCTAAGTGTCGTGTTGTAATCAGTGATGTAACTTTTAACATCCTAATTAGCAATGGCACTTTGATAGCTGTTAGTGTGCTACCTAAGCATGAAAGTCTTGGATCACTCTAAGTTTTGTTGACGAAATGTTTCAAACGTTGTTCCTGAGGCAGTATTTCTGAGACAAAACAATTTCTTTCATTAAGAAGAATAGTTGTTTTGTACCGCATTGTAAAGAAAGATAAGAACTTGGCAAATGATGGAAGGTGTTGGTTATCTAAGGAACATATTGCTATAGTTATATTATGTTCATATTTATATTCAAACATTAAGTGCTATTCCAGTAGGTAGGCACATTCTGAATGAACTTGCACTTTGGTTTGTTCATTTTTTTTCATGTAAAGCCAGAAGTAGTTCACAATAATAACTTTTATTATTCTATTCTCCAAAACACAATCATGATAACCACGTGAAGTGTAGAGAAAAAACATGTCACACTATTGTGTCCTGACTCTTCAGTTCCCGTGACAACATTGGCACCATTATCCCGTCCTATCCACTGTATTTTGAAAGCTGGTATGTTGAATTCATTCGTTGCTTCTTGAGTAATCTCAGTGATGTGCATTACTGTTTGGGATCCAGGAAATGGCATTGTTCTATGGACAACAGTTTTTTTCAATGAAGTCTTTGCTGAGTTACATGTGATGATTTGTACTGTATTTACCTGTAATCACTTATATACATATGACCCCACCATTCAGCTAGCCATTTGGTGGGGTTGAAATTCGGGAGCCAGTTGCTGGACCAGGCTTGCAGCCTGTCCAGATACCTCTGTAATCCTGCCTCATCCTCCTCTGATTGAATTCTCCTCATTAACTTCATATGGTCTGCAAACAGGTACACTTCTGAGTCTATTCACGGTGCCCCGCGGCCTGGTGGCTAAAGTTCTCGCTTCATACGGCGAGTGACTGGGTTTCTATTCCCGACGAGGGTAGAAACATTGGGCGTGATTCTTTACATCAGTTGTCTATGTTCCTCATCAGTAAAATGGGTGCCTGGGTGTTAGTGGACTGGTGTGGGTCGCATCCTGGGACAGAATTGGCCTAATTTGCGGGAAATGCTCAGCATAACAAGCGGCTTTCTATATAGTAGTATGTCATTGATGTCAGCTAGGCCTGTATACCTTGTACGTGTACTTGTAGAAATAAAGATATTATATTATTATTATTTCTTCCTTATATGATTCATTCAGTACAATGACACTTTGGGAGCTGATATTGTGAAACCGAAGCCTTAGAATAAGGATGAATAAGGATGAAGTGTATCTTCTCCCTAAATTCCTGAACGAAGAAATGGCTGTGGGAACAAACAAGTTGAGCCAAAGAATACTGAGATGCGCAGACCAGCTAGCATCACCTCTAACTCGCATCTATCACTAATGCCTAGCACATTATAAATGGCTTCCTCTGTGGAACTAGGTAAATGCAGTTCCTGTTCACGAAAAAGAAAAATCAGCAGAAATCAGCAACTACAGACAATTGTCACTGCTGTCAATCACTGGTAAGAATCTTGAGACAATAACATCACGGCAGATTACAGCGCCTTTTTACTGCTATTCGCTTCTTTATGACCTAGATGACTTTCGAAAAGGTCCCTCTGCTCCTGATCTGCTGTTAAACCTCTCTACTATGTGGTACCAGTTGCTGGATAAATCCAAGATCAGCTGTATAGTAACACTGGACATTGCTGGCTCTTTCAACACAGTATGGCACCAGAAACTTTTGGCAAAACTGCAGTCATTAGTGATTAACTTTAATTATTTTTTTTTTACACAGGGTTTGACAAGGTTAAGGATTCCTAACTTTATTGGCAAGCTAAGAGCTGTTACCTACATCAACTCATTTGAAAAGCATTTTTATTGTTATGAGACATACAAGTAGGGAACAGAATGAAGTTGGAGGCATCTATGGGCCAGCATTTTCATTTGATCAACTGACTTTATCTCGTTGACATCATTATGCTGTGCGAATGTGTTCCATACTCGAGTCATCCTGGGTATATATGATCTCAGAAGGAGTGATGTTCTGGAGAAGGGTACAGCCAGAGTGAAGTTGCTGCTTTCTGTCCGTCTTTTGGCATAAAAGCTTGTTTCACGCTGTCCTCGAAGTGGATCCAAGTGTGGTACTTTGACAATATTGGCCTTGTACATAACAGTAAGGCCACCCACATCCCTCCTATGTTGAAGGCTCTGCTGAAATGACAGATCTATCCAGGATGGGTCTAGGCGAGAGATGAGACGTCTTGCTTTGTTCTCTACTCTGTCAAGCAGTCACAGATGAGAGGAAGGGGGGGGGGCAGGAAAACCAAGAAAGTGGAGCATACTCAAGGTGTGAGCGTACTTGTGCCTCATACAGAATCTTGCAACCCCTGCTGTCAAGTAGATGCGAGATACGGCGAAGTGCTGTAAGCTTCCTGGCTGCCTTGTTTGCAAGATTTACAACATGGTTCTTCATGGTTAGTTTGGAGTCAAATTTCACCCCAAGGATATCAACTTCTTCTCCAGGTGCCAACACCCTCCCATTCATCCTTACTACTGCACCAGCATTACCATCATGGTGCTTAGAGACGATCATCATTTGCGTTTTCTCAGGTGCAAATGTTACTTGCCATCTATTTCCCCAAGCTGATATAGCTCTCAGCTGGTGATTGATGTAGCTTAGAGCAGCTGGCATTTCTTCTCTTAGATAAGTGAATGACAGTGTACAGTCGTCTGCATATGCATGGGATTCTGGGATCGGTATCCATACCAGAGCTTTGGTGAGATGGGTAAGGAAGAAGGATGGGTAAGGATAGAAATTTTGGAAAAGGGTGGGAGGGGGGAGAGAGGTAGGATATAAAACGTAAGTGGCCCAACCACTTTGGTGTAATTTAAAAAGTGTACGTGAAATGATAAGATATTCTTTAAGAGGTATAAGACTAACCCATCAGAGTCACATAGATATAACAGAATATAAGTACATGACTCTGAATTGGTAGTAATTATACAAGTTGCAATTGCTTTTTTTTTTTTTTTTTTTTTTTTTTTTTTTTTTTTTTTTTTTTTTTGCGATTGCACAACGGATATTTATGCGACAATGAAGGCAATAATTTTCTGGTCAGTTTATAGAATTCCGTGACAATGGCTTCTTACAGGTGGTGTCCAGCCATAGTAAATAGCATAATTTTTACATTATATTGTTATATAAGATGTCTCCCTAATTGGGGGCGATGATGTTCTCAGTATACATAGAAGGGTTCTGGTGTTACCCAATCTTCTGCATCAGGGAGGTTGCTCAATATCATGGGTCGAGGGTAATCATCTTTATGTATAAAACGACGGACCCTCTGTGGGAGAGTCATTCTTTGAGTCCTGTGAGGAGGAGTATTGATGGTATAATCTGTGGTATTTACCACTTGTATAGGATGTTCTCTATCTGGCATGTATAGTTCTTGCATTGTATAGAGTTGTTTCTTTTTTAGGGTGTCAAGGCGTACATTTATGGCAGTAATATCTTGTTGTATGTGTAAATCTGCCATTTTTTACTCTGTCTCTCCTCCTGGTATCGGTAATGAAGCGAAGAGCTCTATTCTGGACCCTTTGTAACCGTAGCATATTTGTCTTTGTTGTTAATGACATTGGAACACAAGGGTATTCGAGTATAGGTCTCATTAACATTTTATACAGATGTTTTTTGACATGTTGAGGGGCTTGATTGAATCGAAAGAGACTGCTAAGACCGGCTTTGGCTATGTTGATCTTTTTAGTTACATGAGATGTTGAGTGGAGCAGCCTGTCTATTTCGTATCCCAAAATCTTGTTAGGGTTTCAAATGGCTACAGGTGTACCTCTGATGGAGATACCTCCTTTATCTTCAATTGTTGATGCAAAACATCCTATCGTGCTAACAAGGACCTTGTCAGGATTAGTCGTAATTCTCCACTTCTTTTCCCAATTAGATGTTCGACGAAGTTCAATATTCATTTTTTCTGTGACTCTCTCATACTTGTATTTTCCTGTTACCGGAGTCGATGAGACGACATGAATAACTTCATCTGCAAACTGTGTCACAATCGTATCACTAAACTCTGGTTGAGGAAGGTCATTCACATAAATGTTGAACAGAAGTGGACTGAGACAAGAACCTTGTGGGACACCAGCCGTCGGTATAAAAGGCTCTGTCGACCTGCCATGAAAGGTGGGAATGATTTTTCTTTGAGTTAAGAAATTATATATTACTCTGAGGAAAGTCCAGTTATGGTCTGGTAGGTCAATGAGTTTGTATATAAGGCCATCATGCCATAAGCTATCAAAAGCTTTATGAACATCTCTGGTGGCAATTAAGGCAAGATTCCCCTGATGTTTTAGACTTGCTACAGTAGCGAAAATAACATTTATTGCATGATTGGTACCTCTATGTGTTCTAAAGCCAAATTGTTTTTCAGTAAAAAAGTGATTAAACTCCATATAGTAGTTCAATCTGTTGGAAATGACCTTCTCAAGAACTTTTCCAGTGACTTCAAGTAAAGATATAGAAAGATCATCCTAGCAGTCTTAAAAACCACTGGAAAATGTCCTGAGGCCAAGATGGCATTAAAGATATTTACCAAAGACTGTTTACAATTTCTGGTGAGGAACTTTATTTGTTTCATTGTTATTCCAGAGAGGCCAGGGGCTCTATTGCGCATTCTTCCAATAACCTGACTCATCTCTAGTAATGTAATAGGTCTAGTAAGAGGGTGGGTATCTTCAAGAGTTGAAGTATCGATGGAAGGTAGTGGTTGTAGATCATCCAAGTTCTCATCTCTCCATTCATTTACCAACTGATAATGATTATTGTTAAATTGACGACTGTTATTGTGGGAGAGAATTTTCTCCCATACATCACCCATCAAATTAGCCTGGTCCTGTGGATCGTCAAGTTTAATTTCAACATCTTCATCATCCTCATCAGTGAAGGTATGAACTAGGTAGTTAGGAGCCTTGTGCTTTGCCCCTAAAAGTTGTCGGATCTTACTCCAAAATTTTGCTGGTTCACGTTTGTACTGATTAGCTTGAAGAACTAGCAATTTCCATAAGTCCCGTTTGTGATGACTAATCATGTTAATTAATTCTTGCCTTAATCGGTGCAGTGTAGCTGCTGGTGGTTGTCGCGTTTGAAGATGCCTTCGACATTCTGCTTGATAATTTCTTAAATTGTCTCTAATTTCCCTAGTAGGTTTATACTGTTGGTAAATCTTTGTGGAAGCTTCAATTATTCGATTATGCAGGGACCTGGTTGCATCATCAATTGCAGTGGAAGGTAGATTTTCCAATGACACAATTTCATCGTCACCCAGAAATGCCCTGAAGGGGTCAAATCCTAGGGTGTTAAGATTGGGTTTAGGAGTTACAGGTATTCTAAATGGAGAAGTTTGTAGTTGTATTATAACAGGGATATGGTCAGATCCTACATTTCCACCAGGAGATATACGACAGTGAAAGATGTCACAGTCTCTGTTTGTCAGTACTATATCTGGTGTCCCTGGATGAGGTCCAATGTACGATTTAAAGAATGGGCCTTGAAATGACAAGTTTCTAGCTGTCATGATATTAAAGAGTTGTTTTCCTTTTAAGTCACCCAGTGGAATACCAGCTCCACAGTTGAAGAGGGCAGGGTGATGAGCATTAAAATCTCCCGCTAGAATTGTTGGAATATTTCTGCTTAATATCCTATGTTTACCTGGAGAGAGAATTTACCTGGAGAGAGTTTCGGGGGTCAACGCCCCCGCGGCCCGGTCTGTGACCAGGAATTGACTCTATATATTGTTGTCTCGGGGGAAAATATCCAGTTCCTATCACTAGTTGTCCATGAGACGTTGTCATTTCTATTGCAAGAATGTTATCTTCATCAACATGAATATTTTTAAATGTATAGCCTAATTTAACTAAGATGGCTACCCCACTAAATGGTCCTCTCGATTTCTCCACAGTACAGTAACCACGTAATTTAATATGTTGATCAACTCTTGCAGCTGTCTCGTTTAAAAGTATAACATCGGGATTGTAATTATGTAGTTCAACCTCAAGAAGGTAACGGTTATTAAAGAAATGTTGAACATTAAGTTGGAAAATTGTAATCCCCATTATTTCTTGCACTTCGCTCGTGTACTGCGGTCTGAACGCCTGCAAGTAGTGTCATGTGTGGTATCCACACTATTCCTGCTGGACTCGTCAAGGGGAGGAGGGAACTTCTGCGTAGGTTCTTGTGTATTAAAAATGCCATCATCTTCACTAGAGGTAGTAATATTAACAGATTCATTAGAATCGTTAGAGTCATCATCAGAAAACGGAGGTATGATATTCCCAGTTACAGGAAGCAGAGGCTCGTGAGAGTTAATGGGAGACTGTGGAGGCTCCAAGGGAAAATTAGGTAGGCAAGGTGAGTTACCCTGGGAAAGTTCCTGTTCAACAGGATCAGCTTCAATAGCGGGAGAGTAGGCACCACTTTCTGGGGCATTGTTATGTTCAGGTGTTGACTTATCGGGTTGAGGGGAGTTGACAACCTGGGTATGCGAGGTGAGCGATCCCTGGGCCAGGGATGACTTAGGCTTATTTTTAGATGTAGAGTAGGGTACATACTTCTTGTTATGAGAAGGCTGGGTCATAATAGCCTTCACATTTTCTGGGATAGTGATGGGAGTGATCTCATTAGCCATTAACAGATCATTTAAAACCTGAGAGCAGAGTTGAATGTCACCACCTGCTATGTCTTTGGCCATCATATACATTAGTTGTGCTCTCGTCATATCCCCGGCTGTGGATACCTGAGACATAGATGAGACCTGTACACTGTACACTGACATTCACTTATCCAAGAGAAGAAATGCCAGCTGCTCTAAGCTACATCAATCACCAGCTAAAAGCTATATCAGCTTGGGGAAAAAGATAGCAAGTAACATTTGCATCTGAGAAAACACAAATAATGATGGTCCCTAGGCACCATGATGGTAATGCCTGCCCCCCTCTCATCTGCGACTGCATGACAGAGTAGAGAACAGAGAAAGACGTCTCATCTCTCGCCTTGACCCATCCTGGATAGATCTGTCATTTCAACAGAGCCTTCAACATAGGAGGGATGTGGGTGGCCTTTCTGTTATGTACAAGGCCAACATTGTCAAAGTACCATACTTGGATCCACTTCGAGGACAACGAGAAGCAAACTTCTATACCACAACACGGCCAGAAAGCAACAACTTCACTCCGGCTGTACCCTTCTCCAGAACATCACGTCATCTGAGATCATTTATTCCCAGGATGACACAAGTCTGGAACACATTCGTATAGCATTATGATGTCAACGAGATAAAGTCAGTTGATCAAATAAAAATGCTAGCCCATAGATGGCTCCAACATCATCCTGTTCCCTACTTGTATGTGTCATAACAATAAAAATACTTGTATGTTTCGTAACAATAAAAATGATTTCAAATGAGCTGATGTAGGTAACAGCTCTTAGCTTGTCAATAAAGGCAGGAATCCTTAACCTGTAAATAGCTTGTGAATAAAGCTAGGGATCCTTAGCCTAACCTTGTTAAACCCTGTGTAGAAAGAGAGAGAGAGAGAGAGAGAGAGAGGGACCACCTCTACTAGTAGTCAAGCGAAGGCGGACCTTTTTGCTGAACACTTTGCTACCAAAATGCAAGTTCCTGATCCAGCAAGGGACCCTCCTTGGCTAGCTGCAAGAACTGTGTCAAAACTGTCAGTGGTGACAATAAGGCAGGAGGAGGTGCATTTCCTACTTAAATCGCTTGACCAAGAAAAGGCTGTGGGCCCAGACAAGTTGAGCCCAAGATTGCTGAGAAGATGTGCAGACCAGCTAGCAGCACCTCTAACTCGCATCTTTCAGCACTGCCTAGTACAGTGTAAATGGCCCTCTCTATGGAAAGAGGCGAATGTAGTCCCTGTTCACAAAAAGAAGAGCAGAGCAGAAATCAGCAACTACAGACCAGTGTAACTCCTGTCAATCACTGGTAAGATCCTTGAGACAATAATCTCAAGACAAATGACAGAGTTTTTTGACTACCACTCACTACTTTGTGATCGTCAATATGGCTTCAGGAAAGGTTACTCTGCTGCTGATCTGTTGTTAAACCTCTCCACTAAGTGGCACCAGTCACTGGATGAATCCAAAGTCAGCTGTGTGGTAGCACTGGACATTGCTGGCGCTTGCGACCGGGTGTGGCACCAGGGCCTCTTAGCAAAACTTCAAGCACTGGGAATTGCAGGCTCTACGCTATGTCTCCTCAGTGACTACCTTCATGGTAGATCTCTAAGTGTAGTTCTAAGTGTAAATAGCTGTCAATAAAGCTAGGGATCCTTAACCTTGTCAAACCCTGTGTAAAAAAAAAAAAAAAAAAAAAAAAAAGAGGTATTAACCACCAGCCAAGTGTCCCGTCGATTCTTCCTGCCAAAATATAATTTATGAGCACAGCTGTGGTCCTTCACAGGAGCGAAAATAACCAATCTAAAAATATATCCTGGAAATTGCATAGTTCACCGAAAAGTAAAAGATGAATATAGAAAAATATCACCTCGAGTTTCTTTGTTTTAAATTCTCTGGAATTATTTTTTTCATGATAAAGAGCAGAGATATTTCACAGCTCCCTGAAATTTAAATATTCATCCGAATGCTAAATTTAAAAAGTAATTCCTTATATAAAATTTTGAATATACATAAAACTTAAAAATGTCTTTCTTTTGCAAAATTTAAGTAACCCTAAAGACGAACCTTTAAGGGATTACTTGATTTTTTTTATATTTTTCTTTCAACATCTTTTCGATTTTATTTCGTTCATCACTTGTAAGGTCATCTTCCACTCAGCTTCAAATATTCAAAACAATTGGTATGTTTACATACCTCATACCTGGAAGGTCTACCTGGGTGGTATTCCGGGGATCAGCGCCCCCGCGGCCGGCCCATGACCAGTTCTCCCGACCATGACCAGAGATGTTGAACCAATTTTCAGTATAATATAACCGCTTAGATAACTTCCAAAAACTCTGAGTGGAGTAGCTTCAAGCATTACCAACTGCAGGTGTCCCGTAGCTCGACCGCTAGCGTACTCAGATCACACATTGAGGTCCGGGGTTCGAATTCCTCCTGTTGGGCTGGGAAGCATTAGGGACGTGTTTCCACAAGACATCTGTTGTCTATCTTCACCCATCAGTAAAATGGGTAACTGGGTGTTAGTCGACTGGTGTGCGTCGCATCCTGGGACAAAAACTGACTTAATTTGCCCGAAATATTCTGCATAATGTCATTGATGTCAGCTAGACCTGTATACCTTGTACTTGTAGTAAATAAATATATTATTGAAAATATTATTATTATTATTATTATTATTATTATTATTATTATATTATTATTGTTATTATTATTGTTGTTGTTGTTGTTGTTGTTATTATTATTATTATTATTATTAGTAGTAGTAGTAGTAGCAGAGGTATACTTATTATTATTATTATTATATGTCATGCCGAATACGTAAATATGGTCAATTAGCAGGAAATCATTAAAAATTAAGTTCTTTCTAAAATTTTATCTTACACGTTTAAAGATATATATTTTTTTCTCTAATGTTAACCTGAAAGTTATTAATTTTGTAGGAAAAAAATTAGAAAACTTACCTATCCTTGTTATAACAAGTGCAATTATATTTAGTATAATTCAACTAAAATGTACTTTAGATAACTTTACAATAATTTAATAATAAACAAACACTATAAAATATATTTTTCTCGTGAGGTTGACAATGATTTTTGCGAAATTTACTGCATACACAAATTTTTCTTGTCTTAATCGGCAAGAAGAGCGTTACTATTAAGCCAAAATCGCATGTTTTTACCTATTTGACACAGCAAAAGGTGAATCATAGAATTAACGAGGGAAGAAAGATGAAAGGCGCACTGAGGAGTCTGTGTAGACAAAGAGTATAGCTATACCAACACTCTTATATGTGTGTGAAGCATGGGTGGTGAATGTTGTAAGAAGGAGAAGGCTGGAGGCAGTGGTGATATCATGTCTGAGGGCAATGTGTGGTGTGAATATAATGCAGAGAATTTGAAGTTTGGAAATTAGGAGGAGGTGTGGGATTACCAAAAGTATTACCCAGAGAGCTGAGAAGAGGTTGTTGAGGTGGTTTGGACATGTAGATAGGAAGGCACTAAATAGAATGACTTCGAGAGTGTATAAATCAGTAATGGAGGGATGGAGGGGGTAGAGGTCGGCCTAGGAAAGGTTGGATACAGGGGGTAAAGGAGGTCTTATGTGCGAGGGGCTTGGACTTCCAACAAGCATGTGTGAGCGTGTTAGATAGTAGCAAATGGAGACAAATGATTTTTAGAACTTGATGAGCTGTTGGAGTGTGAGCAAGGAAATATTTATTAAAAGAGTCAATGAAACTGGCGGGCCGGACTTGAGTCCTGGAGATGGGAAGTATAGTGTCTGCACTCTGAAGGAGGGGTGTTAATGTTGCAGTTTTATAACTAGCGTAAGCACGCCCCAGGCAAGAAAGTGATGGAGTGAATGATGGTTTTTCTTTTCCGATCTACCCTGCCTTGGTGGGAAACGGCCGACGTGTTAAATAAATAAATAAATATATATGTATATATATATATATATATATAATTATATATATATATATATATATATATATATATATATATTATATATATATATACACACACACACATATATATATATATATATATATATATATATATATATATATATATATATAATATATATATATATATATATATATATGGCCACAGCATTTAAAGTAAATGGTTAATCCAGTTATTGGAGAGATTGCAGAGACACTACTTTCAGAGATCACAAGGTTTGTCAATAGTTCTTTGGCTGGTCTGATTCCTGACGAAATGAAACCTTTCTTTTTTGGTGCAACACTTTGTGCAGTTAAAAAGAAGGATGGAGGAATTAAGCCTATTGCAGTAGACAACACTTTTCACCACCTCGTTTCCACAGCTGCTGTCCGAAGCATTAGCACAGAGGCAGCCATGATGCTCCAACCAAACCAGCTTGTCTCTGGGGTCTCTCAAGGAAGTGAAATAGCGGTTCATGCAACAAGGGCGTTTATCAACAACCTGCCTGAGGACAATGCAGTGGTAAAATTAGACTTCAAGAATGCATTTAATCTCCTGAAAAGAGATATGGTAATAGCAGTGGTGCAAGAACATTTCCCTGGTCTCTTCCCTTTTGTTTCAGCTGGATATAGCAAAGAACCAATGCTCCTGTTTGGAGAGCATGAAATCACATCATCAGAGGGGGTCCAGCAAAGGGATCCTCTTGCACCATTTCTTTTCTGTACGGCGGTTAGGGAAATCACAGTCAGACTGACCAGTGAGCTAAACATCTGGTTCCTAGATGATGGTACACTAGCAGATACAAAGAAGTTCCTCCTACATGATCTGACACAGGTGATAACACGGGGACAGGGAATGCGTCTCATCCTGAATCCATCCAAATGAGAAATCATCTCAGTCAGTCAACAAGTGATAAATGCAGTGAAATCCAAACTACCAGAGCATCAGTCATTGCCCCTACAAATAGCGTCTTGCTTGGAGCACCTCTGGAAGCGATGCCATTGACACAATTCTCAGGAAGAAATTGGAAGAGTTGAGGAGAATGGAACAACATATAGGCAATCTAGACACCCACGATGCCTTGTACCTTCTCACAAAGTGCTTGAGTCTGCCCAGGTTGATATATTTCCTAAGATGTGCACCTTCATATGATAACCCTATACTGCACGAATATGACAGTATCCTGACGCAGATTTTTACGAAAGTACTTAACCTTACTCTAGAAGACGGGCAGTGGAACCAAGCTACTCTTCCAGTCAGACTAGGAGGCATTGGTATCCGCAAGTCATCAAAGATTGCTCTACCTGCTTTTCTGTCCTCATGCATAGCTTCCATAGGGCTTGTAGCAGCGATTCTCCCTGAACATCTTAAAGACAAGATTGGAGTCCAGGACCAAAAGTTCATTGACGGAGCCATGATCTGGGATAATCTAACGGACTCTGAAACCAGACCTGCTCCCCCTAACAACTGCAAACAGTCGCACTGGGATGGCCCAGTAGTAGAGAATATCGTCTCAGCAATGCTTCAGAGTGTGTCAGAGAAGGATAGAGCCCGCTTCCTGGCAGTGAGAGCTCCTCATGCAGGGGATTTTCTGTTGACTGTTCCCAAGTCTAGCCTTGGCACACGCCTCGACCCACAGACCATCCACATTGGTGTTGCCCATCGATTTGCCGCTCCTATTCTCGCCGAACACTGGTGTATCTGTGGCAGTGAAGCAGCAGACCGATTCGGATATTATGGTCTAGTGTGCCGTAAATCCAAGGGAAAGACTGCAAGACATGAGGAGGTCAATAACATTATCAAGAGGAGCCTCACAATAGCCAGATGCCCAGCAGTAAGGGAGAGACCCCACCTATGCAGATCTGATGGCAGCCAGAAGCGTCCAGATGGTATCACCCTTCAAGCCTGGATAGACGGTAAGCAGGTGGTGTGGGACCACACATGTGCATCTACCTTGGCTGACACTTATCTCCAGTACACCAGGGAGGAAGGAGGGCAGCTGCTAGCTTCAGGGAGTCCCAAATGACTAGAAAATATGGAGAACTTGCCAATCATTATATGTTTGTTCCCATAGGCTCAGAGACCCTTGGCTCATGAGGAGCTAGCCAAAAGACTCATCAGATAACTAGGGATCCTAGGGCAGCTAGTTTTCTATTCCAGCGACTCAGGGCAGCTGTTCAGAGGGGTAATGCCTGCTGTATTTTGGGTACGCACCCCAGCTCTGAGGAGCTGGATTATATTTTCGCATTATAATCAGTGACAAACACGTGGCAATGTGTACTGACATGTCTCTCACACCTCATATACTGTATGTGCCGTTTATATATATAACAACACTGCGCTAGCCAAGGATTCGAACCCATGTTGTACTGGCATGCCTCATGGTAAGCGAGAACCACATGACACTTTAAACTAAGGGACCACCCAACCCTACAAGAATGGCGCAGCCAGCAGAGCCGCAATCCGAGGAAATACGGAGGTGTGGGAGCGTCACCACTCGTCCCTGGTTACAATAATACGTATATATATATATTATATATATATATATATATATATATATATATATATATATATATATATATATATATATATATATATATATATATATATATATATGTCGTGCCGAATATGTAAAACTGGTCAATTAGCAAGAACTCATTTAAAATTAAGTCCTTTCTAAAATTTTCTCTTGTAAGTTTAAAGATATATTTTTTTCATTAATGTTAATGTAAAAATTTTTAATTTTGCACCAAAAGAATCTTAGAAAACTTACCTAACCTTATTATAACAAGAACAGTTTATTTTAGCCTAACCCAACTAAATATATTTTAGATTTGTTTACAATAATTTAATACTAAGCAAACACATTGAAATATATTTTTTTCGTTAGGTTCAGAATGATTTTGGCGAAATTATTGCATACACAAATTTTCACTTGTCCTATATGGCAAGATGGGTGTTGCTATTTAAGCCAAGATCGCAAGTTCTGCCTATTCGGCACGACATATATATATATATGTCGTGCCGAATATGTAAAACTGGTCAATTAGCAAGAACTCATTTAAAATTAAGTCCTTTCTAAAATTTTATCTTATACATTTAAAGAAATATTTTTTTCATTAATGTTGATGTAAAAACTTATAAATTTGCTCCAAAAATAACTTAGAAAACTTATCTAACCTTATTATAACAAGAACAATTGATTTTAGCCCAATCCAAATAAATATATTTTAAATACTTTTACAGTAATTTAATACTAAACAAACACAATGAAATATATTTTTTTCGTTAGGTTCAGAATGATACTTGCGAAATTATTGCATACACAAATTTTCACTTTTCCTATATGGCAAGATGAGCGTTGCTATTTAAGCCAAGATCGCAAGTTCTGCCTATTCGGCACGACATATATATATATATATATATATATATATATATATATATATATAATTATATATAATATATATATATATATATATATATATATATAATATATGCCGTGCCGTATAGGTAAAACTGGTCAATTAGCAAGTCCTTTCAAAGAAAAACTTTCATCATCATTCACTCCATCACTATCTTGCCAGAGGCGTGCTTACACTACAGTTATAAATCTGCAACATTAACATGCAGACACTGTACTTCCCAACTCCAGGACTCAAGTCCGGCTTGCTGGTTTCCCTGACTCCCTTCATAAATGTTACCTTGTTCACACTCCAACAGCACGTCAAGTCCTAAAATCCATTACTTCCATTCGCTCCTATCTAAGACGCTCACGCATGCTTGCTAGAAGTCCGAGCCCCTCGCACACAAAACTTCCTTTACCCCCTCCCTTCAACCTTTTGGTAATCCTTCACCTTATAATATCCAAACTACAAAATCTCTGCATTATATTCACACGAAACATCGTCGTCAGACATGACATCTCCACTGTCTCCAGCCTTTTCCCTATTTCATCATTCACCACCGATGTTTCGCAGTCATATATGAGTGTTGGTATAACTATATTCTAATACATGCCATTCTTTGCTTCCTTGGATAAAATTCTTTGTCTCCACAGACTCAACAGTGCACCGCTCACCTTTTTCCACTCGTCACTTCCATGATTCACCTCATCTTTCATATACCCATCTGTTGACACTTCCACTCCTAAATGTCTGAACACATCCCTCTCCTCCATACTCTCCCTCCAATCTTTCGTTACCTATTTTTTTTGTTATCCTCTTCACCTTACTCTTTCCTATATTCACTTTTAATTTTCTTCTTTTACATACCCTACTAAACTCATCCACCAATCTCTGCGACTTCTCTTCAGAATCTCCCAGAAGCACAGTGTTATCATCAAAGAGCAACCGTGACAACTGCCCGTTTGTGTTAGATTCTTTATCTTTTAACCCGACACCTTTTGCCTATATCCTAGCATTCACGTCTCTTACAACCCCATCCATAAATATATTGAACAACCATAGTGACATCTTACATCCTTGTCTAAGGCTTACTGTTACTGGGAAATAATTTCCCTCTCTCCTACAAAACTCTAACCTGAGCCTCACTACCCTCGTAAAAACTCTTCAATGCTTTCAGTAACCTACCTCCTATTCCATTCATTTGCAACATCTGCCTCATTGCCCTCCCCTATCCACTCTGTCATACGCCTTTTCCAAATTCATAAATGCCACAAAACCTTCTTTAACCCGTATCTAAATACTGTTCACTTGTACATTTCACTGTAATCATTTGATCCACACACCCTTTACCTTTCCTAAAACCTCCTCTTTCATCTGTTATCCTACTCTCCATCTTAATCTTAATTTTTTCAATAACTCTGCCATACACTTTACCAGTATACTCCACGGACTTATTCCCTTACTATTTATGCACTCTCTTTAGTCCCTTTTGTTTTTATACAAAGGAACTATGCATGCTCTCTTCCAATCCCTAGGTACCTTACCCATTTCCATTCATTTATTAAATAAAAGCACCAACCGCTCCAAAACTATATCCCCACCTGCTTTTAAAATTTCTATCTTTATCTCAACACTCTCAGCTGCTTTACCCCCTTTCATACTACCCACTTCCTCACGAACTTCCTCCACACTCACAACTGGTTCTTCCTCACTCCTACAAGATGTTATTTCACCTTGCCCTATACCCGAAATCACAGCTTCCCTATCTCATCAACATTTAACAATTCCTCAATGTATTCTCTCCATCTTCCGGATACCTCTAACTTTCCATTTAATAACTCTCCTCTCTTATTTTTAACTGTCAAATCCATTTGTTTATAATATTTCACCCACTTTTTCATTTGCTCTCTTTTTACATTACTTTATCATTCTCTTAACCTCTTTTTACTCTCCATATACTCCTCCCTCCTTGAATCACCCACTTTTCTGTAATCACAAACTTTTGCTAAACACTCTAACACTACATTTTAAAACCTACCCCATACAGCTTCAACCCCTTTGCCTATACTCCTCAGTAGCCCATCTATCCTCCAGTAGTTGTTTATATCTTTCGCTAACTGCCTCCCTTTAGCTTATAAACCTTCGCCTCTCTTCTTACTTGCTGCTTCCATTTTCCTTGTATCCCATCTACCTTTTACTTTCACTGTAGTACAGTTAAAAAGTGATCAGATATATCTGTGACCCCTCTATAAATGTGGCGTGCAAAGAGTATGTAACCTTTATTCGGCGCATATACACGCCTTCATTAAAAAGCTACCTCTCCAACCAGCAAACTGGGTGCTAAGGGTCGGATGATGGGGCCCCATCGTCAGATCAGTACCTAGGTTCAGCCAATGAGAAGTGGGGTCTGGCAATTGTGGAGGTTGTGTGGTCACCACACACCTTTTCACCCTTGTAATTTCCATTCTAGAGCTGGTTGAACACGGTTATCCATTCTGTGTCCAGACTGTGTCTTTGCCTATTCATTCACTGTGTGGTACACATATATTTCCAAATGTATATAGCGTACATACTTGGAAATACTTATACTCGCACTTGGTGAAGGAAAATATAATTCAAAGCCACTCAGCTGTGCTTGTTCTGCTCCTTGCTCCCCAGGCCTTATTGTTTCTGGGTTGCAATAATAAACAAGTACATTTTGAAGTCTACCCAACAATCTTTTATCTGCCGATACGTAGTCCAACAAACTACTGTCATTACACCCTATATCATATCCTCTGTACTTGTTAAATTTTTTTTTTTTCTTAAAATATGTATTACCTATAACCAACCCCTTTCCATACAAAGTTCAATCAAAGGGTCCACATTATCATTTACGCCTGGCACCCGTAACTTACCACACCATCATTAAATGTTTCTCCTACTTTAGCATTTAGGTCCCCTACCACAATTACCCATTCACTTGGTTCAAAAGTTCCTACACACTCACTTAGCATCTCCCAAAATCTCTCTCTCTCTTCTATACTCCTCTCTTCCCCAGGTACATACATGACTCACTTTTCGCATCCGACTCTTATTTTAATCCCCATAATCCTTGAATTTATACATTTATATTCCCTCATTTCCTTTCATAACTGATCCTTCAACAGTTTTGCTACCCCTTCCTTAGCTCTAACTCTCTCAGATACTCTTGATTTAATCCCATTTATTTCTCCCCACTGAAACTCACCTGCCCCTTTCAGGGTTACTAGCCTATTGCTCCCTGCATTTTAGTCCCCCATACAACACGCATAGCTTATGGAGGAAAGATTCTTTTTCACTTCCCCATGAAAAATAGAGGAAATAAAGAAGAGGAACTATTAAGAAAAAAGAAAAACCTAGATATGTGTATGTTATGTTACAAAAAGGCGACATCTATAAAGTATAGACATCTCCAGAGAATACTGCATGGTCTCCCCCTCTAGCATTCAGACTGTTACTGCTTTTTGTAACAAGTTGTCAGAATAAGATCAAGTCTAGTTATTCCTTGAATGGAGTGAAATATTAACATTGTTTTAGGATTACAACTTGGTGATAATAATCCAACGAAATAAAATTTCAGACCTTTAATACAAAAGGTGTCTAGGTGGATAATAAGTATTACATAGTTTAGAGTATAAGTTCCTTCATATCTCTCGAATATGAATAATGCAAATATATACAAATGTGTGAATGAGTGTGTGTGCTCAAAGTGTTTGTAACGTCTCAGTAACACTTGACTCGAAATGGATTTAATAGTGACTGACAATAAGTCCACAAATAATCTGTCTTCCCGACTATCAAGGCAATCAAAACAACTAGCTTGTACAAAAAGACGAAACATTCGCCAAACAGCAATAATGTACCAAGCAGCCGCACAGCGTCAGGAGCAAGGAAACAAAATAAAGACCCTAACTGAAGACCATAAGCAGATCCTCTATAAAAGGCATAAAATTCCATTACTACTGAATCTAAGTTCAGGATAACCAAATCAACGACTACGATGGAGGGTAGATGCTATACAAAGTAGGTCAGAAACTTAAGCTTGGGACCAGGGTTGATGAATGTCTCCACATGACACACAACCTCTGCAAAACGTCAAAACCATGTTTCGAACTCACAAGCGAAACCATACTTTACCAGAACAGAGTCTAAATAACGAACAAACAGCCATAGATGAAAGAGATCCCTGGTGAGATGTTTCTCGTAGAAGTCGCTCGAGAGATGCTTCCAGGACGAGAAGCAGATGAAGAGAGAAGAGAGAGGAGAGAGAGAGAGAGAGAGAGAGAGAGAGAGAGATGGACTGCAAGCATCGCATCAGATGAGATCTGGTGACTCGGCCGTGCTGCTCCAGCAACGGCGTGAGGCACCACCTGACACAAGAAAGCAAGGAGTATTTAGCAAGGCAGTGTGAGATGGCGGACAACCAGTCACAACTCTTCAACAGTGAGCACAGTGAGAAGTGTAATACGTAAAATCTTACTTACATACATAGCTAATATAATAAGTCAAATAATAATATAAAGCAAAGATATTTTCATTTTAGCTATTAATGAAAATATCAGTAATATAAAATTATATGAAAAGGTAAATATATACATACAATTTATATTATAAACACTGGCCCCATTCAGGGGGTGCAATACATGGTGGTGGTGTAGGTCAGTGTGGCGTGTTGAAGGTGTAGGTTAATGGCTGCATGGTGATGTTATAGGTCATTGGTTGCATGGTGATGGTGTAGGTCATTCGTTGCATGGTGATGGTGTAGGTCATTGGTTGCATGGTGGTGGTGTAGGTCATTGGTTGCATGGTGGTGGTGTAGGGCAGTGGTGGCGTGTTGAAGGTGTAGGTAATTGGTTGCATGGTGATGATGTAGGTCATTGGTTGCATGGTGATGGTGTAGGTCATTGGTTGCATGGTGGTGGTGTAGGTCATTGGTTGCATGGTGGTGGTGCAGGTCAGTGGTGGCGTGTTGAAGGTGTAGGTCATTGGTTGCATGGTGATGGTGAAGGTCATTGGTTGCATGGTGATGGTTAGGTTTATTGGTTGCATGGTGGTGGTGTAGGTCATTGGTTGCATGGTGATGGTGTAGGTCAGTGGTGGCGTGTTTGAAGGTGTAGTTCATTGGTTGCATGGTGATGGTGTAGGCAGTGGTGGCGTGTTGAAGGTGTAGTTCATTGGTTGCATGGTGGTGGTGTAGTTCATTGGTTGCATGGTGATGGTGTAGGTCATTGGTTGCATGGTGGTGGTGTAGGTCATTGGTTGCATGGTGATGGTGTAGGTCATTGGTTGCATGGTGGTGGTGTAGGTCATTGTTGCATGGTGGAGGTGTAGGTCATTGGTTGCATGGTGATGGTGTAGGTCATTGGTTGCATGTGATGGTGTAGGTCATTGGTTGCATGGTGGTGGTGTAGGTCATTGGTTGCATGGTGATGGTGTGGTCATTGGTTGCATGGTGGTGGTGTAGGTATTGGTTGCATGGTGATGGTGTAGGTCATTGGTTGCATGGTGGTGGTGTAGGTCATTTGGGTTGCATGGGGATGGTGTTGGGGTTATTGGTTGATGGTTGGGGGG
>NC_069453.1:26073840-26139727 GCF_026875155.1 Cherax quadricarinatus
CCTCAGGTAGAATTTCATCCCAAGCACATTTAAGTTTCCATGCTTCCTGAATTAATAATTTCCCTCTTATAGTAAGGGGTGACACTAAACCTAGTGGATCAAAACATTTGGAAACTTCAGCAAGCAAAACTCTCTTAGTTAATTTATTGGGCATACTGTAATTATTAGGTTTTAACATTAACAAATCTCTCTCAGTATCCCAAGTTAAACCCAATACATTACTACATTTTGGCACTTCATCTCCAGGGTAATCTTTACTTATTTTGTCCTTTAATTTGGACGAATTACTATTCCATTCCTCAGAGGCATATTTGCACTTTGCATTATTTTATTAGCCTCTCCATAAGTCATTAACAGTTCCTCTTCAGTTGACGTCACACCCAGGAAATTGTCCACATAAAATTGTTTGCTCATTACTTTACTCAATGGACTTCCCATACATTTAAGGTGTGCATTTATCGTCGCTTGAAGTAGGAACGGACTGGATGTAGCACCAAATAATACGCTCCTAAAGCGAAAGGTTTTCAGAGGGCTAAGTGGGTCAATAGGATTCTCAGGCCATAAGAAGCGGGTACAATCCCGGTCAGCCTCTTGTAAACCCACTCTTAGGAAAGCTTTACTTATGTCAGCCGTAAAGGCATAATTCTTCACTCTGAAATTTAATAAGATATCTCCTAATTTTTCCGTCAACGACGGACCTGTCATCAAACAGTCATTTAAACTAGGTACATTTTTGTTACTCCTGGCACTACAATTAAACACAATCTCAAGGAGTGGTCTTAGAATCCTTCTTCACTCCGTGATGTGGCAAATAGTGACCATAAATTTTGGCTTGCTCAGGAGGTACCTCTTCTATAAATTTATTAATTAACTGCTCAGCAATTATATCATTATAGGCAGTTAACAATTCTGGTGTCTTACTCAGTTCGCGGAGCTGAGCCTTTAACTGTCCCATATGCCATTCTGTAATTAGTGGGCAATTCTGGATGGTTCAGTCTCCACGGAAGTCGTACCCAGTATTGTCCAGATTCAAATTTTACATCTCTCAGGTATTGTTCCTGAGTAAAAGAATCGTCTGGACTTTCTTCATTTACATTTATTCCAATGCTGTCTAATTCCCACAATTTATGCACTGGCTCAACACCATCCTCTATGGAAGAATTATACTGGGCACGACTTCATGAGTAAGACACACAGTTATGGTATTTGTAGTTTCCTCTAGTCATGAATTATTATTACGAGGAATCCTACCATACATTACATGGCCTCCTGCAGTCTTCAAAAGGGTGACACCACATTTCTTTACCATACCCTTTACAAAGGAGGCATAATAGTCACTACCTATCAAAATATTTATTGGGCCTACAGAATCATCACTTACACCAGAAGGTGCTAAATTTACATTATGTGAGAAGTCTTTCTGTAGCTTTACTAAGCCCTACTGTAGATATTTTCTCTGGAAGTCTATCTACAATTACTGCATTAACACGTTTTTTCTCATTGCCCAACCTGACAGTTACATAAACAGTGTCATACAATTGAGCCCTTTTATCCGAGAGAAAACCAGATAATTTTAAAGTTGTGGGATCTCCCATCTGTACTTTCATACCATCAAGACATTTACGTTTTATGAAAGTACGCTGGGATCCCTGGTCCAATAATGCATTTACATTTTTTGATTTATGCCTTTTATCATCAATTTTTACCTGTAACACAGGTAAGGCTACTTCAGCAAAACCATCATTATTAACATTAGCAGCAATTTTTACATTAGCTACTGTTGTGTCAGGATTGTCAACATTATCATTATTATCAACATTATCATATAGACCCTTACACATGACTATATGGTGTCTTCCTTTGTGACATTGATAACAGAAGTTTAATTTGGCATGACAATCCTTTACATTGTGATTACCTAAACACCTGATACATCTGTCAAGTTCCTCCAATCTTTCAACTTTATCATTCCATGAATTGTATGCATTGCAATTCTTAGAAAAATGAGTACCCTTGCAGAAGAGACAATCTCTCTTTTCTTTGACTGGTTTCTTATTAACTGGGCTACTCTTAGGAGGGTACTTATTCTTCTTACCTTGTGGAGAATCATTATTTCTGATTCCTGCTACTTGATATGCACCTATGCAACTCTTTTTAGGAAATGAATTTTGATTATTACATTGGGATAATTTTTCCCTTTGTGAAACTTGACAGATACCTCAGAGTTATTATGTGTTGCATCTTTAAAATGAGTTAGTTGGCTGGTCTGCAACTGCACAATTAATTCTTGTAGACCTAGTCTTATTTCCTCCAGACCAAAATAACCCTTGTGATATTTGTTCTGAGAGCCATTCAAGTGTTTTATAGCTTAATTTATTCTGTACCATGGCACTCAATAACCAGTCTGATTCCTTCAGATTATATTTATTACTTAAAGTTTTGAGAGTGCTCTCCAGTTTAACTCTAAACTGCTGTAAACCTTTGTAAGTGTGATCTGGAGATTTTAAATTAACAATGATATTCACTAGATCCAACCTACTTTGTTCTATATTACCATAAGTGACCTTCAACAAGTCAACTGCTTCCTTGTAAGAGTCATCTACATTGGGAAAGGCTTGTATGAGTATGTGAGCATCTCCTCTTACCTGTCCTTTGAGGTAAAATAATTTAGTTACACAGGCTAGGTCACTCCTGTCATGCACAGCTGCTTTAAAAATTGACCAAAATTCCTCCCAATTTTCTCCAGGATTAAATACAGGTAAACATAATTCTGGGAGTTTTGGCAAAGACATATTATTTGTTGGAGCAGACTGATTAACTGCCTGGTTTACACATTTTAATTTATTCAAGGCCTGACTTTTACAAGAAAGAATCTTTTCCTCTAATTCATAATACTGATTAATCATGAGATCTATTTCAGTCTCATCTACACAGTTTACTAATAAATCTCCTTCATATTTGTTGTAATATAATTTGTATGAATCATATCTATTACCTAAAGCATCTAAATACAATTTTAAATCATCAGTATTCACAGTTTCTTGATTCATTAATTCCAAACATTTATTATATGCCTTGGTTACATGAACTTTCTAGCTGCAGTGATGCTTTCTTTACTCTATATTCCATATGTTTGTCTTCTACATTAATTTCCTCATTTTCAGCCATGATGCAATGTATTAAATTCAACTTAATAAACACTGATTATGTACTAAATTATCACTTTATAAAGTAAATAGTAACAACTTACCTTTGAATAAATCCTAGCTACTTGAGCTTAGCAATTACATGTAAAAAATTAATAAATTAAATATTTAATAGTACAAATTAATAATTTTACAAATATTAGCATACTTATCAAAATTAATGCTTATCATATTACACAATTAATATAAATCCTTGCCAGAATTTGGCATAGCAAAATTAATATTATACACATTAATATAATTAGTCACACTTGGCTTATCAATTACACATACATTAATATAAATCCTGGCCAGAATTGTCTTATCAAATTAATATTAAACCGAAATTAATATAAATCCCTTTCCAGAATATTGGCATAGCAAAATTAATATTATACATATTAATATAATCTTTAGTCATACTTGACTTGGCTTATCCAAATTAATATTGTATAATAATAACCTACTACACATTAAGTAAATATGTAAACTTAACCTCCACCTCTTCTGTCTTCACATATAATTATTAAGTAAATTAACTAATAATGACTTCACTAATTACCGCTCCGTTCAAGAATTACCAACGCGCAAAATCATGTGGAAAATTGCATTTATCTGATATGTAAACTCATTATGTACATTACAGTAAATGCTAACAAAGATAATTATTATTTATCAGTATACATAGACAAACACAGGAATTTTGGGACATCCTAGTCGCAAAAAATGGTACCCCTTTGATACCTACAACTGTCATAACCACAAGTTTTGCTACTAGAACCTATTAATTACAAATGAAATATACATCACCAGTGAATTCTGGACACATATAAATTTGTGGACTGTAGAATTAAATTAAAAAAGGATTATTATATATATACACATTTACATAACAAAGGATAATATCTTAAAATCCCCACCAATTGACTGGAGATCAAGGTGTATTTAATACTCAGAAAAACCACAACTGTGTAAATTTATGAGAAAATACTGCCGAGAATTATAACACAAATCTAGATGAGCTTATCTGAGGTTCCTGGAGCTGTCTAGTCCAGTCGTCAGATATCTCAAATTTAATGCAGGAATGCATATCCAACAATTTCGCTCCTAATTGAGAGTGTCAGCCCAATTTTAACCTCTAGAACACGGAAAATTCTTATTTTCACTAACGTTTTTCTTGGCTCCTTCCAAAACACAATGGCGAGTCTCATCTGCGCAGGCTTCCCATTTTTTATAACAAAATTTTTTATTAAATTACAGTAGATGGCCACTATTTACATATAACTACTGTAATTTCTGGAAAATATATCCAGTAATTTCCACACTCCTCATTGACTATTTGACAGCAACTGATTTTACTGCAACAAACTCTGATGATGATTTCCTCTAGCACACCCCTCACAGTTCTTATCTTCTCAATCTTTCTACCGCTCTGCCCCTGCACTATCCCTGACCTGCTGCACTGCTGATCTTATAACAATAATCCTCTCCCTGTTGCATCCCAGTACCATGCAACCTTCCTGCCTGCTGAGCTGTAATGACCCTTGTAGGTTTAGCTACTTCTTTTTTGTATATAAATACATTATAAGTGCCACTACCAGGACTGAGAAATAATTCTCCAGTAACGTCGCTTACACAGCCAGAAAAAACAACGTGATAATAATTGATCTCAATACTAAAACAATTTATGTGTGTGTTACACCATCCTTGCTTCAGTGTATTGACCAAGGTCTTGGGGGGAAAAGAAGCAAGTCCTCTGCTTCAGAGTCGAGCTGGACGATGTAGCACGTTATTTATCTACAAGAGGCTCCTCCATACCCAACATTGTGTAGACATTTGTCTACAAGAGACAACTCTTACCAAACATAGTGTAACATTTGTCTACAAGATACAACTCTACTTACCCTCTACCCAACATTAATCTTTCCCCTAATGCCCCACTTTCCCACCACCCACTTACCTTATCTCTTGCTTGCTTGCTGTGTTAGACTGCTGTGCTGCGAAGACTGCTGCTCCACACGACGACATGAAGGCTACAGTTGTAATCTATACCGTAAAAACACTGCAAAATAATGGTGACACATCTAATTTTCAGTGTACAGATCTCGAAAGGCTAAATAAATGTATTCCACGATATATACCCTGGATGTTTGCTCAATCTACTGATTTAAAAATACGCAACACTAAAGTAATTAAGTTTATTTAGGTACAGTTACACAAATTAATCATACTTAATAACATATGTGTAAATTACCCAGGATAACCACTTGGTCTGCTGTTAAATGAGTTTTAAAGACAAACCTCAGGTTTCTAAATGACAAAAGGGAATACTTGTGATGATCTGGCATCATTCCATCATAAAGTGACCTTTAACTTCTTCACGTGTCAGTCACTAGTTAGGTAGCCCACTAACTTCCTGACCTATCCCATATGACTGTGATATATAACGTAAACAACAAGACAGGTTGCTTTTGTGAAGGGCTCCAAAGTTGGGCGAGAGATGTTTTAAAGGACCCCAATGGAAATAAGTCACTCAGTCTGATTTTTTTGGGGTTATCCTAGGTTCTCTACACATTTGCTGCAAAGTAAGATAATTCTATGTAACTATATTTGTGTATACCTGAATAAACTTACTTACTTATTCCCAAACTTCTTTTATATATATATATATAATTATTATATATAATATATATATATATATATTTTATAATATAATTTATATATATATATGTGTGTATGTATATATATATAATAAGATCACAGTAAACGGGTGATTTCAGAATATGCAAAACAACCACTTTGAAAGAATAGAGAAATTCCAAGCGCTTTCGTGACTACTCACATTATCAAGGAACAATAATAATAACTTCTCAGTGCGTCATCAGGAGCTGTGCAATGTTACAAGGGAACAACCAAAGCAGGGGGAGAGGTCTCAGGTACCGTGTGTCACTGGCCACGGTTACCCTTAGACTGGGGTTAGTGGTCTGTGCCAACCCACCCTACCATCATCCCCCACTACCCATATGGGTAGGAGGGTTTCTGGATTGCCCAGCATAAATACTCAGGACAGGGCAGGAGTCGAACGCTATCTTTAACCACGTTAGCGCATGTAATCATCCACCGGGGTGGGATGCTGCCCAGATTATAGTACCAAACAGTTCTGTCATGGAAAGAAAACATCATTGAATCTTCCTCTTGAAACATGTAAAGGAATACAGTATACAACTTAAATTATGGATTATACAAGCTCGATAATTATTTAGGAGAGTCCATTGTACACAATCTTAAACAACAATGTTATACAAAGTCACAGGATTGTTCATCAATGCAGGTGGTTGATGGATTGGTGACGCCGTCCAGTGTCTACGTACCAAATATTATTATTATTATTATAATCAAGGGGAAAACGCTAAACCGGAGGATTATACAGCGTCTAGGGGGGGATGTGGAAGGCATTCAGGCTTAATTCGGGGAACTGGAGCACAGATCCAATTCCCTAACTCAAGAGCCCCTCACCAACAGTCTACGCACCAAAACTTCTCACCATGTCAGTTTTGAAGGTTATATAACACCTGCAACTGTTAATGTACCATACAGTGACAAGCACACAAGATAACGTAAGGAAAGGTTAAAGGGTATTAGTAGAATTTAGATCATAGAAATATTATCAGATAGACATAGAAGTCCCCATGTATGGCATATTAACAGCCACTGAGGAAACAGTAGACAATATGTAGGAAGAGATACATGAGTACATGGGTAGAACATTCTGAGTACATGGGTAGAACATTCTGAGTACATGGGTAGAACATTCTGAGTACATGGGTAGAACATTCTGAGTACATGGGTAGAACATTCTGAGTACATGGGTAGAACATTCTGAGTACATGGGTAGAACATTCTGAGTACATGGGTAGAACATTCTGAGTAACATGGGTTAGAACATTCTGAGTACATGGGTTTAGAACATTCTGAGTACATGGGTAGAACATTCTGAGTACAGGGGTAGAACATTCTGAGTACATGGGTAGAACATTCTGTGTAAGGGGTAGAACATTCTGAGTACATGGGTAGAACATTCTGAGTACATGGTAGAACATTCTGAGTACATGGTTTAGAACATTCTGAGTACATGGTAGAAACATTCTGAGTACATGGGTTTTAGAACATTCTGAGTACATGGGTAGAACATTCTGAGTACATGGGTAGAACATTCTGAGTACTGGGTAGAACATTCTGAGTACATGGTAGAAACATTCTGAGTACATGGGTAGAACATTCTGAGTACAGGTAGAACATTCTGAGTACATGGGTAGAACATTCTGAGTACATGGGTAGAACATTCTGAGTACATGGGTAGAACATTCTGAGTACATGGTAGAACATTCTGAGTACATGGGTAGAACTATCTGAGTACTTTGGGTAGAACATTCTGAGTACATGGTTAGAACATTCGAGTACAGGGGTTTAGAACATTCTGAGTACATGGGTAGAACATTCTGAGTACATGGGTAGAACATTCTGAGTACATGGGTAGAAACATTCTGAGTACATGGGTAGAACATTCTGAGTACATGGGTAGAACATTCTGAGTACATGGGTAGAACATTCTGAGTACATGGGTAGAACATTCTGAGTACATGGGTAGAACATTCTGAGTACATGGGTAGAACATTCTGAGTACATGGGTAGAACATTCTGAGTACATGGGTAGAACATTCTGAGTACATGGGTAGAACATTCGAGTACCCAGAGCAGGACATTTAAACAGACAAAGAGCACATTGTATTCTTTCCTTTCATTATTTGAAAAGGTCACACAGAATAACTATCCATGTCTACAATATCTAACGAGAAACTTATTTTCTCAAACCATATGACCTGTTATAAACGATTAGGAAAAGCTTGGGGTTGGCTTTTTATATCATATAATTTCCTACTTGACATCTCAGGAACCCTCCTACCCCATATGGGTAGTAGGGGGATGATGGTAGGGTGGGATTGGCACCGACCACTAACCCAGTCTAAGGGTAACCGTGGCCAGTGACACCTACCACAGGGGATGGTGTAGACGCCTGCGATGGAAGTTAGAGGTGTGGGGCTGCGTTTCGTAGTGAGGTCTTTGATAGATGATGTGTTTATGGTGGAAACGTTGATGCTACTCTTAGCAATTGCACGGCGAGTATTCGTGGCAACATTACCACATGGCAGCACGAATATTCGCCGGGCACTTGCTAAGAGTAACATCAACGCTTCCACCATAAACACATCATCTATCAAAGACCTCTCACTACGAAATGCAGCCCCACACCTCTAACTTCCACAGCAGGCGTCTGCACCATTGCCTGTGGATTCTGTCCCAAGAAATATGTAGGTGAGACAGGCAAAGATCTTGCGGTCCGCCTGAACGAGCATCGAAGTGCCTGTGTCCTCCATAGAGATTCCACGGGGCATTTGATGAACTGGAACGAGGCACAACTCGTTCTCACCGAACCAGACCTCAGACGCCGACGGTGCCTAGAAGCCTCACTAATCGCCGTCACCGACACAATAGAACTACCCCTTAAAATATTACACCTTAAAACAATTGTTATACAAGGTTTACTTGTAAATATATGCTTTATAGAGGTCTGGAAGGCACACAGGTGTTATAGACACAGAAATTACATTGTTTATATAACCCAGGATATTTCCTCAAGCCTAAATATGTAACAAATAATTATGATGACAGAATATAGTCAGTCAGTGAGACTTATTTCCATGGTGCGAGGAGTATTACACATTGAAATAATTTAGTATCACTATATTGTAATAATACATATAACATGCAAGGTTTCCCTTGATGCTTAAGACACGTGAAGCTGAACTCTTCTCCAGAATGAGAGACTGACTGCCCCTGATACTTTTTCTTCAAGGTTAATGGAATGGACTGATTACATCATATCATTACTACACTTGCTGTCTCTATGACTGAACAAACTTACTGTGTAGGTGAAACATTTCAACAACAAAGACACCCAACTGTTATACATGTGTCTTAATCATCAACTCGTCAGCATTTTATACCATTTACAATATCAAGTTTACTTTCATGGCAGTTCTGGAAAATTAAATTTACTTGGATGAATCTCATTAGATACATACCAGAATTTTTTTTAAAATTAACAAAGATAATTATTCTTTATCAAGGTTACAGAGACATATAGGAATTTTAGGACACCTAGGTCGCAAAAATGTCCCCCTTCGATACCTACTGTCATATCTCCACAAGTCACTCTGGACCTATATTAATTTCAAATGAAATATACATTACCAGGTATTCTGGTAAACATTAATATAAATATGTGGACTGTATATTAAATTTAAAAAATGAATACATATACATTGAAGGAGAATTTATAATAATAAGACTCACCAATTTGTCTGGAGATTACTTGGTGTATCATACACAAACCCCTGCCTAAATATGAAGAAAATACTGGCCAGAATTTCAACAAATGTAGACATCGACTTAGCTGGGGTTCCTTGACTGTCCTGTCCACTCGCCTAATGTTCATGTTATGTAGGACTGCAAATCCAACAATTTCTGCTCCTATTTGAGAGGTTTTAAGCCCAATATAACCCCTAGAGCGACGAAAATTCTTCCGATTTTCACTAACGTTTGTCTCGGTCAATTCAAAACAATGGCGACTCTCTCCCCCAGCGACGCTCGCCCATTTTGCTGGTTCTTTATTTATTTACAAATTAATTTTTATTACCTACAATATATTCCATCAATTTACATACAAAATACACTGTATTTTTGGAAAATATACAATATTTTCTACTGCAGTGATAGATTTGCAATTCCAGAAATCGGAGCAACTCTCTCCTTTGCGAGATAAACTGATAGCCTCCTACTTCCCAGGTGCTGTGTAACCCCAGCGGGTTTAGTGTTTCCTTGGTACATAATTTGCATCCCTAATCATTCAATAACTTTCGACAAATTATCGAAAATTTTATTACAGAAACTTTCTGCTATTTCAGTACTCACAAATCTGGTGTTGTAATCCAGAAGATGTAAGAAGCGACCTCTGAACGTGTGAAAAACGTGATTGCAGGTGCCCAAAGCGCTGTTGTTTGATATGGATCTCATAACGCAGGTCACCCTAATGTGATCTCCTCCTTCACTGACCAGGGCGGTTACATCACCCATATTGCTGGTAAAGTAGCAGGTGAACAAATTTCTGCGACAAATTCGAATGTCCTTGTTCGGGGTTTTAAAAACAAATTAAACGCTTCCTCTTTCCAGTCCCAGCCAAATTTAACTTTACTCTAACTCCTGGTAAACTAGCGAGTAAAACCCAAAAAATTTCTTTTATATTCTAGGGGGTGGTTTCATTTTTACAGCTGATACAGAATCCAAAGATTTGGAAACAAAACCCTTTCCGTACGTCGCAATTGAGAATATAATTAAAATGTTTAAGTGTCCTGGACAGAAATCTTTCTCAGCCAGATTAAACTAGACTGCACAGCAAGAGCAGTAAAGGGCAGTAACGTAACTCCCAGCACAATTTTTTAAAAAAATTTCCGGAGGGGTTTGTTCTAATTGCCCCAAGGCGAGACATTTCTCCTCTTTCCTTCGGAATTTTGATATTTCTGCAAAGAAGATTCCGCCTTTCCTTAATTACTTCATCAGTCCTTTTCTCTTTAATAAGGGGTCACTTAAATAAGAGCTTTTTTGCCACACCACTCCAGGGTTTCCTTACATGATAAAAAACCCCCAAGCATCACTTTTAAGGGCTTTCCAAATAACATCTTCAGCAAAACAGTAAGCCCCAGATCCTTCTGGCTAAAAAACCATCAACAATACTATGATGAAACCCCAAAACAAAATTATGGGAATGTGGAAGGATCCAATTTTGCCATCAGGTATGGGGGGAGGCCTGGCCAAAATACCACTGCTTTATTTCCACCATTAAAGGGGGTCCTACCGACCGCTGCTTGTATCGCCACCAGCCGGGCACCCACAAGGACCTGTAGCTGAATTGTATTGATATATTTAAGGGCGGCCATTACTTATCACCCTGTCTGGGGAAGCACCTGTGGAAATAAAAATTTAAGATTAAACGTTTTTTTGGCCCCAATGAAAGCAAATAACTTTTAAAAAAAAGTGCGGCGACCAGATCTTAGAAGTTTTTTAATTAATTTAGTAATTTCTTAGGGTTTACAGAGCCTGGTTTTATCAGGCGCTGATTGCCATGAGGCCTGGTACAGACCCCCCGGGGGGGTTGACCTCCGGGAAATCTCTCCCGGTAACCAGGCCCAAACCAAATGCCGGGTTTTCCGGATTTACCGGGAAAGCCGGGGCAAAACCCCCCCCGGCCCTTAACCAAACCTCCTGGGGGATCAGAGCCTGTACCACTCCTGGCTCAAAGGAAAAAATAACCCCAACCCGCGCCACTACTTTTGGGCGTCCTTTCCACTTAAAGCCGGGGCTTTGGAACCCCCCGTTTTTGGGGGGGTTAAGCTGGGCCCCTAACTTTTTGGGACTCTTAAATGCATACACCCCCCGCTTTCAGGGGGAGGGCTGCCCGCCAACTTTTGCTTTCATTAATTTTTTTCAAATCGGGCAGTTCAATTTTCCCCCTGTATAACCCGTACCCTTTTCCCCCCCGTTTTCCAGGGAATAAATTTAAACCCAACGCTTTCCAAAAAAATTTTTTTTTTTTTCCCTTATCCCCAAATTCCTGTAAAATTTTTTAGGGGGGGGGCCCTTTTTGTTGAAAAATGTGTTTGTGAGCAAATTTAAAGAAAAGTTAAAGGTCTTTTGGGTTGGTTTTCCCCATTTAGGGTTTTCAACCCATCCGATTTTCTTTAAAATCGATTTTTTAAAGTTTGGGCCAAGGGAATTCCAAGATAACCCCCTTTTGCTTGGTTTCACCCCTTTTTTAGAATTTTTTTTTTGGGTTTTTGAAATTTATTTTCCCCTTTTTTAAAATCGAGTTAAATAATTTTTGTTAAATTTTATAGTTTCTGAGGGGGGGGGGGGATTTGCCCTTTGGGTTTGTGGGAAACCTTTAAGGGGTTCGGGGGTTATCTAAAAGGAAAAAGGTTTTGGGGTGGGAAAATTTTTTAGTATAAAGGGGGAAAGGCAATGGGAGGGGTAATGTCTTTGGGAAAAAGTTTTTAAATACCCCTTTTTTTTTAATTTTTTGGCTATTTTGTTTCTTTTTGAGGTTAAATTTCCCCCCGTTTTTTTTGTTTTCCCTTTTGGTTTTGTGGCCAACCCTGCAACCCCAAAAAGGTTTTTTCAAAGTTTATTATACAAATGATAATTTTTGGGGGTCGTTAAATGGGTTTTATGGGGTTTGTTGGGAAAAAGGGGGCCGTTTAAAAAAATGTGGCCGGGGGTTTGGTACTTGGGGGGATTGTGGGTTTTAAAAGGGGTAAAGATTTTGGGTGGGATGTTTAGGGGTTTTGGGGGTTTTTTTTTTGGTGTTTTCCCTTTTTAGGGGGGTATGTTTTTTTTTTAATGGGGGTTGGGGAAAGGGGAAAAGTTTTCTTGGGAAAAGGAGTTAAAGGGTTTATTTTTTTAAAATTGTTTTGGTGGGGGGATGTGGGGGTGTATTTTGTTTTGGGTTTGGGGGCAGAAAAAAAATAGGAAAGGGTTTAATAAATTTTGTCCCTTTTTAAAACATTTTTGATCTGATTCATCTGGTTTGGGGTTAAAACTAAAATTATGGGAGAGAGTACCCTTTTGGGGGCATTAGGCGGGCAAGTCAGATCTTAGAATTTTTATTAGATTAATTTAGTAATTTCTTAGGTTCACAGAGCCTGGTTGATCAGGCGCTGAGTTGCCATGAGGCCTGGTTACAGACCGGGCCGCGGGGGCGTTGACCTCCGGAACTCTCTCATGGTATACTCCAGGTATACGTGGAGTATACCTGGCCACTACTACATCAGTCAGTACTTGTAACCAAGCCTAAGCCTGGCCACTACTACATCAGTCAGTACTTGTAACCAAGCCTAAACCTGGCCACTACTACATCAGTCAGTACTTGTAACCAAGCCTAAACCTGGCCACTACAACATCGGTAAGTACTTGTAACCAAGCCTAAGTCTGGCCACTACTACATCAGTCAGTACTTGTAACCAAGTCTAAGCCTGGCCACTACTACATCGGTAAGTACTTGTAACCAAGCCTAAGCCTGGCCACTACTACATCACTCAGTACTTGTAACCAAGTCTAAGCCTTGCCACTACAGCATCAGTCAGTACTCGTAACCAAGTCTAAGCCTGGCCACTACAACATCAGTCAGTACTTGTAACCAAGCCTAAGCCTGGCCACTACAACATCAGTCAGTGTTCACATTGCAAGTTGCTCCATAAACATACTTATCTACGTTCATGTTATCATAGTGGGTTATAGATCTACTCAGACTTCTAACTGCATTCCTATAACATTCATTATTTACTTCTCTCCTAATATTATTCCTAATGCTAGACACAGATATGATGTGTTAGCTACCGGTGGTGTGTGTGTTAGCTACCGGTGGTGTGTGTGTTAGCTACCGGTGGTGTGTGTGTTAGCTACCGGTGGGGTGTGTTAGGGAGATAAGTTTTTTTTTAACGGTGCTTTTGAAAATGGTGGTTGTGTCTGCAGTTCTAGAGTTTTCAGGCAGGGAGTTCCAGATTTTAGGTCCTTTTATGTACATTGAATTTTTGTATAGATTTAGTCGGACAAGGGAAATGTCAAAGGGATGTTTGTGTCTGGTATTATGCCTATGGGTCCTGTCACAACTATCAAGAAAGTGTTTTAGTTCAGGGTTGATATTGGAATTTATGGTTCTGTAGATGAAGACTGCAGAGTAGTAAGTGTGGATGTTCTGAACAGTAAGTTTAGGTCTTTGAAGAGTGGCGTGTGTGTTGCCTAGCATTGGATTGCGTGGCAATTCTTACTGCGGCTTTTTGTTGGGTTATTATTGGCTTTAGGTGGGCAATTACTGTTGATCTCCAGGCACAAATAGCATATGTGAGGTAGGAATAGATGATTGAATAGTATAGTGTGAATAGGGCTGATGGTGGTATGTAGTAACGTATCTTAGAGAGGATTCCAACAGTTTTATATTTTTTTTTTTGTTATGTGTTGGATATGGGTGCTGAATTTCAAGTTGCTGTCGAGGTGTAAGGCTAGGAATTTGCCCTCGTTATGTTTAGCAATAAGAGTGTTGTCTATCTTAGTGTTTAATTGTGCAACACCTGCTCTGTTACCAAACATAATATAGAAGGTTTTATCAGTGTTGAGTGTAAGTTTATTGGCTGTTATCCAAGTAGATATTTTTAGGAGTTCCTCGTTAACAATGGTGTTGAGTGAGGCAAGATTAGGGTGGGAGATGCATAAGTCGTGTCGTCAGCAAAAAAAATTTGGTTTAGGTGTTGCGATACATTGGGAAGATCATTGATGTATAAGTGGAAGAGCAGGGGACCAAGGACACTTCCCTGTGGCACTCCAGTATCAAGTGGTCGTGTGAGGGGTTGTGTCTTAATGGTGACATACTGATACCTATTAGAAAGGTAGGATTTGAAATATGCAGTCATGGCCATAGCTGGGGTTGTAGCCAGCAAACAGCTTAAGAGCATTTACCCTAACTGCATTTCTTATTTAGTTGTGGTTATAGTTGGATTTGTTAAAGGGTTACATCTATAACCAATGATTCACCCTGAAAATGGGATGGGTGGGGGATGTCGTTTCCCTTGTTAATATCTTTGTTTTAAAGGAAAAATATTTGAGGCCTAGTCGATTACAAATTGCTTGAACTTCATTAAGAATGGTGCTCACCTTCTTATGCCCTCTTGTATGTATCATGATGTCATCAGCATAGCTTATAGCTATATGTTTAGGTGAGAGAGGTAGAGCATTTAGGAGAGCATTAATCAAAACATTTAATAGCATGGGACTGAGAACTCCTCTCCGCAGTGTACCTAGGGACATCTTTTTAGACCGCTTTTCCAAAGCCTTGGGGTATTATTATATTATTTTAAACAAGGGGGGAAGCCCCTAAACCCGGAGGATTATCAAGCGCCGGGGGGGATGGAAGGGATTCAGGCTTAATTCGGGGAACTGGAGCACAGATCCAATTCCCTAATCAAGAGCCCCTCACCAACATCAAGGAAACTTCCTTGAGTGCAAAGCCTTGGTAAGGACGAGGTACATTATCGGTACAGTAGCTACCACCCAATATTTATTCTGACTAGTTTATGTAGTATAACGGTTCTTTATTACTACATGAAAAAGTGGTAAAATAGTTGAGGTGTGTCAGCGAGAATGTGGAATATAATTCTGCACCTTTTACCTTTCATGAATTCCCCAGAGAACAACGCCCATATTGGGGCCCCCTATTTAAACAAAGGGGTCCTACACAGAGCAGCAAGGAAATGATGAGTACTCAAGTCCCAATATGACTCAGTTTTAGAAGCCGCTTAACCGCTGAGAGTCGAAGTAAAATGAATTTTTTATGAGGAGCACAAAATTTGATTAAACAACCTATCCAGTTTCCTGCCCCCAAATGACTCAAAGGCATAAATACACCCCATCACCGCCCAGGGCCGACTAGGAACTCTGTGTTCATCAAGAACTGAAAGAAGGCCCTATCACCCCTTTTCCATCCTAGGGAAAGGGGGACGGAACGGGGGTGTCCCTGTTACTAAAAAACAGACATAGCCCCACCCCCAAAAAGGGGGGCAGTAAGAAACAGCAAAGAATACAGCCCAATGCACTAACACCCCATACAAAAAAAATCTTTGAAGGGCCCTAAAAACAAGTCACCCCCACTAGAAAACCCATCATTACACAACCCGGGCAAATGGTTTAGAACAGGTCGCTCCTGTCTGTCCAACTACGGGATCCTACGAAAAACCCTAACCACTAGAAGAAAAAAAATGCAGATGTTATATACAGACTTTCAAAAACCTTCGCAAGTGTGACCATGGCGTAAAAAAGCCCAAAAAAGCGCGTAAAAGGGAAAAAACAGGAAAGTCGGCGATGGATCAAAAAATTTCCTCACTAACAGAACACAGGAGTAGTCTCAAAGATAAATTGAGGCAAACCCGGGGAAAAAACTCTGTTCCACAAGGCCAGTATACTCCCTCTTGTTCCCCATCCTCATATCCGACATAGACAAGGGTGTAGCCACAGCCACCTGTCTTCCCTTTTAGATGCACCCGTTTTTCATGCAGTGCTTCCATTGCAGACATGCAAGGGTCCCGGTGGGCATCAACCAAATCTTTCTGGGGTGCAGAAAACAATATGAAGTTCAACGATGAGAAATTTCAATTACTCAGATATGGTAAACATGAGGAATTAAATCTTCATCAGAGTACAAAACAAATTCTGGAAACAAAATAGAGCGAACACCAACGTCAAAGACTGGGAGTGATTATGTCGGAGGATCTCACCTTCAAGGCCATAACAATTGTATCAATCGCATCTGCTAGAAAAAAATGACAGGATGGATAATGAGAACCTCAAAACTGGGGGAGGCCAAGCCCATGATGACACTCTTCAGGTCACTTGTTCTATCTAGGCTGGAATTTGCTGCACTCTAACAGCACCTTTCAAGGCAGGTGAAATTGCCGACCTAGAAAATGTACAGAGAACTTTCACGGCGCGCATAACGGAGATAAAAACACCTCAATTACTGGGAGCGCTTGAGGTTTCTAAACCTGTATTCCCTGGAACGCAGGAGGGAGAGATACATGATTTATACACCTGGAAAATCCTAGAGGGACTAGTACCGAACTTGCACACGAAAATCACTCACTACGAAAGCAAAAGACTTGGCAGACGATGCAACATCCCCCAATGAAAAGCAGGGGTGTCACTAGCCACGTTAAGAGACCATACAATAAGTGTCAGGGGCCCGAGACTGTTCAACTGCCTCCCAGCACACATAAGGGGGATTACCAACAGACCCCTGGCAGTCTTCAAGCTGGCACTGGACAAGCACCTAAAGTCAGTTCCTGATCAGCCGGGCTGTGGCTCGTACGTTGGTTTGCGTGCAGCCAGCAGCAACAGCCTGGTTGATCAGGCGCTGATCCACCAGGAGGCCTGGTCACAGACCGGGCCGCGGGGGCGTTGACCCCCGAAACTCTCTCCAGGTAAACTCCAGGTAAACTCCAGATAAGGAAAAAGTTAGTGTCAGATTCTGTAGTACAGTCTGTTAAGTAAGAACTGGCACTACCTTCTTTCCATGATAAATCCCAATAACCTCCCATTCCTTAGGCACTGCAAGACTCATATGTGTTTAGGGCTTCCCTATGGATGTAATAAGAATGACCCCACGAGCTTCTGCATTTCCCCGCGAATATAAATGTTTTATACGATGTTTTCAACTCATAATGCTACATGCTTGTTCCTGAAAGTCGGTGCTAAGTTTTGCGAAGTGAAGAACATAGGGGAAAAATAGGGTTACGTTCCAGTTACCTCCAGTTTTTATTGTTTGCTTCACAGACTTCAGACTTACCTTAAAGTCAACATTTTTGTTGGTTGCTTCACGGATCCACAGTATTCCTTCACGCTCGCCAAAACACACATGTAGGCATGGAACCTTCCTGTAGCAATATGTAATATTATAATACTGTATCATTATTACATACTTTACAATAGTGTTGCATAATTATGTCAATACATGCTACCTTGGATATAAAATTAATTTTTTATTGCTATACACATCGAGAAGTGTTAAAGGTGTAGGGGTCATATGGTGCCTGGGAGAATGGGAGCTAATCTGGTTTGATGTGAGGGAGGGAAGAGTTAATTAAAAAATCTATGATATTATCCTAACACCACAAGAATTGAAATAGCAATAAATGACATGCCCGTGCACTCTGCCCCAGATCCAGACTCGTGGAACTCCATATTCATCAAGAACTGCAAGAAGAACTTTTCACGTGCCTTAAGCATTCTATAGAGAGGGAACATGGACACAGGAGTCATCCCACAGTCATTAAAAACAGATGTAGCCCCACCCTACAAAGGTGGCAATAAAGGAGTTGCAAAGAATTACAGACTGATAGCACTAACGTCACCATCATAAAAATATTTGAAAGGTTTCTAAGAAGCAAGATCGCCAAGGGCAGCATCGGTTCAGAGCAGGTTGTTCCTGTCTATCCGAACTACTAGACGATTATGACATGGTCTTCTATGCTCTGGAGGATAAACAAAGCTGATGTAGTATACACAGTCTTTGTGACAGCCTTTGACACATGCGATCATGGTGTCATAGCACACAAAATGCATGATAAAGGAATGACAAAAGCTGGTAGATGGATCTATAGCTTCCTAACAAATAGAGCACAAAGAGTAATATTAAACAGTAAAATCAGTGACGGCTACAGTGAAAAGCTCTGTTCCACAAGGTACACTACTCGCCCCCATTCTGTTCCTCATCCTCATATCTCACATAGAGATATAAGCCACAGCACCGTGTCTTCCTTTGCAGATAACACCCGAATTTGCATGACTGTCTTCCATCGACACTGCACGTCTCCAAGTAGGCATAAATCAAATCTTTAGGATAGACACCATGTATGGAAAATTTTATAGGGGGTTACCTGTATGTACCTCAACATTATATGCATACAAGTAATCTCACTGGGAGACAACAGCCATATTGTTTACGTAGTCACCCCGTGTAGACATGTGAGAAACCTTAACCACCCCTGGTCCAAGCAGGTGGTTCCTTCGACCTCACAATCTTATCTATATCTATCCGAGACCAGTATAAATTGGATAGCACCCACAAGTACGACGCTACTAAATAATTGTGGACTGTATAGATTATATTAGTTTAACTGAATGAAGGGGGGGGCGGGGGTAGGTTGCACATGTATATATCCATCAAGGAAAAAACACTTGTATATAATACCACCACTTACTAGATATTCTCTGGTGGTCACTTGATGTAGCTGGATCACCCCAACCTATCCAATTACAACATACCTAACTGGCCAGCATCAGTCTGCTATAACTAGAAGGGTTACTTAACTGTGGGTGATTGATGCTCCTTATTTCCTCCATTCACTATCTCATTTCGATGTCCTGCTACACCGACATGGTTCTTATTCTAGCAGGATGAGGTATCCGTTGGTTTGTCCCAGTTTAGAAGTCGGGACTCCATAAAAACTTCACTATCCTTGGGACAGGAACCACAAGGACTCCACGTGTTCATTCGGAGTAAGGTGACTTATTTCACTTCACACATTCTCTTAACTTAGTGTTATTATCAGCGATTACATTACAATTCACACGACGATTTAATGTCTCATAATTATTATGCACATTAGAGGTCACTCCATTAAGATCTGAGACCGATGAGTGATGATTAAATCATGGGTATTTTCCCCTGGACACCCTCCATGGCGTCACACCAGTCACCACCGGTCCTACCATTATTCACTAATTTTACCACTTTATTACGGTGGTCCCGTAAATCACGTTCCCTCACTCTTCACCAGGAACAGTTACGACACTTCCTATTATGAAGTGAGGCCTATATTAATCCTTAGGCCGCCGTGAACGCCAATTTCCTCGTCCCATGCTTTCCCAGCCTCTTAATTCCATTCAAAACACTCCCGCTTGTGATGCCCCGTCTCGACCTCCCCCCCGCCCATCAGCGCAGGCGCAGAGCTTCCCTGTTGGTTCTAGTCGATTTTCAAATACATTTCCTGACCCACATCAACACATTAAACACCTATTAGGCACTATAGCTTCGGAAATTAAATAATTTCCACACCATGCCTAGCCCTTCTAGGGTAGGGTAGGTGCCTGAGCCCGAGCTTGCAGCTCACAAGCCTGTTATTCCCATTAGTCCCCTTGGGGCAGGGTTGACAGACCAGAGAGGCCTAGCTTGTGGCTAGGCCTGGGGACAGTTGGTCCCAAAGATGAGGAGGTCCTTATGCCTCCTCCCATGGGAGACTTAGGCCTCAGACACTCCCTAGACAGGGAGCCAAGGCCAGGCCACCACTTGGAAAAGGCCTGGGCCGGGAGAATACCGGCGAATCTTTAATAATAATAATAACCAAATCTTTAAATGGACTGCAGAAAACAATATAAAGTTTAATGAAGACAAATTTCAATTACTTCACTATGGAAAACTCGAGGAAATTAAAACTGTATCGGAGTATAAAACAAATTCCAATCATTTTTATTATACACGTACATCTGATGTGTTTAAAGAGATAGGTAGCACATATATGTGATGCTATTCTCATGAGACAAAACAATAAGAAGATAAACTTTGTCTCGAATGTAGTAAGCACTCGATGTACTTTGAACAATACCAATACTCATTAGTCAAAGACTGTATAGTATCACACTAACTCAAACAGGTTTTCTAATTTTCTTTTTCACAATTGTAACCCCACACAGCATGTATTTTGTTACGCAAATTATCGATTAAACTTACCTGTAGAGGTGTGTAAGAGCCAGTTTAACCTGGTCCTCTTGGAGAGGTACAGTTGTATTGAGGTTGACGTGGTAAGCGACTAGTAAAGTGCCTTTCTGATGACAATCCTCGAAGAACTTCTCCACCTTTGACGCCTCCCTCAGCCATTTGCCATCAAAGTCTGGCATTTTCTGACCTTCCAACTTAGCTGAAATTAGGTTGGTGTGGAAAATAAATTCCCATAATTATACTGTATATATTTTTATAATGTAAATATACATGATTAATGCATTACTGTTGTTCTAAATTGTATTTTGAATAGAACCAACCGGGTTCGCCCTGCGCCTGTGTGGATGTGCGGGGGGAGAGGTCGAGGCAGGGCATGAGAGAGGCGGGAGTATTTTGAATGGAGTGAGGAGGCTGTGAAAACATGGGACCAGGAAATTGGCGTTCACGGTGGCCTAAGGATTAATATAGGCCTCGCTTCATAATAGGAAGTGTCGTAACTGTTCCTGGTGAAGAGTGAGGGAACGTGATTTACAGGACCACCGTAAAAGGGTGGTAAAATTAGTGAATAATGGTTTGACCGGGGATGACTGGTGCGCGGCCATGGTGTGTGTCCAGGGGAAATACCCGTGAGTTAATCCTCACTCATCGGTCTCAGATCTTAATGGAATGACCTCTAATGTGTATAATAATTATGAAACATTAAATCATCTTGTGAATTGTAATGTAATCAGTGATAATAACACTAAGTTAAGAGAATGTTTGAAGTGAAATAAGTTGCCTTGCTCCGAGTGAACCCGTTAGACCACGTTGTTCCCGTCCCGAGGACAGTGAAGTTTTTATGGAGTCACGCCTTCTAAACCGGGACAAACCAATGGATACCTCGTCCTGCTGGAATAACAACTGTGTCAGTGTAGCAGGACATCGAAATGAGATGGTGAATGGAGGAAATAAAGAGCATCAATCACCCACAGTTAAGTAACCCTTTTAGTTATAGCAAACTGATACTGGCCAGTTAGGTATGTTGTAATTGGATAGGTTATGGGTGATCCAGCTGCATCCAGTGACTACCAGAGAATATCTGGTAAGTAGTGGGATTATGTACAAGTGTTTTTCCTTGATGCATACATCCAAGTGTAGCCTACCCCCCCCCCCCCCTTCATTCAGTTAAACTAATATAATCTATACGGTCTACAATTAATTAGTAGCGCCGTACTTGTGGGTGCTATCCAATTTATACTGGTCTCGGATAGATATGGATAAGATTGTGAGGTCGAAGAAACCACCTGCTGTGACCAGGGGTGGTTAATTTTTCTCACATGTCTACACGGGGTGACTACAGTAAACAAGATGGTTGTCTCCCAATGAGATTACTTGTATGCATGTAATGTTGAGGTACGTACAGGTAATCACCCCTACAAAATTTTCCATATCTGCCTGCTGGTCCTTCGAACCAGATACAATCAGTGAAAAAATTAATTGAATTAATTTCTTAATAATTAAGTGGGCTAATTGAAGAAAGTGGTATAGAGTACACAAATTTAATCGATCGTGTGGTGGATGATAATTAGCCCAATTAATTGCTAGCACATGTGTGGCTAGGATTTATACAAGAGTAAAGTGCAAGAATTACTCTTATAAGGTGCCTACTTAAGTTGTATAATCAGTGATTAATAATTCTCTAACCATGACTGGATCTGATGGAGTTAATGTGGCTGACAAGTCCGTGGATTTTAGAGTAATGAAAGCATCATTACAGGGGTATTAAAGGCCATGTGACGAAGGCATTTGATTTAATGAATCAAAGAACCGTGAACCCTAATGAATTAAAGTTATATTTAGATGCTTTAGAGAGTAGATTTGATTGGTACAAATTGTGGTTTAAAGACTGTGAAAGAGATCTGCTGGAGAATTGTGCAGATGGAATGGGAAAAGAATGTTTTAATTAATCAACATTACGAATTGGAAGAAAAACGTTTTGTAAAGTAGGCTTTGAATAAATTAAATGGTGTAAGCCAGGCAGTTGATCAACCTATTAATGCAAAGGGTGGGTTTGACAAAAAACCTCCAGAGTACGGTCTGGAGGAAATCAGACTAGGTCGGGCAAGAATTAATTGTTCAATTGCAGACCAGTCAGCCAAACAGTTCTAAGGATATAACACATACTGACTCTGAATATCTGTCAAGTCTCAAAAAGGAAAAATAATCCCAGTGGTAATAATCATAGTTAAGATTAAATAGGCACATATCAGTCAGGAATCGTAAAGTGTTCTCACTCAAGTAAGAGGAATAAGTACTTCCCGTAAGTGTAACCAGTTAATAAGAGGTCAGGCAAGGAAAAGAGAGACTGCCTCTTCTGCCAGGGTACTCATTTCACTAAAAATTGTAATGCCTATAATTCATGGGATATTAAAGTGGAAAGAATGAAAGAACTTGACAGATTTATCAGATGTCTAGACAATCATAATGTAAAGGATTGCCATACCAAATTGAACAGTTGCTATCAATGCAACAAGGGAAGGCACCATACAGTTATGTGCAGGGTTGTATGTATTCTTATAATAATGGTGACAATAATGATAATGTTAATAACCCTGACACTACAGTGACTGATGTAAAGGTTGCAGCTAATGGCAATAATGATGGCCTAGCTAGGTAGCCTTGCCGGCGTTGGATGTAATAATTCAGGATAAAGGGCATAAATCCAAAACCATGCGGCGTCACTCTCCTCAACACTGGTAAGGGCCATGTAATATATGGCAGACTACCGCCTAGTAATAATGACTAGAGGAAGTAGTAAATACAGTCACGGTGTCTTACTCATAAAAGGTCAACCCAGTACAAGTATTCTTCTATCGAGGATGATGTTGCACCAGTCTAATTTGTGGGAGCTGGACAGCATAGGGATTAATATAAATGAGGAAAGTCCAAATGATTCCATTATGATTCCATGTGATCAAATATATTTTTGCTTGGTCATGGAGACCCATTGCTGTACTCACTGTATATGCATACGCAGATGAAAGATAAGAGCAAGGATTATTAGCACATGATTAGGAAGTCAATGTACAGCTGAATGAAGACACAAGGAGGAGCTGTGAGACACTATATACAGGCTGTCTTGGATGTCAGTTCCAACAAAGAACTACGTTATAAACCACTAGCCAAGAGAAACCGTTATAAACCACTAGCAAGAACCCACATTATAAACCACTAGCCAGGAGAAACTACATTATGAACCACTAGCCAGGAGATACCACTACATTATAAACCGCTAGCAAGGGAAAACCACATATAAAGCCAGGAGAAGCTAGAACATTATAAATCACTAACCAGGAGAAACTAGTACATTATAAACGACTAGCCAGGAGAAACGTACATTATAAACCACTAGCCAGGAGAAACTAGTACAATATAAACCACTAGCCAGGAGAAACGTACATTATAAACCACTAGCCAGAAGAAACCACTACAATATAAACGACTAGGAAGGGGAAACCACATATTATAAAGCAATAGCCAGGAGAAACTAGTACTTTATAAACCACTAGCCAGGAGAAACTTTTACATTATAAACCACTAGCCAGGAGAAACAAGTACATTATAAACCACTAGCCAGGAGAAACTAGTACATTATAAACAATTAGCCAGGAGAAACTAGTATATTATAAACCACCAGCCAGGAGAAACCACTCCATTATAAACTACTAGCCAGGAGAAACCACCACGTTATAAACCACTAATAAGGAGATTATAAACCTCTAGCCAGGAAAAACATTATAAACCACTATCCAGGAGAAACTACACTATAAACCACTAGCCTGGAGAAACCACCACATTATAAACCACTAGCCAGGAGAAACTACTACATTATAAACCACTAGCCAGGAGAAACCACTACCCAGGAGAAACAACGCTATAAACCACTAGCCAGGAGAAACCACCACATTATAAACCACTAGCCAGGAGAAACCACGTTATAAACCACTATCCAGGAGAAACCGCCACATTATAAGCCAGGAAAGTCATATAAACAATCAGCCAAGAAACCATTGCATTATAAACCACTAACCAGGAGAAACCACATTATAAACCACTAGCCAGGGCTTAGAAAGGTTCCCTAGTAACTCGCTCTACACAAGCAAGAAAATACATGATAATGCGTGATCTCAGTACTAAAACAGTGTGTTCCCTATTTCTCAATGTATTGACCAAGTCTTGGAAAGAAGCAAGTGCCTATTTTGGAGTCGAGCTGGACAATGTAGCCATCGTTTGTCTACAAGAGACAATCTTACCCAAGACTGTGTAGATTGTTCTGCTCTTGAAGACTGATGCTCACACTGACGAGATGAGTGCTATGGTTGTTAGTTTTACCTTAGAATGTACTGCACAGAGTGGTGCTGCATTTAATTTTTAATGTACAATGCCCAGCAAGGTTAAATATAATTCCATGACACGTATCTGGATGTTTGTTCCGTTTACTGTACCTGAGCGTTTTAAGTTTATTTAGGTACAGGTACACATAAATACAGTTACACAAATTATCATACATAGTAACTGTGAAAAATACTGTACATATTTTCCAGAAATACAGTAGTTATATGTAAATAGACGGCCATACTGTATTTAATAAAAATTATATTATAAAAAATGAGAAACTGCGCCTGCACAGAAGAGACTCGCCATTGTTGTTTGATTTTTTTTATATATTTTATTTAAAAACAATACAGTTTAACATAAAATTAAAAAAATAAGGAAACAGTATGTATCTCAATCAAATTAACTGACACAAACAGATTGCACCTATATACTTGCAAGATAGTCCTGCAAAAAGTACAACAATAACCTACGGCAAGAACATAGCTACGAAAAAATACGGTCACAGGGTCGTGAACTGACATATATACACATTCTTGATTCAATACCTTACATATATATATAATTTTACATCTAACATGACATCTGACAAAGGCTCAATACACTAGAAAAGAAAATATACAAAGAAATTATATCAGTCAAATCCCAGCCTTCGCATTACCCAAAAAGCAAAACCTAACATCATAATCTTACTAGAACATCTACATACAGCTTTACATATACCAACATACGAATAAACATAAAAAGAATACAGCTTAGAACTCAAAAACTGAAGGCGCATTACTGTTTCAATAAACTCATATACAAAATCTCAGACACAAATGAACTACGTCACTAAATTGTCTAGATATGTCTGTATACCATACAGACTAAAACTTAACATCAAGAACTTAGCTATGACACCAAACCGGTATCAGGGTACAGACCATGATTATAAACTTAAAAAAGAATGGAATCATAAATATATAAAGTTCTTCATAAAGCTTGACCCATGACAAAGACTCAATACAATAGAAAGGTATATATATATATATATATATATATATATATATATATATATATATATATATATATATAATATATATATATATATATATATATATATATATATATATATAATATATGTCGTGCCGAATAGGCAGAACTTGCGATCTTGGCTTAAATAGCAACGTTCATCTTGCCATATAGGACAAGTGAAAATTTGTGTATGCAATAATTTCGCCAAAATCATTCTGAACCTAACGAAAAAAATATATTTCACTGTGTTTGTTTAGTATTGAATTATTGTAAACAAATCTAAAATATATTAGTTGGGTTAGGCTAAAATAAATTGTTCTTGTTATAATAAGGTTAGGTAAGTTTTCTAAGATTCTTTTGGTGCAAAATTAAAAATTTTTACATTAACATTAATGAAAAAAATATATCTTTAAACGTATAAGAGAAAATTTCAGAAAGGACTTAATTTTAAATGAGTTCTTGCTAGTTGACCAGTTTTACATATTCGGCACGACATATATATATATATATATATATATATATATATATATATATATATATATATATATATATATATATATATATATATATACACACATACACGCAAAATGTTTCACAGACTCACATCAATCAGATGCACTGTATGCACAAAGCAAAACAATATATATCTCATCATGCAAAAACTCAGCACGTAACTTAAATACAACTGTGGAAAATACTGCATATATTTTCCAGAAATACGGTAGTTATATGTAAATAGATGGTCATACTGTATTTAATAACATTTATGTCATAGAAAATGGGAAACTGAGCCTGGGGAGAAGGGACAGTCGCCATTGTTAATTTGAATTGGATACAACGTTAGTGTAATGGGAAGGAATTCTCGTGCTCTAGAGGTTAAAATTAGGCTGACACCTCTCAAATAGGAGGCGAAATTGTTGGATGTGCATTCCTGCATAACTTGAGATATCAGGCGACTGGACAAGACAGCTCCAGGAACCTCAGATAAGTCTGTTATGTTATAACTCTGGCCAGTTGTTATTTTCATGTATAGACAGTGAGGTTTTCTGAGTATGATACAACTTAATCTCCAGTCAAATTGGCGAGTGTTATGATTAAGATATATTCTCCTTCTGTTATATAAATGTGTATTTATATATAATCATTTTTTAATTTAATATACAGTCCACAAATTTATATATTTACCAGCATTCCTGGTGATGTATATTTCATTTATAATTAAAAAGGTCCAGACCAACTTGTGGATATGACAGTGGTAGGTATCGAAGGGGACATTTTTTGCGACCTAGGTGTCCCAAATTCCTACTTGTCTAACTGATAAATAATAATTATCTTTGTTCATTTACTGTTATGTATATAATGATACATTCAGATAAATGTAATTTTCCACATTTAATTTGCCCGTTGGTCCTTCTTGAACCGGAGGTAATTAGTGAAGTCATTAATTAGTTAATTACTTAATAATTATATGTGAAATGACAGAAGGAGGTGGATGTTAAGTTCACAAATTTACTTTATGTGTAATGGATTATAATTATTACAATATTAATTTGGATAAGTCAAGTGTAGCTAAAGATTATATTAATGTGTATAAGTGTATGTGTAATTGATAAGCCAAGTGTAGCTAATTATATTAATGTGTATATTAATTTTGCAAAGCCAAAGTGGCTAGGATTTATATTAATGTATTTGTACAATATTAATTTGATAAGACAATTCTGGCCAAGATTTATATCAGTGTATGTGTAATTGATAAGCCAAATCTGGCTAAAGGTTTGTTGTATTAATGTACATTTGAAGTTTATATTATTTTCTTACATGTAATTGCTAAGCTCAAGTAGCTAGGATTTATTTAAAGGTAAGTTGTATCAGTGTTGTAAGTTGTAATCAGTGTTATTAATTGAGTTGAATTTAATACATTGCATCATGGCTGAAAATAAGCAAATTAATATAGAAGACAAACATGGAATATAGAGCAAAGAAATCATCACTACAAGCTAGAAAAGTTCATGTAACCAAGGCATATAATAAATGTTTGGAATTTATGAATCAAGAAACTGTGAATACTGATGATTTAAAATTGTATTTAGATGCTTTAGGTAATAGATATGATTCATACAAATTATATTACAACAAATATGAAGGAGATTTATTAGTAAACTGTGTAGATGAGACTGAAGTAGATCTCATCATTAATCAGTATTATGAATTAGAGGAAAAAATTCTTTCTTGTAAAAGTCAGGCCTTGAATAACTAAAATGTGTAAACCAGGCAGTTAATCAGTCTGCTCCAACAAATAATATGTCTTTGCCAAAACTCCCAGAATTATGTTTACCTGTATTTAATCCTGGTGAAAATTGGAAGGAATTTTGGTCAATTTTTAAAGCAGCTGTGCATGACAGGAGTGACCTAGCCTGTGTAACTAAATTATTTTACCTCAAAGGACAGGTAAGAGGAGATGCTCACATACTCATACAAGCCTTTCCCAATGTAGATGACTCTTACAAGGAAGCAGTTGACTTGTTGAAAGTCACTTATGGTAATATAGAACAAAGTAGGTTGGATCTAGTGAATATCATTGTTAATTTAAAATCCCCAGATCACACTTACAAAGGTTTACAGCAGTTTAGAGTTAAACTGGAGAGCACTCTCAAAACTTTAAGTAATAAATATAATCTGAAGGAATCAGACTGGTTATTGAGTGCCATGGTACAGAATAAATTAAGCTGTAAAACACTTGAAGGATCTCGAATAAATATCACAAGGTTATTTGGTCTGGAGGAAATAAGACTAGGTCTACAAGAATTAATTGTTCAGTTGCAGACCAGCCAACTAACTCATTTTAAAGATGCAACACATAATAACTCTGAGGTATCTGTCAAGTTTCACAAAGGGAGAAATTATCCCGATGTTAATAATCAAAATTCATTTCCTAAAAACAGTTGCATAGGTGCATATCAAGTAGCAGGAATCAGAAATAATGATTCTCAACAAGGTAAGAAGAATAAGTACCCTCCTAAGAGTAGCCCAGTTAATAAGAAACCAATCAAAGAAAAGAGAGATTGTCTCTTCTGCAAGGGTACTCATTTTTCTAAGAATTGCAGTGCATACAAATCATGGAATGATAAAGTTGAAAGATTGGAGGAACTTGACAGATGTATCAGGTGTTTAGGTAATCACAATGTAAAGGATTGTCATGCCAAATTAAACTTCTGTTATCAATGTCACAAAGGAAGACACCATATAGTCATGTGTAAGGGTCTATATGATAATGTTGATAATAATGATAATGTTGAAGATTGAGACACTTATGCAGCATATGGGAATCTTTATTCAGGAAACGTTTCGCCACACAGTGGCTTCATCAGTCCAATACAAAGAGGAAGGCGTAAGGAGAGGAGGAGAATGAGGTAATCAGTCCCTCAACCTGGAGTCGATGTGTTCAGTCCATCAATCTTGTAGAATGTACAGCATAGGGCCGTAAACGTGGCTTATATACTGTAGTGAGGTGAGGTGAAGCAGGCGGAGGCGGGGTCATAGTGGTACCATCCACTAGTCGAAGTAGGTCTTCGTCCAAAGGTTGAACAAGTGTTGAAGAATTCTTTGTAACAAGATCCCATGATGCTGCAGTGCCTGACAGTTGTGATGAATGGTTTGAAAAACCGACAAGTTGAAGATTGAGACACTTATGCAGCATATGGGAATCTTTATTCAGGAAACGTTTCGCCACACAGTGGCTTCATCAGTCCAATACAAAGAGGAAGGCGTAAGGAGAGGAGGAGAATGAGGTAATCAGTCCCTCAACCTGGAGTCGATGTGTTCAGTCCATCAATCTTGTAGAATGTACAGCATAGGGCCGTAGACGTGGCTTATATACTGTAGTGAGGTGAGGTGAAGCAGGCGGAGGCGGGGTCATAGTGGTACCATCCACTAGTCGAAGTAGGTCTTCGTCCAAAGGTTGAACAAGTGTTGAAGAATTCTTTGTAACAAGATCTCATGATGCTGCAGTGTCTGACAGTGGTGACGAATGGTTTGAAAAACCGACAAGTTGAAGATTGAGACACTTATGCAGCATATGGGAATCTTTATTCAGGAAACGTTTCGCCACACAGTGGCTTCATCAGTCCAATACAAAGAGGAAGGCGTAAGGAGAGGAGGAGAATGAGGTAATCAGTCCCTCAACCTCATGGGATCTTGTTACAAAGAATTCTTCAACACTTGTTCAACCTTTGGACGAAGACCTACTTCGACTAGTGGATGGTACCACTATGACCCCGCCTCCGCCTGCTTCACCTCACCTCACTACAGTATATAAGCCACGTCTACGGCCCTATGCTGTACATTCTACAAGATTGATGGACTGAACACATCGACTCCAGGTTGAGGGACTGATTACCTCATTCTCCTCCTCTCCTTACGCCTTCCTCTTTGTATTGGACTGACGAAGCCACTGTGTGGCGAAACGTTTCCTGAATAAAGATTCCCATATGCTGCATAAGTGTCTCAATCTTCAACTTGTCGGTTTTTCAAACCATTCATCACAATGATAATGTTGACAATCCTGACACAACAGTGGCTAATGTAAAAATTGCTGCTAATGTTAATAATGATGGTTTTGCTGAAGTAGCCTTACCTGTGTTACAGGTAAAAATTGATGATAAAAGGCATAAATAAAAAATGTAAATGCATTATTGGACCAGGGATCCCAGTGTACTTTCATAAAACGTTAATGTCTTGATGGTATGAAAGTACAGATGGGAGATCCCACAACTTTAAAATTATCTGGTTTTCTCTCAGATAAAAGACCTCAGTTGTATGACACTGTCTATGTAACTGTCAGGTTGGGCAATGAGAAAAAACGTGTTAATGCAGTAATTGTAGATAGACTTCCAGAGAAATACTACAGTAGGGCTTAGTAAAGCTACAGAAAGACTTTCACATAATGTAAACTTAGCACCTTCTGGTGTAAGTGATGATTCTGTAGGCCCAATAAATATTTTGATAGGTAGTGACTATTATGCCTCCTTTGTAAAGGGTATGGTAAAGAAATGCGGTGTCACCCTTTTGAAGACTGCAGGAGGCCATGTAATGTATGGTAGGATTCCTCGTAATAATAATTCATGACTAGAGGAAACTACAAATACCATAACTGTGTGTCTTACTCATGAAGTCGTGCCCCAGTATAATTCTTAAATAGAGGATGGTGTTGAGCCAGTGCATAAATTGTGGGAATTAGACAGCATTGGAATAAATGTAAATGAAGAAAGTCCAGACGATTCCTTTACTCAAGAACAATACCTGAGAGATGTAAAATTTGAATCTGGACAATACTGGGTACGACTTCCGTGGAGACTGAACCATCCAGAATTGCCCACTAATTACAGAATGGCATATGGACAATTAAAGGCTCAGCTCCGCGAACTGAGTAAGACACCAGAATTGTTAACTGCCTATAATGATACAATTGCTGAGCAGTTAATAAATTTATAGAAGAGGTACCTCCTGAGCAAGCCAAAATTTATGGTCACTATTTGCCCCATCACGGAGTGAAGAAGGATTCTAAGACCACTCCTTTGAGGATTGTGTTTAATTGTAGTGCCAGGAGTAACAAAAATGTACCTAGTTTAAATGACTGACGACAGGTCCGTCGTTGACGGAAAAATTAGGAGATATCTTATTAAATTTCAGAGTGAAGCACTATGCCTTTACGGCTGACATAAGTAAAGCTTTCCTAAGAGTGGGTTTACAAGAGGCTGACCGGGATTGTACCTGCTTCTTATGGCCTGAGAATCCTAGTGACCCACTTAGGCCTCTGAAAACCTTTCGCTTTAGGAGCGTATTATTTGGTGCTACATCCAGTCCGTTCCTACCTCAAGCGACGATAAATGCACACCTTAAATGTATGGAAAGTCCATTGAGTAAAATAATGAGCAAACAATTTTATGTGGACAATTTCCTGGGTGTGACGTCAACTGAAGAGGAACTGTTAATGACTTATGGAGAGGCTAATGAAATAATGCAAAGTGCAAATATGCCTCTGAGGGAATGGAATAGTAATTCGTCCAAATTAAAGGACAAAATAAGTAAAGATTTCCCTGGAGATGAAGTGCCAAAATGTAGTAATGTATTGGGTTTAACTTGGGATACTGAGAGAGATTTGTTAATGTTAAAACTTAATAATTACAGTATGCCCAATAAATTAACTAAGAGAGTTTTGCTTGCTGAAGTTTCCAAATGTTTTGATCCACTAGGTTTAGTGTCACCCCTTACTATAAGAGGGAAATTATTAATTCAGGAAGCATGGAAACTTAAATGTGCTTGGGATGAAATTCTACCTGAGGAATTCATTAACAGGTGGGATGAATTAATTGGTGATTATGAGAAAATTTCAATGTTGGAGTTCCCACACCAGGTGGCCAATCCAAATGGGAAAAATGTACTCCACATTTTTTGTGATGCTTCAAAATTGGCATATGAGCAGTTGCTTACCTTCAATGTAATAGTGTTATTTCTCTTGTTATGTCTAAGGCTAAAGTGTCTCCAATTAAATCATGTACCTTGCCTCAGTTAGAATTAACAGCCATTTATGTAGGTGTCAAATTAGCTAATTATATAAGAAATAAGTTGCAGGAGATAAATATTAGCGACACTGTAATTTGGTCTGATAATGAGGTATCCTTACAATGGATTCGTAATGGAAACAGTAAAATTGTGTACGTACAAAACAGAGTCGCTGAAATTAATCAGATGCAAGAGAAGTATAATAGTTTGGGTCAGCATATGTTAACATTTAATCATATACCAGGTGAGGAGAATCCAGCTGATTTCTTGTCTCAAGGTTTACCTTATGCTAAATTTGTAAATGCTGTATCATGGTTTAAAGGACCGAGTTGGTTGGTAAATAAAGCTAATTGGCCTGTACAAAAGGCGTATATTGCTCCTGTTGAAATTACTGTGACCTCCGCTCCAATTGTTTGTCCTCCCTTAGCCATTGATATAAATAGGTATTCTTCTTTACCCAAACTAATCAATATAACTAAGTTGGTGTTTAAATTTCTAAACAAGATGAATATTTCATTTAATTTTTCACATCCTCTTGAATATTGGATACAGAGGGTACAGGAGGAAATCTATGGAAATGAGATTAAATTGATGAGGGAAAGAAAATTTGTGAAAGGTTCCATAATAGAGAAATTGGGGCTGTATTTAGAGAACAATGTAATTAGGTTCAGAGGTAGGTTACAAAATGCTGAATTGGGTGATTATGCCAAACACCCTATCTTACTGCACAAAACTCATCATCTAACAAATTTGATTGTTCTAAATGCCCATAAAAATGTAATGCATGGTGGCGTACAAGATACCTTAAATTGTATTAGGGAAACTTTCTGGATTCCACAAGAACGGCAAAGTGTAAAAAGGGTGATTAAATCTTGTGTAATATGTCGCCGTGTGGATGCCAGATCCTATATGTACCCAGGTCCTCCACCATTGCCAAATGAGCAATTTGAGTCATTTAGCAACGAACTCTGCCTGGCAGTTAGTTTAGTTAGTTTAATATGTTTATTATGCACCCCATACCCATCCTGTGGGCGGTAGTCAAAAGATTACAGAGGTACATAATGGGTCCAGGGACTGGGCCTCAAAGTTTTGATAGATGAGCAAGTTACAGAGGTAATGAATTCACAATTTACAAAGGTAATGAACTCACAATTTACAAAGGTAATGAACTCCCGGGAGGTCTAGTCACAATCATACAAGTTACAAAGGTATTACAGATTACAGGGGTACACAATGGGTCCAGGGACCGGGCTCCAAAGTTTTGATGGCTGAACTAGGTACAAGGTAATGAACTCACAAGTTACAAAGGTAATGAACTCACAAGTTACGGAGGTAATGAATACTGTAAGAATGGTTACTTACGTTTATACATGGCTGCAATCATGAACAAATTTTAGAGTAATGAGCAATTCACACTTCCACACCCCGGCACAACTGTAGTGAGTTTTTGGTGCAAATGTTGATTGCTGAGTCTCTCTGTCTCACACACACACACACACACACACACACACACACACACACACACACACAAACTAAACACACACACACACACACACACACACACACCAACACCACACACACACACACACACACACACACACACACACACACAAACTCATACACACACACGCACACACACCCAAGGGTAACAGGAGTAATGAAAAAGCCAGGATGAGCCCATGGTTTACCCAAAGTGCAGGGAGGCAAAAACCAAGTGTGCTAGGGAAATTTGGAAAAAAATAGAAGGCAAAGGACCCAGGAGAATAAGGAGAACAGTCGTAGAGCCAGAAATAAATATGCACAGATAAGAAGGGAGGCCCAAAGACAATATAAAAATGACATAGCAGCGAAACCAAATCTGACCCGAAACTGTTGTACAGCCACATCGGGAAAGGAAAACAACAGTCAAGGACCAGGTAATCAGGCTAAGGAAGGAAGGAGGAGAGACAACAGGAAATGACCGGGAAGTATGTGAAGAACTCAACAAGAATTCAAAGAAGTTCACAGAGGAGACAGAAGGGACTCCAGAAAGACGGAGAGGTGGGGCACACCACCAAGTGCTGGACACAGTGCACACAACCGAGGAAGAAGTGAAGAGGCTTCTGAGTGAGCTAAAACCTCAAAGGCAATGGGGCCAATAACATCTCCCCAGGGAAATTGAGAGAGGGAGCAAGGCCTATGTGTACCCCTAAAAAACAATATTCAATCATCTATCGAAACAGGAGATTGCCTGAGGCATGGGAAGACAGCAAATGTAGTCCCAATCTTTAAAAAAGGAGACAGACATGAAGCATTAAACTACAGACCAGTGTCACTGACATGTATAGTATGCAAAATCATGGAGAAGATTATCAGAGAAGAGTGGTGGAACACCTAGAAAGGAATGATCTCATCAACAGCAGCCAGCATGGTTTCAGGACGGAAATCCTGTGTCACAAACCTACTGGAGTTCTATGACAGGGTTTGACAGCATAAGACAAGAGAGAGAGGGGTGGGTGGATTGCATTTTCTTGGACTGCAAGAAGGCGTTTGACACAGTTCCACACAAGAGATTGGGGGCAAAAACTGGAGGGCCAAGCAGGGATAACAGGGGAAAGGGACTACAATGGATCAGGGAATACTTGTCAGGAAGACAGCAGCGAGTCATGGTACGTGGCGAGGTGTCAGAGTGGGCACCTGTGACCAGCGGGGTCCCGCAGGGGTCAGTCCTAGGACCAGTGCTGTTTCTGGTATTTGTGAACGACATGAAAGGAAGGAATAGACTCTGAGGTGTCCCTGTTTGCAGATGACGTGAATTGATGAGAAGAAACACTCGATCGAAGACCAGGCAGAACTAAAAGGGATCTGGACAGGCTGCAGAACTGGTCCAGCAAATTGGCTCCTGGTTCAATCCCACCAAGTGCAAAGTCATGAAGATTGGGGAAGGGGAAAGAAGGGCCCCAGACGGAGTACAGTCTAGGGGTCAGAGACTACAAACCCACTCAAGGGAAAAAAATCTTGGGTGAGAAACACCAGGCACATCTCCTGAAGCGCACATCAACCAAATAACTGCTGCAGCATATGGCGCCTAGCAAACCTCAGAACAGCATTCCGACATCTTAATAAGGAATCGTTCAGGACCCTGTACACCGTATACGTTAGGCCCATTATTGGAGTATGCGCACCAGTTTGGAACCCACACCTAGCCAAGCACTAAAGAAACTAGAGAAAGTGCAAAGGTTTGCAACAAGACTAGTCCCAGAGCTAAGAGGTATGTTCCCACGGAGAGGTTTAAGGAAATCAAACCCGACGACACTGGAGGACAGGAGAGATAGGGGGACATGATAACAACATACAAAATACTGAGAGGAATTGACAAGGTGGACAAAGACAGGAAAGTTCCAGAGATTGGACACAGTAACAAGGGGCACAGTTGAAGCTAAAGACACAGATGAATCACGGGATGTTAGGAAGTATTTCTTCAGCCACAGAGTAGTCAGTAAGTGGAATAGTTTGGGAAGCGATGTAGTGGAGGCAGGATCCATACATAGCTTTAAGCAGAGGTATGATAAAGCTCACGGCTCAGGGAGAGTGACCTAGTAGCGATCAGTGGGAAAAGGCGGGGGCCCGGAGCTCGGACTCGACCCCCCGCAACCTCAACTAGGTGAGTAAACTGGGTTTTATACACACAGAAAGTTTTGGAAAAACGAAATATTTTTTTCCAAAAAAAACAGTAGTTAAAATTGAAAAAAGGGAAGGCCATACTGTTTTTAATTTTAAAACATTTATGCATAAAAATTGGGAAACTGGGGCCGGGGGGAAAAGGGAAAACAGCCCGCCTTTGTTAATTTAAATTTTGGTTTAAACAACGTTAGTGTAATGGGAAGGGAAATTTTTCCGTGCTCTAGGGGTTTAAAAATTTGTTTTGACACCTCCAAATGGGAGGCGAAATTTTTGGGAAATTGCATTCCCCCTCAAAAACTTAGATATCGGGGCGACGGGACAAGACACTCCGGGAAACCCCTCAGATAAGCCCGTTTTTTTTAATAACTCTGGCCATTTGTTTTTTTCATGAATAACAGGGGAGGTTTTCTGGTATGATAAAAACTTAATCCCCCATCAAATTGGCGATTTTTTTATGTTTAAATATATTCTCCTTCGGGTTAATAAATGTGTTTTTTAAATATAATAAATTTTTTAATTAAATATCCCGCCCCCCAAAAAATTTATATTTTAAACCAGCATTTTTGGGGTAAAGTTAAAATTACATTTTTGATTAATAGGTTCCAGAGAAATTTGGGGAAATTGACATTTGGTGGGTATCAAAGGGGGGACATTTTTTGGCAAACCTAGGGTGTCCCAAATTCCTACTTGTCAAACCGGATAAATAATAATTATTTTTGTTCATTTACTTTTTTTTTAAAATGATAAAAATTCAGCAAATGGAAATTTTTTCCACAACAAGCAAAACACACTTCATATCGCAAAGAACTTTTTTACCCCAAGAATCCGGTCATACAAGACTATACACATCAAAAATAATACAAAAAAAAAAAAAACCTACTATTTTTAACCCACTTTTCCCTGAAAAGTTTTAATGATCTTTAACGAGACCTTGAGCTCTCCCTCCACCTTAGCAAATAACCACAAGGGGGATGCCATAAATTTTCTCAATGAAAACCGGAAACCTTTTAAAACCCCACATTCACAAAACTCTTCACGACCCCCCCCCCCCCAAAGGAGGGCGACTCGCTGTGCCCCCCCTGACCCCCTCGAAAAACCTATAAAAACCCCCCTTAAACTCACTCTTTTATCATTCATAGTTTTCCGAGAATTCCCAAATTTTTAGCATTCTTTCCCTGGGAAAACCCCTGTTTCCCACCTCCTCCCAAAAAATCTCTGTTCCCGACACACTTTACGATAGAACGTCACCGCAAAAAACCCTTTCCCTTTTGCTTTTCACTATCCCCTCCCCCCCCCCTCACACCCAGGAATAAATACAAAAATCTACCATAAATATAACCCTAAAGCTCATAAACCCCCCGGGCCCTAACCCCCCCTATCTAGATTTAAAGCAGGCAGAACTGACACCCCCACGGCCATCCACCCTCTGTCCAAACCCCTACAAAAACCAGCACCTAACCTCCTCTACCCCCTTCGCAAAAGTAAACTACAGGGAATGCACCCTCATCCTTTTCCACAGATACCACACTCCCCCCCCTCTAAAAACCTGCCTGTTTCGTAGAATCCCAACCAAAGGGGACCCCTTTTCAGAAAACAAAACATCACCTCCCACCCGGGGGTTTTAAAACTTCATTTTACTAAATCAAAACCCAAAATACTTTTCCACCCCATAAAATGGGGAACAAACCCTCAACTGGGACAACCGCACTTTCCTACAAGCAACCTACACAAACCCCTTTTTTACGAACCTTTCTCATTTCCCCAAACCCAAACATCAGGGCCCCCTAAAAAACGTTTCGCTTTCCCTCAACTCATTCCTCGATCCCGGGATTTTTACCGGGAGAGAGTTCCCGGGGGCCCAACCCCCCCGCCCCCCCGGGGTTCGGGTGCCGGGCCCTCCTGGTGGACCCAAGCCTGATAAACCCCAGGTTTTTTGCGCGGGCCCTGCACGCAAAAAACCCAAAGTACGAGCCACAGCCCAGCCCGGGGCAGGAACCGACCTTTTGGTGCTTGTCCAGTGCCAGCTTGAAGACTGCCAGGGGGCTGTTGGTTTTTAAACCCCCTTATGTATCTGGGGGGGCATTGAATAGTCCCCGGGGCCCCCAAACTTATTTTAAGGTCTCTTAACGTCCCAAATGAAAACCCCCCTTTTCATTGGAGGGGTGTTGGGGATCGGGGGGGGGGGGGGCCCAAATCCCTTTTCTTTTGTAGTGAATGATTTTCGTGGGGCAAGTTTTGGGAATATCCCTCTAAAGGGGTTTCCCCGGGGTAAATAAACATTATCCTCCCCCCCCTTTTTCCGGGGAATGAAGGTTCTCTGTACATTTTCTTTGGTCAGCAATTTCACCTGCCTTGAAAGGGGGCTGTTAAATGTGCAGCAATATTCCAGCCTAATAGAACAAGTGACCTGAAGAGTGTCATCATGGCTTGGCCTCCCTAGTTTTGAAAAGGTTTTTTCCCTTATCCATCCTGTTTTATTTTTCCCAGCAGATGCGATTGATACAAATTTTGGTCCCCTTTAGGGAATGTGGGGCCCCGGGGGCCCTTGGGGGGGGGTAAAGGGGGCCGGGGGGTTCAAAACACGGGGGGCCCGGGGTTTGATCCCCGGGGGGTGGGAAAAATTTCGACACGTTTCCTTTTCACCCTTTTTCCCCGTTTCACCCCAGCAGCAAAAAGGTACCTGGGTGTTAGTCACTGGGGTGGGTCGCATCCCGGGGGCAAGATTAAGGACCCCAATGGAAATAAGTTAGACAGTCCTCGGGGGGGCGCACTGACTTTCTTGGGTTATCCTGGTGGCTAACCCTCCCCGGGGTTTAAAAAACCGCACGAAATCTTTTCTTATCCTCCGAACATGATCACTCCCGGTCTTTTTACGGGGGGTGTTTTGCTCTATTTTGTGGCCAGAAAAATTTTTTTTGTACTCTGATGAAGATTTAATTTCCCCCGTGGTTTAAACCCTATCCGAGTAATTGAAAAATTTTTCATCGTTTTAACTTCATATTGTTTTTCTGCAGCCCAAATGAAAGATTTTTTTGATGTCCCCCCTGGACCTTTCAGTGGGCTGCATTTGGAAACACTGGGAAGCAGATTCGGGGGGGTCCCCTGCAAAGAAGACACGGTGCTGGGCGACAAACCTTGTCTAAAGTCCCAAAATGAGGATGAGGGAAAAGATGGGAGCGAGTACCCGGGCCTTGTGGAGCAAGGGGTTTTTACCGTAGCCCGCCCCCACTTTACTCTGTTGACGACTACTCTTGTTTCTGTTAGTGGGTGAAATTTTAAAAATCCCTCGACCGACTTTTCCTGTTTTTTTCCCCTTTTGCACCATTTTGTGCGCTATTACGCCATGGCACACTTGTCGAAGGGGTTTTCAAATTTTGTATATATTTCATCTGGGTTTTTTTTTGGGCTTCTAGTGCATTTAGGGCCTTTTTCGTAAATGATCCAATAGTTTTTTACAGACAGGGGGCGGGCCTGTTTTAAACCCTGTTTTCCCTGGGTTTTGTAACTGATGGGTTTTTTTAGAAAGGGTGGTGATCTTGCTTCTTTGGGCCCCTTTTTAAAGATTTTTTAAAGATAAGGGATTTATGCTACCGGGCTGTAGTTTTTTTTGCTGTACTTTTCTGGCCCCCTTTTTGGAGGGGGCCCATGTCTGTTTTTTTTAGTAACTGTGGGACACCCCCTGTCCATGCTCCCTCTCCAAAGGATTTGGGAAAAAGGTTTTTTATAGGGGGTTCTTGGGAGTTTTTTGAAAGAACACGGAGTTTTCCTTTAGTCTGGCCCCGTCGTGTATTTCCCTTTCCCCAAATTCCTCACGCAACACTTCCCATTTAATAAACACACATTTACCCTCCATCTCAAAACCATCAAACCAAACCCACCCTGAAATTTCCGGTAAAATTTCAACTTCTTCCTTAACCAATCACAACGGAAAACCCCCAAAAATGTGTACACCCATCTTAAAGAAACCCCCCAATCACTGTCCCTGTAAAATTTGGGAAAAACAGCTGCAAAATGCCAAACCTTACTATACAATAAAATGTTTTCGACTATCACTCGCTCTATAAGAGTTAGGTGCTGGGGTCTCAAAACACCTAGACGCCCCACGATCCTTTCCAATAACCTATCCGAGTTTTCCACTCGTGCCGCAACCATGTCATCCCTATAAATTATACCACAAATCTTTAAAGACACCGCCATTCTTTAACAACATTACATCTCCCCCCTCCCCCCTCCCAAGAACCTAACCCATGCACCTTGACTTCGCACTATTTACCTGCATTCCCATGGCACTTCCAAATAATTGCACAACCTCATCCAACACTCCCATTGACATCCCTTCACGAATGAGAACAGTGGTGTCGTCAACATATCCAATTAAACCCGGCCAGGCCCTCCCACCCCCCACACTTCCCTCACCTGGATTACATAAGCTACGGTCAACCATTCTATAAAAGGGGTCCTGGAAACATGCAAACAATATTTGGGACATGGGGCATCCCTGTCTAAGTCCTCTACCCATTGCAATCTCCCTCCCCATACACCCCATACACGGGGGTCGTCCCACAGTTACTAAAAACAACAGACATAGCCCCACTCCACAAAGGGGGCAGTAAAGCAACAGCAAAGAACTACAGACCAATAGCACTAACATCCCATATCATAAAAATCTTTGAAAGGGTCCTAAGAAGCAAGATCACCACCCATCTAGAAACCCATCAGTTACACAACCCAGAGCAACATGGGTTTAGAACAGGTCGCTCCTGTCTGTCTCAACTATTGGATCACTACGACAAGGCCCTAAATGCACTAGAAGACAAAAAGAATCCAGATGTAATATATACAGACTTTGCAAAAGCCTTCGACAAGTGTGACCATGGCGTAAATACCACACAAAATGCGTGCTAAAGGAATAACAGGAAAAGTCGGTCGATGGATCTATAATTTCCTCACTAACAGAACACAGAGAGTAGTCGTCAACAGAGTAAAGTCCGAGGCAGTACGGTGAAAAGCTCTGTTCCACAAGGCACAGTACTCGCTCCCATCTTGTTCCTCATCCTCATATCCGACATAGACAAGGATGTCAGCCACAGCAACCGTGTCTTCCTTTGCAGATGACACCCGAATCTGCATGACAGTGTCTTCCATTGCAGACACTGCAAAGCTCCAGGCGGACATCAACCAAATCTGTCAGTGGGCTGCAGAAAACAATATGAAGTTCAACGATGAGAAATTTCAATTACTCAGATATGGTAAACATGAGGAAATTAAATCTTCATCAGAGTACAAAAACAAATTCTGGCCACAAAATAGAGCGAAACACCAACGTCAAAGACCTGGGAGTAATCATGTCGGAGGATCTCATCTTCAAGGACCATAACATTGTATCAATCGCATCTGCTAGAAAAATGACAGGATGGATAATGAGAACCTTCAAAACTAGGGAGGCCAAGCCCATGATGACACTCTTCAGTCACTTGTTCTATCTAGGCTGGAATATTGCTGCACACTAACAGCACCTTTCAAGGCAGGTGAAATTGCCGACCTAGAAAATGTACAGAGAACTTTCACGGCGCGCATAACGGAGAATAAACACCTCAATTATTGGAGCGCTTGGGGTTCCTAAACCTGTATTCCTGGAACGCAGGAGGGAGAGATACATGATTAATATACACCTGGAAAATCCTAGAGGGACTAGTACCGAACTTGCACACGAAAATCACTCACTACGAAGCAAAAGACTTGGCAGACGATGCACCATCCCCCAATGAAAAGCAGGGGTGTCACTAGCACGTTAAGAGACCATACAATAAGTGTCAGGGGCCCGAGACTGTTTCAACTGCCTCCCAGCACACATAAGGGGGATTACCACAGACCCCTGGCAGTCTTCAAGCTGGCACTGGACAAACACCTAAAGTCAGTTCCTGATCAGCCGGGCTGTGGCTCGTACGTTGGTTTGCGTGCAGCCAGCAGCAACAGCCTGGTTGATCAGGCGCTGATCCACCAGGAGGCCTGGTCACAGACCGGGCCGCGGGGGCGTTGACCCCCGGAACTCTCTCCAGGTAAACTCCAGGTAAACAAGTCACTATCCTGTATGCCATATGTCTCCCAGATGGTCTTTGGCAGTAAGACTTGCGCGGAACTAGGCGTTATCGTTCCTCTAAGTAGCTCAATGCCTACAGTATTTATCCGGCGTCTCAGACTAACCACCATCTTGACAATCGCAGTGCACCTATATTGTTTGCAGAGGCGTGACAGCACCACTTCACACCACTGCAGCCAGGTAACTGACAAGGGAGCTCGCCTACAAACAGCAGAGGGGTGCAGAGCACAACCACACTCTACAGTGATCAGGCAGCAAATAAATCATACCTAATAACTGTGGAAAATACTGTATATATTTTCCAGAAATACAGTAGTTATATGTAAATAGACGGCCATACTGTATTTAATAAAAATTATGTTTCAAAAAATGGGAAACTGCACCTGCGCAGAAGAGACTCGCCATTGTTGTTTGAATTGGACACAAACGTTAGTGAATAATGGGAATAATTTTTCGTGCTCTAGAGGTAAAAATTGGGCTGACACCTCTCAAATAGGAGGCAAAATTGTTGGATGTGCATTCCTCTGCATAACTTGAGATATCAGGCGAAAGGACAAGACTCTAATTAGACGGAAACAGGATATTACTCCAGCTAAGTGTCTTATTTTATGTTAGATTCTGGCCAGTTTCTTCATAAATTTTAGACAGGAGTTGACGTGATATACTTGATCTCCAGTCAAATTGGTGAGTGATTTTAAGATTATTCTCCTTCTGTTATATAAATGTGTATCTATAATCATTTTTTTAATATACAGTCCACAAACTTATTATTTACCAGAATTCTTGTTGATGCATCTTTCATTTGTAATTAATAGGTCTAGAGCAACTTGTGGATATGACAGTGGTAGGTATCGAAGGGGGACATTTTTTGTGACCTAGGTGTCCCAAATTCCTACTTGTCTATGCAACTCTGAGAAATAATAATTATCTTTGTTATCATTTACTGTTATGTACATAATGAGTTACATTCATATAAATGCAATTTTCCACAGCAACATATGTGTAATTACCCAGGATAACCCACTTGTCTGCTGTTATCATCAGCTCTCCGTCCTAAGTAATGGTAGATTATTAATTGCAGTCACTGTCGGTAGGGAAGTTTAAAGACTTTTAGTTTAATATGTTTATTATACACACATACCCATCCTGTGGGCGGTAGTCAAAGGATTACAGAGGTTACATATGGGTCCAGGGACTAGGCCCCAAAGTTTTAATAGCTGAACAAGGTACAAAGGTAATGAACTCAGGTAGATCTGGTCACAATCGTGACCAAGTTACAAAGGTAATGAATCATCCACACGTTTATACATGGTTACAGTCATGAACAAATTACAAAGTGATGAGCAATTCACACATGCACACCCGGTCATAACTGTAGTGAGCTATTAATGCAAATATTAATTGGGTCACACATACACACGAGCGCACACATACAGGTTATTGTGCATGCGAATCCCATGATGATTGTATTCAAATTGCTTGTTTCTCTCTAGGCGGAATATTGCTGTAGGCTAACGGCCTCTTTTTTAAGGCAGGCGAAATTGCTGACCTGGAAAATGTAGAGAACATTCACGGCGCACATGAGTATGGTAAAGCACCTAAATTACTGGGAACAGTTGAAGTCCCTTGACTTGTATTAACTGGAACGCAGGCGAGAGCTGATATACACTTGAAAAATTCTAGAGGTATTAGTGCCAAATTTACACACGAAAATCACTCCCTATGAAAGCAAAAGACTCGGCAGGAGATGCAACATTCCCCACTGAAAAGCAGGGGCACCACGAGTACACTGAGAGACAACACAATAAGTGTCAGGAGCCCAAGACTGTTCAACTGCCTCCCAGCATACATAAGGGGGATTACCAATAGACCCCTGGCTGTCTTCAAGAAGGATCTGGTCAGGCACCTGAAGTCAGTACGTGACCAACCGGCTGTGATTCGTACGTCGGTTTGCGTGCGGCCCTGATTCACCGCGAGGCCTGGTCACAGACCGGACCGCAGGGGCGTAGACCCCCCAGGTATCTCTGAGTAGTCCACTGTTCTTAATACCACGATAGTTCCACTTGAGAATTACATTCACTGGAAGACATTCACGCATCATAAAAACTATTTTTTAGGAACTTTTCCAGTAGAACCCATCGTACATTACCTTGTCATAGGTTATACATAGACGTCCAGGTTCAGCTATGCAATATGAAACTTGGTGTTTCTTGTTTGTCGTCGTAGTTGCATTCATGATGGGAATTTCTTAAAAAAACTGGAGCTCCAAATTAAGTTTTTATTATTGCTACTGTTGTTAACGGTAGTCAAAAGATTACAGAGGTACAAAATGGGTCCAGGGACTGGGCCCCAAAGTTTTAAAAAGCTGAACAGTTTTCAAAGGGATTGTTGTTAAACCTTTGTCACTTCATCCTATATACACTGAGCTGTATGACCTTGTAGGTTTAGCGTTTCTTTTTTTGTTATAATAATAACATACACACAAACATCTCTCAGTGTGTAATAAACAGTTATGCATTCAATCGAAATATTACATTTATAGGGAAGTGCTAAACTCTCAGGGTCATACACTTGGGGAATGGTAAGTAACTAAAATTCAGTCCGAAGGAATGGGAGAATAAGTCCAATTCCTGGATCTCTTACTTACCATCCACTTATTATAATCAAGGGGGAGCGCTAAACCAGTAGGATTATACAGCGCATGTGGGGGGGGGAGGAGGCGATGGAAGGTATTCAGGCTCAATTCAGGGAACTGGAATACAGATCCATTGCCCTAGATCAAGAGCCCATCACCAGGGTCAAGGAACTTCCTTTGACGGGACTTACCATCCAAGTTACACAGTAAACCTGGAGTTTACCTGGAGAGAGTTCCGGGGGTCAACGCCCCCGCGGCCTGGTCTGTGACCAGGCCTCATGGTGGATCAGGCCCTGATCAGCCAGGCTGTTACTGCTGGCTGCACGCAATCCAACGTACGAACCACAGCCCGGCTGGTCAGGTACGGACTTTAGGTACTTGTCTAGAATGCTTGGCTAGAATAAGTAAACAGCGAAATCAGTGTGTGTTGTTCCCCCATCAGTTAGTTACTAACAAACAAGGTCTGGACCTACCAGGAATATGCCTTATTCGTTCCAAATTTGTTTCACTTGGATATTAACAGTGGTATTCAATCAGTAATAGTCAGACAATATGACTAACTTCCTTGTTTCCACCTTAAAACATTTGTAATACAAGGTTTACTTGTAAATATATGCTATATAGAGATCTGGAAGGGACACAGGAATTACGTTGTTTATATAACTCAAGATATTTCCTCAAGCCAAAACATATAACAAATAATTAAGGATGACAGAATATAGTCAATCAATGAGACTTATTTCCTTGGTTCAAGGAGTATTACACCTTGCAACGATTGTAATATCAAAAGTATTCCTTATTCATAGTGTAAGAAGACCAAAACAGTAATTATTTTTAACACGTTGGCCGTCTCCCACCGAAGCAAGGTGACCCAAAAAAAGAAAAACACTTTCACAATCATTCGCACAATATCAGTCTTTGCAGAAGTGCACATGATGTGATAGTTCAGTTGTCACTCCAAACAGCAAATACTTATCCCAAACCCCTCTTTTATAGTGTAGCCATTGTACTTCCCTCCTTCAGGACTCAAGTCCGGCTAACCGGTTTCCTTGAATCCCTTCACAAAATATAACCTGCCAATACTCCAACAGCTCTTCAAATCCCAAAAACCATTTGTCTCCATTCACTCCTATCTAACACATTCACACATCCCTGCTGTATGTCCAAGCCCCTTGCACACAAAACCTCTTTTATCCCCACCATCCATCCTTTCCTAGGATGACCCCTACCCACTCCTTTTCTCCTCTACAGATTTATAGACCACGGCAAAGGCCTGGTCACAAACCGGGCCGCGGAGGCGTTGACTCCTGAAACCCTCTCCAGGTAAACTCCATGTAAGTCATCCTCTCTAAATGACCAAACCCTCCTCAGCCCTCTGAATAATACTTTTAGCAACTCCACATCTCCTAATTTCCACACTACAAATTCTCTGCATAGTATTTACACCACATATTGCCTTTTGACACGACATCTCCACTGCCTCCAACTTCCTTCTCACTGGAACATTTACAATCCATGCTCTCATATATTCCTTCTTTGCCTCCATGGATAATGTTCTTCGTCTGCACAGATACCTCAGTTAACCTCCCACCTTGTTTTCCTTCATCAGTTCTATGGTTTTCCTCGTCCTTCACATATCCATCTGTTGACAAGTCTTCTCCCAAATATTGCAACACATTCCTTCCTTCCATACTACCTTCCTCTAGTTTGATATCCATTTTTTTCTTATTTAAATCTTTTGGATACCCTCATCACCTTACTCTTATCCATGTTCACTTTCAACTTTCTTCCTTTACACATCCTCCAAACTCATTCACTAAACCTTTGTAAATTCTCTTCAGAATCTCCCAAAAGCACAGTATCATCAGCAAGAAGTATCTGGTCAACTCCCATTTTGTATTTGAAGCCTCATAACTTAATCCCGACCCTCTCCCCAACACCATAGCATTCACTTATCTTACAACCCCATCTATACGTTAAACAACCACAGTAACATTATGGAGGGATTGGTACAAAACCTGCAAATGAAAATCGCTCCTTATGAAAGCAAAAGACTTAGAAGGAGATGCAACATTCCCCCAATGAAAAGCAGGGGAAAACGAGTACATTGAGAGACAACACAATAAGTGTCCAGGGTCCAAGACTGTTCAACTACTCCCAGCCTACATGAGGGGATTACCAATAGACCCCTGGCTGTCTTTAAGAAGGCACTGGAGAGGCACCTAAAGTCAGTACCTGACCCACCGGGCTGTGGTTCATACATCAGCTTGTGTGCGGTCAGTAGTAACAGCCTGGTTGATCAGACCCTGATCCACCATGAGGCCTGGTCTTAGACCGAGCCATGGGGGCCTTGACCCCCGAAACCCTCTCCAGGTAAACTCCAGGTAAGACCTACTTTTACTGGAAAGTAATCTCCCTCTCTCCCACACAACCTAACCTGAGCCTCACTATTCTCACTATTTACAGCATTTAGTACTTACCACCTATTCCATACATTTTCAACATCTACTACATTGCTCCTCTATTCACCCTATCATAAGCCATTTCTAAATCCATAATAGCAATGAAAACTTCCCTTCCTTTATCTAAATATTGTTCACTTATATGCTTCAATGTGAACACTTCGTCTACACATCCCCTACCCATTCTAAAGCCTCCTTGTTCATCCGAAATCCTGCTCTCTGTCTTCCCTCTTAATTCTTAAAATAATAACTCTACCATACACTACCAGATGTACTCGGTAGGCTTATTCCCCTATAATTTTTACACTCTCATTTGTCCCCCTTCCCTTTATATAAAGAAACTATGCATGTGCTCTGGCAGTCCCTAGGTACCTTCCCTTCTTTCATATATTGAACAAAAATATCAACCACTCCAAAACTATATCCCCACCTGCTTTTAACTTTTCTGTCAAGATCCCATCAGTTCCAGCTGCTTTATTCACCCTTACATTTTACCCAGTGCCTCAAGCACCTCCCCCACACTCACACCTGGCTCTTCTTCTCTCCTAAAAGATGTTATACCTCCCTGGCCAATGCATGAAATCACTGCCTCCCTCTCTTCATCAACATTTAACAGTTCTTCAAAATATTCCTGCCATCTTCCCAATACCCCCAACTCCCCGTCTACTAACTCCCCTGTTCTGTTTTTCACTGTCATGTTCATTTGTTCACTAAGCTTTCCTATTTCTCTCTCTCCAAAACTTTTTCTTATTCTCAGTAAAATTTGTTGACAGCATCTCACCCACACTTATCATTTGCTCTCCTTTTGCACTCCCTCACCACTCTCTTCACCTCTCTTTTACTCTTCATATATTCCACCCTTCTTATATCACTTTTACTTTGTAAAAACTTCTTATAAGCAAACTTTTTCTCCATTATCACACCCTTTACCTCATCATCCCTCTTTTCTCCTGCACCCACCTTCCTATATTCACAAACTTCTGCCCTGCATTTTAACACTGCATTTTTTAAAACTATCCCACCCCTCTTCAGCTCCACACTACCTATACTCTTGCTAGCCCACCTTTCTCCCATTAGTTGCTTAAATCTCACCCTATCTTCCTCCTCAGTTTATAAACTTTCATCTGTCTCTTACTTGCTGTTACTGATTTCCTTTTGTTTCATCTACCTCTTACTCTAAACATAGCTACAACTAAATAATTATCTGACATATCTGTTGCCTCTCTATAAACATGCACATCCTGAAGTCTACCCAGCAACCTTTGCCCACCAATACATAATCCAAGAAACTACTTTCATTATGCCCTACATCATATCTTGTATATTTATTTATCCTCTTCTTAAAATATGTAATACTTGTTACCAAACCTCATTCTATACATAGTTCAATTAAAGGCCCCTCATAATCATTTACCCCTGGCACTCCAGACTCCGCTACCACACCCTCTACAACCTTTTCTGCCACTTTAGCATTCATGTCCCCTACCACAATTACTCTCTTACTTGGCTCCCTAATCACTCACTTATCTCCTCTACACTTCTCTCTTCTCCAGGTGCATTATTATTATAATGGGGGAGCACTAAACCCATAGGATTATACAGCACATGTGGGGGATGGAAGTTATTCAGACTCAATTCAGGGAACTGGAGCACAGATCCAATTCCCTAGATCAAGAGCCCCTCACCAGCATCGAGGAACTTCTCTTGAGGGGTCTCCAGGTGCAGAAACACTATAACCCACTTTCCACATCCAGCCTTTATTTTACTCCACATAATCCTTGAAGTTATACATTTATATTCCCACTCCTGTCATAGCTAATCCATCAACATTATTGTTACTCCTTCCTTTGCTCTAACTCTATTAGAAACCCCTGACCTAATCCCATTTATTTTTCCCACTGAAACTCTCCTACCCCTTCAGCCTTGTTTCACTCAAGAGCCAGAACGTACAACTTCTTTTGATTCGTAACGTCTACAATCTTCTCATTCTTATCATCCACACTGCATCCACGCACATTCAAACATCCCAAGTTAAAGGTTTTCTTTTTTTTTTGTTTTTAATAATTATTATTATTATAATCAAGGGGGAAGCGCTAAACCCGGAGGATTATACAGCGCCTGGGGGGGGATGTGGAAGGCATTCAGGCTTAATTCGGGGAACTGGAGCACATATCCAATTCCCTAAATCAAGAGCCCCTCACCAACATCAAGGAACCTTCCTTGAGGGGTATTTTTAATAAGCTATATAAGAGAAGGGGTTATTAACCCATTGCTCCCAGCATTTTAGTTTAATTTTACAACACACATGGGTTACGGAGGAAAGATTCATATTCCACTTCCCCAGGGAGATGAAAGGAAATAATAACAAGAACTAAAGAGAAAAAAAGCAAAGAAAAAACTGATGAGTATGTATACATAAATATGTTTATGCATGTGTTGTGTGACCTAATCATAAGTTAAAGTAACAAGATATACCTGTTATTTTATGGTTCATGAGACAAAAAGGACACCAGCACTCCTACCGAGAAGTGTGAATAAATGGAAGTAAATAGGGTGTAATTGAAAAATTGCTGTAATTAGTGAAACACTAAACGAAGCCTGAAGAGTAGGTGCTGACCTGTATTAAAATGAAACTAAATTTAAATCATAGCTAAGTGCTTAAACATATAATTATTATTATTATAATCAAAAAGAAGCACTAAACTACAGGGGATAAACATACGGGGGGGATAGAACATTGCTAAACACCTTTGAAAACACATTTAACTTCATAAGAAAGTACTCATAACAGACTTAAACATTTAAATTATTATTATAATCAAAAAGAAGTGCTAAGCCACAAGGGCTATACAGATTATTATTATTATTATAATCAAAGGGGAAGCGCTAAACCCGTAGGATTATACAGCACCCGGGGGGGGGATGTGGAAGGCATTCAGGCTTAATTCGGGGAACTGGAGCACAGTTCCAATTCCCTAAATCAAGAGCCCCTCACCAACATCAAGGAACCTTCCATGAGGGGTATACAGCTTAAACATTTAAAAAATACTGAAAAAAACTCTAAATTTAGCACTTAAAAAAAAAAAAAAAATTATTGGTGCAGATCATTTTTTCAACTTAAACCATAAATTACTATTATTATAATCATGGGGGAGCGCTAAACCCGTAACATTATACAGCGCATGTAGGGGGGGGGATGGAAGGTATTCAGGCTCAATTCAGGGAACTGGAGCACAGATCCAATTCCCTAGATCAAGAGCCCCTCACCAGCATCAAGGAACCTCCCTTGAGGGGTTAAACCATAAAACCTTAAGTTTTAGTTAGAATATACTCATTTTAATCTTATTTGATTCATGAAAATGCACTTTTTCAATCTGTAAGATTATTGTTATTATAATCTAAGAAAGTGCTAAACCAACAAGGGTTATACAGCATCAATCTGAAAGAAAATAATTTATTTCAATTTTCAAGATATTGCCATACACACAGGAATTTCAATTTCTTGGTGGTATGCCATAGTTAAGAGATGTCCTCACAATTGTTGATAGTTGATTGATGTGGGTTCGTCGGTGTTGTCCCAGCCTGGGCTTTTCCAGTTGGCGACATGGCAAGGCTCAACAGCTTTATCCTTGTACAGTAAGTCCTCTACTTACAAACACGGTGAGAATCTTCTGCATTGTATCATTAATATGTATATTATGCATAATACAGAAGGTCCCCAACATGTTCGTTAGTTGAAGACGTCCTGTATTATGAATACGTCACCCTGCCTCGGTGGGAGACTGCCGACTTGTTGGAAAAAAAAAAAAATAATAGACAATTCAGGAGGTCCCCCAATGTGCTCGTAAGTCGAGGACTTACTGTATTTAGAATATAATAATAATCATGGGAGAGCACTAAACCAGTAGAATTATACAGCACTTGTGGGGGGGGGGATAAAGAGGTACTCAGGCTCAATTCAGGGGACCGGAGCACAGATCCAATTCCCTAGAGCAAGAGCCCCTCACCAGCATCAAGGAACCTCCCTTGAAGGGACTGTATTTAGAAACAAGGTTCAAAATCCAGTAGATATGTCAAGGCCAAATGAAGTTCATTTTCTCATCTATGTTGCTGTTGCTACACATGGACATGAGGCAGAATATCTTAGCTGAAAGCATTTTAATTCAGAATGGTCCATAGAAAAAAGGGAGAAAGAGGAGGGAGAAGGTGGGAGAGCGAGGGAGGTGTTGTGTAAAGTATTTTTATAATCAAGAACACTAAACCCATAGGAGTCATACATTACATTCATGGAGTGCGCTAAACCAGTAGGGGTCCATACAGCACCTGGAGGAATTTATTATTATAAAGTTAAATTCTAAAACTCATCTGGAGGAACAAGATAAGGATTATATTCCTGGGGATAGTGCTAAACCCATAGGGGTGGTCATACAGTGCCTGGAGATCATTATAATCATAACTAGCCGCTAAACCCATCAGGGTCACACAGCGCTGATAGTGCCTGGGGAATGGGAGGCAATCGGATTCAATCCAAGGAAGGGGAGATAATATTAGACTAAGCAGTAAACCCAAGAGGGTCATGCAGCACTGCAAGGAGGGATGTGCTAAAGAGGAACATACAAGGTTAAGAATATGCAAGGGCCAGCAGTGTAGAATGCTCAAGGTAAAATTAAATCAAAGTTGGTGCAATAGTTAGTAGATAAAAAAGATACTTCTATAAAAAGTTTCTATAAAAAAAAGGTAAAGTCTCCATCAAAGGCAAGGGAGAGCACCTCTAATTCCTTGGATCAAGAGCTCTAAAACATCAAACTTTTGAGATAGGTTGGGATATTTTATTCTTATATTCAAACCTTTCCTGCTGCCTCCCTTCAAGGGTTGTGGTGCCTTAAAGCTGGAAAGATCTTGAATCAAGTTATTTGAACTACTCTATTTCTTCTCTGCCTTGTATCAAACTCTTACATGAATATTATGTCAATGATGAAGACCACAAGCACTCCTACTCAAAAAGGAGACTGTCTTAAAAGAGTAGTGTGTTGCATATAATCCTCAAAAAACCTTAATGCAGACCTTTATTATGGTATTAACCCTTTCAGGGTCGATCCCGTTGTATCACGGCTTTGAAGTCAGTGTCGGTCCCGTAGTACACCATGAGCTCAGCTCACTCGGATAAGCTGTGAGCAGTAAATTTGAGCCTAGATATGAAAGAACGTGTATGTGGCAAGCATGCACCTTAAAAAGAAAAAACTGCGACTGTGTTTCTGGTTTAAAATAGCGACTTTGCAGTGTATTTTCATGTGGTTTTTATGGTTGTATTCTCGGTCTGTCTCATGTGATAGAAAAGAAGATTATTAATATAATAAAAAAGAAGAGCTAAACCCACTAGGGTCACACAATGCTACAGGGCAGACAGTAATGCTGATCACAGAATAACAAGGGTGGAAAAGATAACAGAGGTAGACTTAGAAAGGGCCATGAGGAGTGCTAAAGGAAGTATTATCAAAGTTTAATAAATCAGTTGCAATCTAAGAGGAAGTCTGTGTCAAATTTATTATTATTATAATTATTATTATTATAATCAAGGGGGGAAGCGCTAAGTCCGTAGGATTATACAGCGCCTGTGGGGAGATGTGAAAGGTATTCAGGCTTAATTCAGGGAACTGGAGCACAGATCCAATTCCCAAGATCAAGAGCCCCTCATCAGCATCAAGGAACCTTCCTTGAGGGAGTCTGTATCAAAGGTGGGGCCATCAGGAAGGAGGGAAGATAAAGTAAGGGTGTTAGAGTGGCGACGATGTCGGACAAAAATTATGTGGGCTCGTTAATAGACAGGACAGTCCAATATAGGATGGAAGAGATATTACAGAAATAGAGATAATTCTGATTGGTTTCAGGACTGAAAATAGCTTGAGGATGACCTCAAAGTAGCAGAAATATTAAATTTTTGCCGATATTCCAGAGTACACAAATGACATCACTTGTCCGGTAAGTGTCCAATTGGCCAGTCTAATATGCATTTAGGAATGCACTGACATTTATACAATTATTACAATAATGCAGTAGTCTGCATAACAGTAAATCTGTTTTTTCTGCGAATAAAAATTCAAAATGGAAAGCAAGTGTAATATAAGAAGGGCCTGGAAATGTGATAAAGTAAGAGAGAAAATTATATTTTAGTGCCAAGAATGTCTGCATTGTTTATTCTGGACCCTATTTTGAAATAGGCATATCTTGAATTTTGTGTGAAATTGGTCAAATTACCAATGTCTGATCACTTTATTGGGTAATTTAAATAGTTGAATGGGCAGTTTCTCGAGTGCAATTGAAAGAATGGAAGACATGCTAGTGAAATAGCTAAGAATTTAGTCATCTGGAACACTGCAAGTAGTCTAAAATTGGACTAAAGTGGAAAAATCGTCAATACGTAAATATCACTGACGCAGCAAAATGCAAGAGTGTAATTTCATCAGTTTTCCGTCAAATTTTGTACTTTTTGTTTTATTGTCTTCAGAAAAACATTCTCTGATTTCACAACAAAAAGTAATTTTTTTTTTAAATTACCGAGAGATCCTGAGAGCAGGTTTGAGAGCAAGGGTTTCGACCCTGAAGGAGCAAAAGATCTATCAAATTCAAATTTCTTGATTCCAATAGTAAATACTCACCTTATCTGATCACAATGCAGACCATATGCACACCAATTATGCTTCAGTATTGAAAAAATGTAAAAGGACATATTTTTTTTTTTTTTTTTTTTTTTTTTTCAACAAGTCGGCCGTCTCCCACCGAGGCAGGGTGACCCAAAAAAGAAAGAAAATCCCCAAAAAGAAAATACTTTCATCATCATTCAACACTTTCACCACACTCGCACATTATCACTGTTTTTGCAGAGGTGCTCAGAAAACAACAGTCTAGAAGCATACACATATAAAGATACACAACATATCCCTCCAAACTGCCAATATCCCAAACCCCTCCTTTAAAGTGCAGGCATTGTACTTCCCATTTCCAGGACTCAAGTCCGACTATATGAAAATAACCGGTTTCCCTGAATCCCTTCACTAAATATTACCCTGCTCACACTCCAACAGATCGTCAGGTCCCAAGTACCATTCGTCTCCATTCACTCCTATCTAACACGCTCACGCACGCTTGCTGGAAGTCCAAGCCCCTTACCCACAAAACCTCCTTTACCCCCTCTCTCCAACCCTTTCGAGGACGACCCCTACCCCGCCTTCCTTCCCCTATAGATTTATATGCTTTCCATGTCATTCTACTTTGATCCATTCTCTCTAAATGACCAAACCACCTCAACAACCCCTCCTCTGCCCTCTGACTAATACTTTTATTAACTCCACACCTTCTCCTAATTTCCACACTCCGAATTTTCTGCATAATATTTACACCACACATTGCCCTTAAACAGGACATCTCCACTGCCTCCAACCGTCTCCTCGCTGCTGCATTTACCACCCAAGCTTCACACCCATATAAGAGTGTTGGTACTACTATACTTTCATACTTTCATAAAGGACATATATGTATATATAATAATTTACCAGTAGGGTCAATTAAAGCATATGGTAATAAAATTTTGTTTTATATTACAGTTTTCTGTTAGGTGGGCTAGCAAGTCTCACGTCTGTGGTTCGTGTTTGCTAACTCATCTTTACAATATCTACAACACAAGGCAAGAAGGATGTATGTTCCCATATTTACAAACCTGTGATAATTTATCTTTTAGAAATTTGTCACCGTTAATTTTGCAGTTTTCCACTACCACGAGAATGCTCAAATTTAGCTCATTATTAGTAACATGGTTTTATCGTGAACAATAAATAACACCTATTAAATTAAACTCTTCTTTAATATTAATAGTAAGAAACAATTTTATGAAAGAAGTCACTTGAGATTTAGCCTACAATGAGGAGTCCATCTTCAGTGAAGACGTGTGCTGGAACCTCCAAGTTAAGTGGTGCAGGACCTTTACGGATGCGGCCAGATGCATCATAATGAGAACCATGGCACGGGCAGTAATATCCACCAAATTCACCTGGAATTATATGACAAATCAAGATGATAATATTTTAGAATATTTTTGAGTACAATATACAGCAGGGCCCTACTGATATGGCAGGTTACGTTCCTGGCTACTGCCGGCCGGAAAGCAGAATGCCATTTTTTCCACTTTTTTTTTTTTAACATGTCAGCCGTTTTCCACCGAGGCAGGGTGACACAATCACTGTCTTTGCAGAGGCACTCAGATACGACAGTTTAGACGTCACTCCAAACAGCCAATATCGCAAACCCCTTTTAAAGTGCAGGCATTGTACTTCCCACCTCCAGGACTCAAGTCCAGCTAACCAGATATTATAATCAAAACTAAGCACTAAACCCACAAGGGTCATAAACCTAGATAAAAAAAATGAACAATTTTTTTTATATTTTGAGTGGGGGGAGGGGAAAGCATATAAATGGCAGCAAGTCAAATTTTGTATGCGACTTAAAATTTCAAATATCTAGAATAAAGGTGTACAATTATGCAATAGCAAAAACTAAATACTATAGTAATTATCAACCAGTATCATCCTTCATTAATTAAAAACTAATTTAATATGTAATACAAACTTACCAGCATCTGCAATTGGTACACAACCAAGATGGGTGCACACCCCAAGAACAATTAGCCACTTGGGATCTGTGCAGCGATCAGAGTCATGTTGTGGGTCACGTAAACTGCTCACATCAACATTAGCCTCAGTTTCGATTTCTGTATCTGTCCTGTAATAGAATTTTTTTATTGGAACATGTAGACATGCCATTAATTGTATTTTTAGAGGTAGCCAATACAGAATATTTTCACAGGAGAAAACACCTTGTATATCCCCCTAACCTTTTTACATATGAATATTAACATCACTGTCTCCTACAATTACTATCCTGGTTATCCTATCTTCCAACAAAATCAACCTCCCCCATCTAGTTTTCTTTAATATTGGTTCAACAGGGGCTGAGTATGTGCACATGTTATCTATGTCTCTTTTTAAAGTCTGCAGGACTTGTGCTAATATAAAATTCCATATATAATATACAGGGCTAGCAGTTCATGAATAAACAATCTGGGTGTTCAGCTATCATGGCAGCAATAGGATCGCTGAACACCAATTCATACTGTTCAAGGTTTTCCTTACTTCTTTAGAGTATGAATATTCAAGTATAGGGACAATACATACAGACTTCTAACTTGGATTTTGTACATGAAAAAAACATTTTTTATTTTCCAAATTTCTTGAAAGCTTTTTTGTTCCATTTGTGTTTCTTCTATCTGGTATCTATGCCAAAGCTACTGTTCTATAGTACTATTTTCTTGCATAGATTTCCTTGTGATAGATGTCGTTTATTAAGCAGTTCCATGACCCTATTCCTCTATAGAATCGTGTCCATTCATGGTATGATCACTTTTCACGTTTTCTCGGTGGGGCATATTTTATGTTGACCTTGTATGCTTTTGCATTTAGCTTTTCTATTATCTAATGCTGCCACTAAAATCATTCAATTGTTCTCTGACAATTTCAGGCAAATATTTAACAAAGCTTGCTATACACCTTCCTACAACCCTGATTTAAACTTGTTTATTGAAAATGCAGTATACGTATTATTGCTTCATTAAAAACCTTTTTTAAAACAAAACGTGGAACCTCAAAAATCGAACGTATCACATATCAAAACGTTTCAAAAAATGGACCATTTTTTTTGGGGACAAACTGTGCCCCCTATTACGAAGGGCCCCCCTTTTTTTCGGACCCCCGGGTAGGGACCTGTCTGCCCCGCTCGTCCGCGTCCCCGACGGGGCGCCGTGAGCAGAGTTTGTTTAGCTTGATGAACAAAAACCTGCGCTCTTTCACGCATATTACGATTATTCGTTGTGTTTAGTGTTTGGGGGATGTGAAATAGCTGCCAGGGGCCCCAAAAAAAACTTGAAGGGCACCCCTGTGGTAAAGAAAGGAAAAAACACCATAGATGTGAAAAGGGGAAATAATACGATGTATGAGAGTGGTGCGGATTTGTTGAGCTTGCCAGGAGTAGGGGAAAAAAAAAGGGACCATCGGTTCTATCCTGTCAAAGAAAAACAAATAAAGGGAAAGCTGTGTTGCGAAAGGGTGTTATATGGGAGTGGATGAGGTGCCTTCTTAAAAGATAAGGATTTTTTGTCCCAGGGAATGATGCCCAAATTTTTGTGAAAAGTACCCCCCTGAGCAAGCTAAAAAGCCATTTTTGTAACAAGTTCAGTGACAGAACCATGCCCATTTTAGGGAAAGTTAGGGCCCAGAAACAAGGCTGGGCAGTTATTTTGTGAGCGGGCCCGTGACATCAATGGCCCAGTGGCTTTTAAAAGACAAAAGGGAAGAAACCCCCAAAAGAGGGTTTTACCTAAATTCCTCATGGGGGGTTTTCTCCCTTCCAAAAATAACCCCAACCCCTCTCCCCTCCTCCCCCTTTCCGATGCCTCACCAACTTCAATAAAAGGGAAGTAAAAAAAAATTTTTTTAAATATTTACTATGTTTAATTTAAAAAAAATAGTATTTGTTGTATGAAAACTGTAAATTTAAACTCATTAAATGTATTTTTGTGTGAATATTTTTGGGGTTTTTGGAAAGGATTAAATGTTTTCCATTATTTCAATGGGAAAAATTGCTTAAATTTCAGACTTTTCGAAATTTAGAACTCCGGCGGCTAAGTTAATTTTTGAGGGTTCCCCTGTACAATATATCTTTCGAGCAAATCACAGTTAGTATTTTATAAACATTCATTCAATCTTCCATCAAAGCATTACCTGTGTTAATAAAAAAAAGGTTTGCTCTCCACTTGAACTGACAGATTTTCCTTTGGGAAGAAACCAATTTATTTCAAACTTTTTCCCTGGCCAGTCTCACAGAAAGAATGTTGGAGACAAATTTTGTAAAATATTTTTTAGCACAGTACATCCCCGAACAGTGCCACCCAAAAAAATTTTTTTTGAAACGATAACAGTGTTCATGCAAATTTTAAAGCGAATACAAAAGAAGAGATTGCAAGTACACATACCTTCTGGACATCTTTGGTATACAATTGGTTAGTAATCACCATTTTTTTTTTCTTTCCTTATGCCCCCTTTTTAATAGTCTTATTCTAAGAACAGGCAATTTCAATAACCATAAAGTGGAATTTTTTCACCAAAGTTCCCTTTTCTTCATGGAAAAATGCTGTCCCGAAAGATTTGTACGAGATGTGACCAAGCCATGGCTTCGTGTGGATTGTCTATTCATTCAATGAAACTTTACACATTATCTAAGTATGCTTCCTGTTCTGGATATTGTCTCATGGAGCAGAACTGAATGAGCAGTCACATGCAGCACCTAAACCATAGTGTGATCAAGCTTGTTCTACATAATGCTTCCTGCTTCCAGGGGGGCTCATTCACCACTAATTACAGTATAGGGTATTTGAAAATATAAGCAGGTATAAGATCAGGTTCTAATTGTACTCATTATTACTGCACACTTCACAAAAAAATGTAATCCCTAAATGTTAACAACAGCTTATGAAATCCTTTCTTTGGGGAGTAAGGTCATACCAGTAGATATTTTAATGCAGAATATATTGTCGAGTATTTGACATGTGGTAAATACTTTAGACAGGTTAGAGTGAAATTTTGCTATAGATGTGCTTCAGACCAAAATGGGCAAGGGTCCTGAAAATATGGCACTTTGAAAAACTGACATCTGATCAAAACTTTGTATAAATGGCTACTTTATAATAAACTGCAATAAAGGAAAAATAGTCAAAAAAAAAAAAATTTAAATTCTTCATAGTACATATACTATCATACTAGTAGTATCGTGAATCATACCCAAAAGCTAGTAACAGTAACCAAAAATCTTAAATTACATCCTAATCACAATAATACATGAAAGCCAGAAAATATAACTTAAACAACTAAAAATTCAATGTGCAGTCAAGATAAAAATTTTACATTCAATGCATAAAAATAAGGAAAGAGGTATACAATTTATACTTACTAGGTTCAACAGAAAATCAGTTATCTGCCTACACTATAAAAGGGTTGAACAAATATTTTAAATATGGTACCATCTATTTAACTCGTAAACGGTCCGAACGTATATACATACACGTTTTTTCAACATTTGAAAGTATGTAAAAAATGTAGATCTTCTTTTTGTTTCTTTACATTTGAAAATGTGTAAAAAAACTTTGATCTACTTTCTTTTTTTTTTGTTATATTTGAAAATATGTAAAAAAAACGTAGATCTACTTTTGTACCACTACACGTGAACGTAGATCTGCTTGGACCGTTTACGGGTTAAGTGAACTAAAACGTAAGTATGCCTGGGACACCAAAGTTTCTCAGTACAGTACTGATAGGAAAAAACTTCTCCCCAAAATTATGAGTTTTAACACACATGCTAGTAGAAAGCTAGAGCAATTCTTATTTACTAAAGCACAGTTCATATTTTTTTTTTATTATCACACTGGCCGATTCCCACCAAGGCAGGGTGGCCCGAAAAAGAAAAACTTTCACCATCAGTCACTCCATCACTGTCTTGCCAGAAGGGTGCTTTACACTGTATAAATTACAAGAATACCTTTAAAAACTATTTATGAAGATTCACATTTTGTAACACTCCCCCCTCTCACAGTGCGATTCGTAGAGGTGCCTATCTTTCTACTTTAACCCTTTGACTGTCGCAAGCTCCTTTCTGAAACTGTCATTCTATATCGCAAAATTTTTGAGAAAAAAAAAAATTCTTATGATAGAGAATCTTTTCCTGATGGTAGCGACACCAAAAGTACGAAATTTGGTTGAAAACTCACGGAATTACTCTCCCGCGAAGTTAGCGGTCTCGGCGACATACAGTGGACCCCAGAGTTTCATGATTAATCTGTTCCAGAGAGCCCGCTGAAGGTCGAAATTCACTAAACCATTTTCCCCATAAGAAATAATGGAAATAAAATTAATCCGTTCCAGACACCCAAAAATATTAAAATATTTTTTTTCAAATTAAATAAAGATTTACATAATGAAAACAATCAGAAATCAAGTAGTACATGCATTTAAAATAAATAATAATAACATTACACTTACCTTTACTGAAGACTTCTGGGTGGATGGAAGATGGGAGGTGGTGATAGGAGGAAGGTGTACACTATTGTCTGGAAGGAGAATCTCCTTCCATTAGGACTTTAGGTAGCAAGTCCTTATCTGGGGTTACTTCCCTTCTTCTTTTAATGCCACTGCGAACAACTTGAGAGTCACTGGACCCCTGGTGCACAAAATATCTATCCAGAGAGGTCTTTTTCTGGCGTTTCTTTAAGATTTCCCTAAAGTGGGACACAACAGTCATTGTACATGTTGCAGATACGGCTTGTTTCAGCTTGGTCAGGGTGATACTTTTCAACAAAGCTTTGCAACTCATTCCACATTCCACACATGTCCTTAATCACTGAAGAAGGCACCTCATCCACTCCATCTTCCTTCTTCTCTGAAGAAAGTTCCTCGGCTGTGGTCTGATGCTGTTCCAGTTGAAGCTCTTCCAGTTCGTCAGCGGTTAGCTCTTCCCTGTGGTCCTCCACCAACTCTTCCACATCCCTGTCACTCACTTTATTTACCAAAGGGATTGCACTAGCTTTCCTTGGGTCCATGATGACTTATTTAGCAGTTGCAAGCACTAAAAACAATGGATTATTATGAAATGTATTGTATGAACCCGCAGGGTGATGGTCACGTGTTGGTAAACAATGGCACACTGAGCGTGAATGGCGTGGGAGACTGGCTTTGTGCGCGCGGTGACGGGCGGATGGGTACCAGACGGTCGCCGAAACACGAGTTTTTTCAAGAAACTCGAGGCCAAATTTTTCCCAAAAAAACTCGCCGAAGGTCGAATTTCGCGAAAGTCGAGGCTGCCAAAACTCGGGGGTCCACTGTATATGCATCAGCAATTTCGCCAACTTTGAGCCCTGTTTTTGGCCAATTCTGTTGTTCCAGTTGTCCAAACTCATAGCTATTTCTTTAGAACTCCATTTTTTCTATCTGTTGAGTAAAAGAAACCTCCCATTTACCGATCTGAACTACCCAATAAAGTGGTCAGAAATTGGCAATTTGGCCAATTTCACACAAATTAAAGAAGATGCCAATTTCAAAATAGGGTCCAGAATAAACAATGTAGACATTCTTGGCACTAAAATAACATATCCTCTGTCCATTAGTCATGTCTCTAGGCCCCTCTTATATTACTATCGCTTTCTATTTTGATTTTTTATTCATACAATAAATACAAAATTTACAGTTATGCAGACTACTGCATTATTGTAAAAATGGTGTAAATAATATCAGTGCACTAGTGAAAGAATATTAGACTTCCCAGTTGACGTGTATTGGACGTGTGGTGTTATTTGCCTACTCTTGAACATTGGTAAAAATCGAACATTTCCGCTACTTTGAGCTCAATTTCAAGGTCGTTTTCATTGTGAAACTAATCAAAATCATCTCTATTTCTGTAATATGTTTTTTTTCATGAAAACAACAATACAACGATAAATACTATACGAAAATACACAGCAAAGTCGGCGTTTTAATCCAAAAAAAACGGTCAGGTTTTTTTCTCATTATGCACTGTGCTGCAGGGTTTTTTTTATGTGGTGCACACTGACCACACACCCTCTCTCTCAGATGTGGGCCTACCAGCTTTCTCCTGCTTGATTTGAAGCCGCTAGAATTTATGCGTATAAATACGTCCAAAACAGTAGCATGCAAGACGTATATATACGACCAAAACAGTCAAAGGGTTAATACAGCTTGGACATCTGGTTAATCCTGGCATCCAGTTAACAGCTGTATGGTTACAACGACAACCACTACAGTATAACAATGAATTATTAACAAGTTTTACTGCTGTACATTATTGCGTACTGAATTATTAACAAGTTTTTTAACGTTAACCAATATTAATTTTTCCAACACACCGTGTGTGTTAATGTCAACTTCTTAATGCTTATAAATCCAATCACAAATGTCTAATTTATATCAGTTCAAAAATGGATTATGTATAACTATGGATTTGTCTAAATGCATAGTAATGCACATAAATCATTAACATATTTAAGCATCTGCAGATAATAAATATACTTAATAATTATCCTCCTACTAGCATAGAGTAATAAGGTAGCAGACATGATACAAAATTTCTTACCTCCAGCAAGCAGGTATGTGAAAGTTTTTCCGGCAGTTTCTGATTCACCAGCTTTGACATGGGTATCCTTAACAGAATTACGTCGATATGCACTAAAGTCTGGTACTTTGATATCCGTTATGGGCATATCGTATTTGAGAGCTTGCTGAAACAGAAAATCTGTATGAATTGTTATAGACAACTTAAATAATTACAGACCATAGTTATGTAAGCCTGAATAAAAAAAAAATACCTTCCCAAAAATTAAACAAAAGCCTATTTAGGTTAGAACATTATGCCTAAACAAAATAACAGTAAAAAATAACTTTGCAATGTTGATAAGTTGAAAAATACAATGGCAACCAGAAGGGAAGTGTGTGCAATACCAGGTATGATACTGTACTTGCCAAATATCCCTTAGAGATATGAAAATTTATTCTATAATCTCATGCTGAAATTTCACATAAATCACTAGCTACGCTAATTAAGTTTATTTAGATGGCCCGTGGTCTGGTAGGTAATGCCCTTGCTTCATACGAGTGTCCGTGGTTCAATCCCTGGCACAGGTGGAAACATATTGGGTGTGTTTCCTTTACACCTGCTGTCCCCGTTCAACTAGCAAGCAAGTAGGTACCTGGGTGTTAGCTGACTGGTGTGGGTCACATCTGGGGAAAAAGATTGAGGACCCTAATGGAAATAAGACAGTCCCTCGATGACGCACTGCTTTTCTCAAGTTATCCTGGGTGGCTAACTCTCTGGGGTTAAAATCCATACAGTCTTATCTTGTCTTACATAGTAATACATAATTTACCCTGGATAACCAAAAAAAGTCAAATGACTTATTTCCACTGATTATTATTATTATATTATCAAAAGAAGCGCTAAACCACAAGGGCTATACAGCAAAAGTCCTTTAACTTTAATACCTAGTGGGGCATATAATTTTTCGTAATCATACAAGTCTGATAAAGTTCTAACACCACATAAATCCTAAATTAAAAAAAAAATCATCAATATGAAGAAAACAGAAGTTTTTGTTTTCTTTAAATGATGCTACAACCTTTCATCGCTCGTATTTATCCCCAAGTGCAGCTCCACTACTGAGGATCAAGAGCCCTTCACCAGCATCAAGAAATTCAATATGAGGGGGACGGGGGTTGAAGGAAAAGTTGAAACGTATGAAAATTCTGACTATTAAATGAGATAAATATCCAACATGGCTGACGGTGGATCAGCTGATCAAAACATTCTCCACTCCCACTCCCGCCATATTTTACCTAATTTACGTGATTTTCATGTCTCTACTACGACGAAATAGCATTTACTTCGTACCTGCAACACCTGACTTAACAGTGAGAGGCCGTGAGGGGCAGATTTTGGCCATGGTGGTGGTGGTGAGGACAGGAGGCTGGCTGGCCACAACCTCCACTTGCTGCCCATCAACTACACCCGGGATAATATTTCTCAGTCCTCCAGCCACTGCCTGGGACGTGCCCTTCAGGGTAGGGGCAAGCTGCCCACTCCTGCCAATATAAGACAACATATTGGTGGTAGGATGATGAGGAGCGGCTGTGCCGGTCTGGGGGAGAGGCTGGCTGACACTACCCGGCCTCAGCCGGACCTCAAACATATGAAACGCAACACTTATTTCGCCTTAATTTTATAAATAATAATCTTACAAATCAACAAATTTCATTTCTATAAAGTGAAGTGGAGTAGATTATGCAATTAGGGTAATTGGCATATATAAATTACCTTTATAGAGCCTCTTATTGTGGAAATAAGTTACTTTTTTTTTTTTTGGGGGGGGGTAGTATTTAGGTACAGGTGCATATAAATAGTCACACAAATTATCATGCATTGTAGCATATGTGCAAATTATCTAGGATAACCCAAAATAAAATCAGACATAGTGACTTATTTCCATTGGGGTCATGGTAGGTAATTTACACTATGTATGATAATTGTACTTATGTGTACCATACATGTGTACCTAAATCAACATATTTACAAGTACATGATACAACCAATATCGATATAGACCGAGCTCACATCAAGAAAAATACATATACCTTTACGATTAGTATATAAAGGTAAGCGTTAAACCCATAAGGATTATAACAAGAAAATTTTTAAGAATCCCAAAGGAGATAAGTCATTTCTTTACTTTTTTTTGAGGTTATCCTAGGTCATATACACTTGTAAGACACTTGTAAACATCTAAAATTGTGTACTGTACTAAATACCCTAAATACCCATACCCTAGGTAAGTCTACATAATATAATAAATAATAATTAATAATAATCTTTGTTTCTACAGGTACAGCGACACAGCTTACACAAACCTAGAGATAAATTACACCTTAATGATCCTCAAGCTTCATATCTCGGCCACCAAACAATGTAACTGGTTGATAATGGTGGTCCAGGAGGGAAGTATTTGTGTGGATGGGAGGGAAGGTCAGCCATCAGTTGTGTGGTGACCACCAAACATTTAGGTTGTCAAAGGTGGTGGTAGAAGTTATATGGTATTCATCTAGGTGCCCAAATGATGGTCTTACATATATCTTCCGTTGTTGTGGTAATGGTGAGTATTATGATGGTGATGGGTGAGAGTTAACGTACTCTGGGGGGAGAAGAATGGGTGTCTAAAATGCTAGACCCATTACATATATTGTTCAGGTACCTTGACTGAACATATTGGGAAGTGTCATGTAGAGAAATATGGGGCCTTACTGTTTTGGGTTTTATATAAAACTATGACCCTTTTTATCTAGATAAACTTTTTTTGGAATGGATGGGGATTTAAAGATTCTGCGGGTTCTTTTCAGTTATTTGTAGTTTTGCTTTACCTAACAAAGGGAGAGGTAGGGGTACTAATCTTGTTATTTACAGGGGTTCAATCCTCCACGGTGGCCTCGTTCAGAGACATAATCTGAACATTAAAATGGTATAAAATACCGACAGATTGTTAGGTAAGACACATATGCAACAGTTAGATACCTAACTGTTGCATATGTGTCTTACCTAACAGAGACATAATCTGTGGAAATTGTCATATCTGGACTTAAGTGATGTATATCCCGTATTTATACGAAAATGCTAATGTTGCTCCTAAAGAAAGTTATCGTTGCCCCTTTCCCCAGCCTGGTATGTTTATGTAGGTACAAGTACACTTGTAAAATTATCATGTATAATGTAAATTGCCTAGGATAACCCAAAAAAGTAGTCTTTGTC
>NC_069453.1:26140227-26241580 GCF_026875155.1 Cherax quadricarinatus
AAATTAAATGTTTTGAGAGTGGTCTCTTTTAAAGCACCTGAGATCTTAGATTTAGTTTTGAAAACGTGTGTTGACAGGCAAAAACCTCCCCTGTATTCCTGAGTATCTCATGTGTTAACTTTGGTTTGACAGGCGAAACCTCCCCTAGAAATGTCCCTGATGTAGTCTCATGTAGTGTATGGGGTGTGCTTGTGTGTGTGTGTGTGTCTTGTGCGGTTTTTTTTTATTGTTTTATGGTACAATCTTCATAATTTCCCAGTGTTTTGTGTTTGAGTATAAATGAAACTGTTAAGACTGTTAAAATCGAACAAAAATTAATGTTTGAGAGTGGTACACTGTAATACGGTGTGTTGTAGTTTAATCCTGCATAGGGTGGTTGTTGTTGCGGTGAGCTCTGTTTGTGTGATGTGTGTCATGTGTGTATGTGTGTGTTGTGTAGTGTGTGTTATGTGTGGTGTTGTGTTTTTATCTCTGTTTTATTGTATCTTATAATTTTGTGTGTGATGTGTGGTAAGTTGTCTTGTTGGTGATGTTCTGTATTATGTGTGTGTATGTGTTGTGGGGAGTGTTCACTGTGATTGGTGTGTTGTGTGTAGTGTGTGTTCTGTAATATACGGTGTGTTGTGTGCGTGTGTAATGTGTAATGGTTTTGTGTGTGTTGTGTAGTGTGTATTACCACTGTACTGTATGGTGTCGTTATTAGGTCTCGGGTTAAGTGCGATTCTAGTGCAGTAATCTTTGTCGTGTATTTTTTAATATATTTCTGTCATTTGTATCGCACTGTTTTAAATAAATAAAAAAAAAAATTAGCAAATTTTGAGTTCTGCCGAGCAAGCGAAATCTTATTAAAAGGAAAAGAAAAGAGCCAAGCAAAGAGCCTAAATTTTTATACTAGTGTCGATTAGTCATCTGAATACTAGCAGTAACTCCCTTAGTGGACTTCCTTAACATATTTTCTTCATCGCACTTAATATACGAAAATTTTAAAGATTATGAGTCGCACAAGCAAATTTTATTAAAATAAAAGGGAAATGAGCCAACCGAGCCTAATTATATATAATTGGGCCATCGAAGAATACAAATTTTCAGCCACCTTAGAATGACTACCTTTTTGGCTTCACTCCGGAATTTTACGATTATACAAAAGAACTAACTAAAAGGGTGAAATTTTCCGACCTTAATAAAAATAATGGCTGGGTGCAATCTCAGGGCAACGATAACTTTTTTGGGGATCACTTAGCATTTGTATTACATCTATACATCACTTAAGTCCAGAATAATTTTACGTAGTGTTACTGTTAGGTAAGACACATAGCACAGGCTGAAGGGACGATAATTTGCTTGCATTGTTTTACCTAACAATTGGGATATTCTTAATCCAATTATAAATTTCAAGATTATGTCTCTGAACGAGGCCACCGTGGGATTGAACCCCTGTAAATAACAAGATTAGTACCCCTACCTCTCCCTTTGTTAGGTAAAGCAAAACTACAAATAACTGAAAAGAACCCGCAGAATCTTTAAATCCCCATCCATTCCAAAAAAAAGTTTATATAGTTTAATCTAGATAAAAAGGGTCATAGTTATTTTATATAAAACCCAAAACAGTAAGGCCCCATATTTCTCTACATGACACTTCCCAATATGTTCAGTCAAGGTACCTGAACAATATATGTAATGGGTCTAGCATTTTAGACACCCATTCTTCTCCCCCCAGAGTACGTTAGCTCTCACCCATCACCATCATAATACTCACCATTACCACAACAACGGAAGATATATGTAAGACCATCATTTGGGCACCTAGATGAATACTATATAACCTCTACCACCACCTTTGACAACCTAAATGTTTGGTGGTCACCACACAACTGATGGCTGACCTTCCCTCCCATCCACACAAATACTTCCCTCCTGGACCACCATTATCAACCAGTTACATTGTTTGGTGGCCGAGATATGAAGCTTGAGGATCATTAAGGTGTAATTTATCTCTAGGTTTGTGTAAGCTGTGTCGCTGTACCTGTAGAAACAAAGATTATTATTAATTATTATTTATTATATTATGTAGACTTACCTAGGGTATGGAAGTAAGTCTATTTAGTACAGTACACAATTTTAGATGTTTACAAGTGTCTTACAAGTGTATATGACCTAGGATAACCTCAAAAAAAGTAAAGAAATGACTTATCTCCTTTGGGATTCTTAAAAATTTTCTTGTTATAATCCTTATGGGTTTAACGCTTACCTTTATATACTAATCGTAAAGGTATATGTATTTTTCTTGATGTGAGCTCGGTCTATATCGATATTGGTTGTATCATGTACTTGTAAATATGTTGATTTAGGTACACATGTATGGTACACATAAGTACAATTATCATACATAGTGTAAATTACCTACCATGACCCCAATGGAAATAAGTCACTATGTCTGATTTTATTTTGGGTTATCCTAGATAATTTGCACATATGCTACAATGCATGATAATTTGTGTGACTATTTATATGCACCTGTACCTAAATACTACCCCCCCCCCAAAAAAAAAAAAAAAAAAAAGTAACTTATTTCCACAATAAGAGGCTCTATAAAGGTAATTTATATATGCCAATTACCCTAATTGCATAATCTACTCCACTTCACTTTATAGAAATGAAATTTGTTGATTTGTAAGATTATTATTTATAAAATTAAGGCGAAATAAGTGTTGCGTTTCATATGTTTGAGGTCCGGCTGAGGCCGGGTAGTGTCAGCCAGCCTCTCCCCCAGACCGGCACAGCCGCTCCTCATCATCCTACCACCAATATGTTGTCTTATATTGGCAGGAGTGGGCAGCTTGCCCCTACCCTGAAGGGCACGTCCCAGGCAGTGGCTGGAGGACTGAGAAATATTATCCCGGGTGTAGTTGATGGGCAGCAAGTGGAGGTTGTGGCCAGCCAGCCTCCTGTCCTCACCACCACCACCATGGCCAAATCTGCCCCTCACGGCCTCTCACTGTTAAGTCAGGTGTTGCAGGTACGAAGTAAATGCTATTTCGTCGTAGTAGAGACATGAAAATCACGTAAATTAGGTAAAATATGGCGGGAGTGGGAGTGGAGAATGTTTTGATCAGCTGATCCACCGTCAGCCATGTTGGATATTTATCTCATTTAATAGTCAGAATTTTCATACGTTTCAACTTTTCCTTCAACCCCCGTCCCCCTCATATTGAATTTCTTGATGCTGGTGAAGGGCTCTTGATCCTCAGTAGTGGAGCTGCACTTGGGGATAAATACGAGACGATGAAAGGTTGTAGCATCATTTAAAGAAAACAAAATACTTCTGTTTTCTTCATATTGATGATTTTTTTTTTTACTTTAGGATTTATGTGGTGTTAGAACTTTATCAGACTTGTATGATTACGAAAAAATATATGCCCCACTAGATATTAAAGTTAAAGGACTTTTGCTGTATAGCCCTTGTGGTTTAGCGCTTCTTTTTGATAATATATAATAATAATAATCAGTGGAAATAAGTCATTTGACTTTCTTTGGTTATCCAGGGTAAATTATGTATTACTATGTAAGACAGGATAAGACTGTATGGATTTTAACCCCAGAGAGTTAGCCACCCAGGATAACTTGAGAAAAGCAGTGCGTCATCGAGGGACTGTCTTATTTCCATTAGGGTCCTCAATCTTTTTCCCCAGATGTGACCCACACCAGTCAGCTAACACCCAGGTACCTACTTGCTTGCTAGTTGAACGGGGACAGCAGGTGTAAAGGAAACACACCCAATATGTTTCCACCTGTGCCAGGGATTGAACCACGGACACTCGTATGAAGCAAGGGCATTACCTACCAGACCACGGGCCATCTAAATAAACTTAATTAGCGTAGCTAGTGATTATGTGAAATTTCAGCTTGAGATTAAGAATAAATTTTCATATCTCTAATGGGATATTTGGCAAGTACAGTATCATACCTGGTATTGCACACACTTCCCTTCTGGTTTGCCATTGATTTTTCAACTTATCAACATTGCAAAGTTATTTTTACTGTTATTTTGTTTAGGCATAATGTTCTAACCTAAATAGGCTTTTGTTTAATTTTTGGGAAGGTATTTTTTTTTTATTCAGGCTTACATAACTATGGTCTGTAATTATTTAAGTTGTCTATAACAATTCATACAGATTTTCTGTTTCAGCAAGCTCTCAAATACGATATGCCCATACGGATATCAAAGTACCAGACTTTAGTGCATATCGACGTAATTCTGTTAAGGATACCCATGTCAAAGCTGGTGAATCAGAAACTGCCGAAAACTTTCACATACCTGCTTGCTGGAGGTAAGAAATTTTGTATCATGTCTGCTACCTTATTACTCTATGCTAGTAGGAGGATAATTATTAAGTATATTTATTATCTGCAGATGCTTAAATATGTTAATGATTTATGTGCATTACTATGCATTTAGACAAATCCATAGTTATACATAATCCATTTTTGAACTGATATAAATTAGACATTTGTGATTGGATTTATAAGCATTAAGAAGTTGACAATAACACACACGGTGTGTTGGAAAAATTAATATTGGTTAACGTTAAAAAACTTGTTAATAATTCAGTACGCAATAATGTACAGCAGTAAAACTTGTTAATAATTCATTGTTATACTGTAGTGGTTGTCGTTGTAACCATACAGCTGTTAACTGGATGCCAGGATTAACCAGATGTCCAAGCTGTATTAACCCTTTGACTGTTTTGGTCGTATATATACGTCTTGCATGCTACTGTTTTGGACGTATTTATACGCATAAATTCTAGCGGCTTCAAATCAAGCAGGAGAAAGCTGGTAGGCCCACATCTGAGAGAGAGGGTGTGTGGTCAGTGTGCACCACATAAAAAAAATCCTGCAGCACACAGTGCATAATGAGAAAAAAACCTGACCGTTTTTTTTGGATTAAAACGCCGACTTTGCTGTGTATTTTCGTATAGTATTTATCGTTGTATTGTTGTTTTCATGAAAAAAAAACATATTACAGAAATAGAGATGATTTTGATTAGTTTCACAATGAAAACGACCTTGAAATTGAGCTCAAAGTAGCGGAAATGTTCGATTTTTACCAATGTTCAAGAGTAGGCAAATAACACCACACGTCCAATACACGTCAACTGGGGAGTCTAATATTCTTTCACTAGTGCACTGATATTATTTCACCATTTTTACAATAATGCAGTAGTCTGCATAACTGTAAATTTTGTATTTATTGTATGAATAAAAAAAACAAAATAGAAAGCGATAGTAATATAAGAGGGGCCTAGAGACATGACTAATGAACAGAGGATATGTTATTTTAGTGCCAAGAATGTCTACATTGTTTATTCTGGACCCTATTTTGAAATTGGCATCTTCTTTAATTTGTGTGAAATTGGCCAAATTGCCAATTTCTGACCACTTTATTGGGTAGTTCAGATCGGTAAATGGGAGGTTTCTTTTACTCAACAGATAGAAAAAATGGAGTTCTAAAGAAATAGCTATGAGTTTGGGCAACTGGAACAACAGAATTGGCCAAAAACAGGGCTCAAAGTTGGCGAAATTGCTGATGCATATACAGTGGACCACCGAGTTTCGGCACCCACGACTTTCGCGAAATTCGACCTTCGGCGAGTTTTTTTGGGAAAAATTTGGCCTCGAGTTTCATGAAAAAACTCGTGTTTCGGCGACCGTCTGGTACCCATCCGCCCGTCACCGCGCACACAAAGCCAGTCTCCCACGCCATTCACGCTCAGTGTGCCATTGTTTACCAACACGTGACCATCACCCCGCGGGTTCATACAATACATTTCATAATAATCCATTGTTTTTTGTGCTTGCAACTGCTAAATAAGTCATCATGGACCCAAGGAAAGCTAGTGCAAGCCCTTTGGTAAATAAAGTGAGTGACGGGGATGTGGAAGAGTTGGTGGAGGACCACAGGGAAGAGCTAACCGCTGACGAACTGGAAGAGCTTCAACTGGAACAGCATCAGACCACAGCCGAGGAACTTTCTTCAGAGAAGAAGGAAGATGGAGTGGATGAGGTGCCTTCTTCAGTGATTAAGGACGTGTGTGGAATGAGTTGCAAAGCTTTGTTGAAAAGTATCGCCCTGACCAAGCTGAAACAAGCCGTATCTGCAACATGTACAATGACTGTTGTGTCCCACTTTAGGGAAATCTTAAAGAAACGCCAGAAAAAGACCTCTCTGGATAGATATTTTGTGCACCAGGGGTCCAGTGACTCTCAAGTTGTTCCCAGTGGCATTAAAAGAAGGGAAGTAACCCCAGATAAGGACTTGCTACCTAAAGTCCTAATGGAAGGAGATTCTCCTTCCAGACAATAGTGTACACCTTCCTCCTATCACCACCTCCCATCTTCCATCCACCCAGAAGTCTTCAGTAAAGGTAAGTGTAATGTTATTATTATTTATTTTAAATGCATGTACTACTTGATTTCTGATTGTTTTCATTATGTAAATCTTTATTTAATTTGAAAAAAAATATTTTAATATTTTTGGGTGTCTGGAACGGATTAATTTTATTTCCATTATTTCTTATGGGGAAAATGGTTTAGAGTTTAGTGAATTTCGACCTTCAGCGGGCTCTCTGGAACAGATTAATCATGAAACTCTGGGGTCCACTGTATGTCGCCGAGACCGCTAACTTCGCGGGAGAGTAATTCCGTGAGTTTTCAACCAAATTTCGTACTTTTGGTGTCGCTACCATCAGGAAAAGATTCTCTATCATAAGAATTTTTTTTTTTTCTCAAAAATTTTGCGATATAGAATGACAGTTTCAGAAAGGAGCTTGCGACAGTCAAAGGGTTAAAGTAGAAAGATAGGCACCTCTACGAATCGCACTGTGAGAGGGGGGAGTGTTACAAAATGTGAATCTTCATAAATAGTTTTTAAAGGTATTCTTGTAATTTATACAGGAAACAACTTATAAGAAATGTGATAGTAAATGGTGAAAGTTTTCTTTTTGGCCACTAGCCTTGGTTGGGTGTTAATAAAACAAATTTTGGGGGAAGTTTTTCCTATCAGTAAATGAAGAATCTTGGTTTCCCTACTTTGATGTGTTTTAACCATAATGGGTAGAAGTTTTTTCACTTGTAGTGGTACAAAAGTAGATCTACGTTTTTTTTACATATTTTCAAATATAACAAAAAAAAAAGAAAGTAGATCAAAGTTTTTTTACACATTTTCAAATGTAAAGAAACAAAAAGAAGATCTACATTTTTTACATACTTTCAAATGTTGAAAAAACGTATATATACGTTCGGACCGTTTACGAGTTAAATAGATGGTACCATATTTAAAATATTTGTTCAACCCTTTTATAGTGTAGGCAGATAACTTATTTTCTGTTGAACCTAGTAAGTATAAATTGTATACCTCTTTCCTTATTTTTATGCATTGAATGTAAAATTTTTATCTTGACTGCACATTGAATTTTTAGTTGTTTAAGTTATATTTTCTGGCTTTCATGTATTATTGTGATTAGGATGTAATTTAAGATTTTTGGTTACTGTTACTAGCTTTTGGGTATGATTCACGATACTGCTAGTATGATAGTATATGTACTATGAAGAATTTAAATTTTTTTTTTTTTTGACTATTTTTCCTTTATTGCAGTTTATTATAAAGTAGCCATTTATACAAAGTTTTGATCAGATGTCAGTTTTTCAAAGTGCCATATTTTCAGGACCCTTGCCCATTTTGGTCTGAAGCACATCTATAGCAAAATTTCACCTAACCTGTCTAAAGTATTACCAATTTTGGGGGAAATTTTTTTTAAAAAAAGGGGGGGTTTTTTTTTTAAATTTTTTTAACCCCCTTTAAAAATAAAAACCTTTTTAAAAAAAATTTTTTTTCCCCCCTTTTAACCCGGGGGGCCCCCAAAAAAAAATTTTTCCCCCCCCCCAAAAAAACCCCCCCCCCCCCCTTTTTTTAACAAAGAAACCCCCCCAAAATTTTTTTCCCTTTTTTAAAAAAAACCCCCCTTTTTAAAATTTTAAAAAAAAAAAAAGGGAATCCCCCCCTTTTAAAAAAAAAAAAATTTTTTTTTTTTTTTCCCCCCCCCAAAATTTGCCCCCCCCCAAAAAGGGTTTTTTTGGGGAAAAAACCAAATTTTTTTAAATTTTTTTGGGGGGAAAAAATTTTTTCAAACCCCCTTTTTTTGGGGTTTTTTTTTTTTGTTAAAAAAAAAATTTTTTTTCCCAAAAATTTTTTTTATTTTTTTTTTTTCCCCCCCTTTTTAATTTTTTTTAAAATTTTTTTTTTTTTTTTAACCCTTTTTAAAATTTTTTTTAAATTTTTTTAAAATTTTTTTTTTTTTTTTTTTTTTTTTTTTTTCCCCCTTTTAAAAATTTAAAATTTCGTTTTTTTTTTTTAAAAACCCCCTTTGGGAAAAAAAATTTTTTTAATTTTTTAAAAATTTTTTTTTCCCCCCCCAAAAAACCCCCAAATTTTTTAAAAACCCCAAAAATTAAAAAAAAGGGAAAACCCTTTTTAAAAATTTTTTTTTTTTTTTAAAAAAAAAATTTAAAAAAAATTTTTTTTTTCCCCCCAAAAAAAAAGGGGGGCCCCCCCCCCCCCCCCCCCCTTTTTCCCAAATTTTTTTTTCCTTTTTTTTTGGTTTTTGGGGAAAAAAAAAAAAAAATTTTCCTTTAAAAACCCCCAAAAAAGGAAAATTTTCCCCAATTTTTTTTTTTTTCCCCTTTCCATTTTTTTTTAAAAAATTTCCACCCCCTTAATTTTTTTTTTTTTGGTTTTAAAAAGGGGGAAATTTTTTTAAAAAAAATTTTTAAAAATTTTTAAAAGGAAAAAAAAAATTTTTTTCCCCCTTTAAAAAAAACCTTTTTCCCTTTATTTTTTTTTTTTTTTTTTTTAAAACCCCAAAACCCAAATTTTTTCCCCCCCCAAAATTTTTTCCCCCCAAAAGAAAAAAATTTTTTTTAAAAAAATTTTTTTTTTAAAAAAAATTTTTAATTCCCAAAAATTTTTTTTTTTTGGGGTTTTTTCCTTTTTTTAATTTTTTTTTAAAAAAAAAATTTTTAAAAAAAGGGGGTTTTTTTTAAAAAAAATTTTTTTTTTAAAAAATTTAAAAAAAAAATTTTTTTTCCCAAAAAAAAAAAATTTAAACTTTTAAATTTTAAAAAACCCCTTTTTTAATTTTTCCCCAAAAAAAATTTTTTAAAATTTTTTTTTAAAAAAAATTTTTTTTCCCCCCTTTTTTTTTTGGAAGAAAAAAAAAAAAAAATTTTGGAAAAAAAAACCCCAAAACCCCCCGGGGGGTTTTTCCCCCCCCCTTTTTTTTTAAAAATTTTATTTTTCCCCCTTTTTAAAAATTTTCCCTTTAAATTTTTTTTCCCAACAAAAAAAGGGGGTTTTAAAACCCTTTTAAAAAGGGGGGAAAATTTTTTAAACCTTTTTTTTTTCCCAAACAAAAAAAAAAAAAATTTCCCCCCCAAACATACCCCTTTTTTTTTAAAAAATTTTTCTTAAATTTTAAAAACCCCCCCCCTTTTAATTTTTTTTTAAAAAAACCCCCCCTTTTTTTCCCCCCCCCAAAAACCCCCCCCTTTTTAAAAAAAAACCCTTTTTCTTTTTTTTCCCCTTTCCTTTAAAAAAAACCCCTAAAAAATTTTTTCCCCCTTTTTTCCCCCCCCAAAAAAAAAGAAAATTTTCCCCCCCCTTTTTTAAAAAAAAAAAAACCTTTTTTTGGGGGCCCCCCCCCCCCCCCCCCAAAAATTTTTTTTTAAAAATTTTTTTTTCCCCAAAAACCCCCCTTTGTTTTTTTTGGGCCAAAAAATTTTTTTTTTTTTTTTTTTTCCTTTTTTTAAAAACCCCAAAAAAAAAACCCCTTTTTAATAAAAAAAAAATTTTTTTAAAAGGGTTAAAAACTTTTTTAAAACCCAAATTTTTGGGGAAAATTAAAAATTGGGAAAAAATTAAAAAAAAAGGGAAAAACAAAAAAAAAAACCAAAAAAGGGGTTAAAACCGGGGAAAAAGGGATTTAAAAAAAGGGGGGAAATTTTTTAAAAAAACCCCAAAAAAAATTAATAAAAAAATTTTTAAAAAAAAAAAAAAAAAAAAAAAAAAAATTTGGAAAAAAATTTTTTTTAAAAAAAAATTTAAAAAAAATTGTTTTTTTTTAAAACCCTTTTTTTAAAAAAAAAAAATTTTTTTTTAAAAAAAAACCTTTCGGAAAGGTTCCCCCCTTTTTTTTTTTGGGGGGGCCCCCGAATTTTTTTAAATTTTTAAAAATTTTTTTTTTTGGGGAAAAAGGGGGAAAAAAAAAATTTAAAAATTTAAAAAAAGGGGGGCCTTTTTGGGAAAGGGGGGGGGGGGTTTTTTTTTTTGGGGAAAAGGGAAAAAAATTTTTAAAAAGGGGGGGGGAAAAAAAATTTTTTGGGAAAAATTTTAAAGGGTTTTTTAAAAAAAAATTTTTTGGATTCAAAAATTTCCAAAAAAAAACCTAAACCAAAAAAAAAAAATTTTTTTAAAATTTTGGGGTTTTGGGGGGGAAAAAGGGGGTTTTCCCCCCCCTTTTAACCCCGGGGAAAATTTTTTTTTGGGGGGCCCCTTTGGGGTTTTTTTTAAAATTTTTTTTTTAAAATTTAAAAAAGGGGGGTTTTTAATTTTTAAAATTTTGGTTTTTTTTAAAAATTTTTTTTTTTGTTTTAAAAAAAAAAAATTTTTTTTCCCCAAAAAATTTTCCCCCCCCCTTTTTTTTTTTTAAAAAAAAAAAATTTTTTTTTTTTTGGGGGTTTAGGGGGGTTTTTTTTTTTTTTTAAAAAATTTGGTTGGGCCTTTTTTCCCCCCCTTTTTTTTTGGGGGGTTTGCTTTTGGGGGGTTTTAAAAAACGGGGTTTTTTTAAAAAAAAAAAAGGGGGGCCCCCCGGGGGGGGAAAAAGGTTAAAAAAAAAAAAAAAGGGGGGGTTTTTTTTGGGGGAAAAAAGGGGAAAAAAGGGGGGTTTTTTTAAAAAAAAAATTTAAAATTTATTTTTTTTAAAAAAAAGGGGTGTTTTGGGGGGCCCCATTTTTTTTTGGCCCTTTTTTTCCCCCCCCCGGGGGAAAAAACCCCCAAAGAGGGAAACCCCTTTTTAAAACCCCGGTTTTTTTTAAAAAAAAATTTTTTTACTATTAATATTAAAGAAAAGTTTAATTTAATAGGTGTTATTTTTTGTAACCCATAAAAACCAAATTTTCTTTTAATGAGCTAAATTTTAGCATTCTCGTGGTAGGGAAAACTGCAAAAATTTCCCGGGGACAAAATTTTTAAAAGATAAATTTCACAGGGTTTTTAAATATGGGAAAAATACATCCCTTTTTGCCTTGTGTTTTAGATTTTGTAAAGATAGTTGCAAACACAAAACAGAGTGAGACTTGCTAGCCCACCTAACAGAAAAAATGTAATATAAAAAAAAAATTTTATTTTAAAATTTTCTTTTAAAGGGCCCCCCTGGAAATTATTAATTTTTACATATATGTCCTTTTTGAAAGTATGAAAAATAAAAGGGAGAACCCAAAACCCCTTTTATGGGTTTTGAAAACTTGGGGGGTTTAAAAGCAGCAGGAGGAGACGGTTGGAGGCGTGGAGATGTTTTTAAGGGGAATGTGTGGGGTAAATATTAAGCAGGGAAAATTCCCGGGAGGGGGTGGAAATTAAAGGGGAAAAGGGGGTTTGGGGGGTTTTAAATTTATTAAAATCCCCCCGAAAGGGCCCGAAAATTTTTAGTGGGTTTGGGCATTTTTGAGAGAATGGATCAAAGTAGAAGACCGGAAAGCCCCTAAAAATTTTAAAGGGGGAAGGGAAGGGGGGGTAAAGGGGGGCCCCGAAAGGGTTGGAAAAGAGGGGGTAAAAAGGGGGTTTTTGGGTAAGGGGGTTGGACTTCCCCGCAAGCGTGCGTGAGCGTGGTTTGATAGGAAATGAATGGAGGGCGAATGGTACTTGGGGCCCGACTTTTGTTTTTGGGGTTTTGAGCGGGTAATATTGTGAAGGGGTTCAGGGAAACCGGGTTTTTTTTCTATAGTCGGAAATTTAGTCCTGAAATGGGGAAATAAAATGCCTGCACTTTAAAAAGGGGGGGTTTTTTGGGGTATTGGAGTTTGGAAGGGGTATGTTGTGTATCTTTATAGGGTATCTTTTTAGACTGTTTTTTTGGCCCCCTCGCCAAAAAAAGTGTAATGTGCGAGTTTTGGTGAAAAATTTTGAATGATGAGAAAGTATTTTTTTTTTGGGGGGTTTTTTTTCTTTTTTTTGGGCACCCCCGCTCGGTGGGAGACGCCCCAATTTTTGAAAAAAAAAAAAAAAAAAAAAAAAAAAATTTCCTTTTACATTTTTTCCCAAAATGAAGCATAATTTGGGGGGCATATGGTCTGCATTTTTGATCAGTAAGGTGATATTTACTATTGGAATCAAGAAATTTGAATTTTATAAAATCTTTTGCCCCCTTCAGGGTCGAAAACCCCTTTCTCTAAACCCGTCTCAGGAACTCCGGGAATTTAAAAAAAAAAAATTTCTTTTTGTTGTGAAATCAGAGAAAGTTTTTCTTAAAACAAAAAAACCCAAAAAATACAAAATTTTCCCGGGAAAAATGATGAAATTTTTCACTCTTGCAATTTTTCTGCGTCAGTGATAATTTTGTATTGACGATTTTCCACTTTATTTCCCAAATTTTTGGGTACTTGCAGTGTTCCAAGGGTACAAATTTCCCCTTTGCCCATTTTTACTAGCAAGTCTTCCATTCTTTTCCCCCAAATTTTTCTCGGGAAAATCCCCTTCAAAAATATTTTTAAATTTTTCCCCAAAAAAGTGATCAGAATTTGGAAAATTTGACCCAAATTTTACCCCAAAATTCAAAATATGCCTATTTCAAAAAAAGGGTTTCCCGAATAAACAATTCAGACATTTTGGCACTAAAAAAATAATTTTCTCTCTTTCTTTAAACACATTTTTCCAAAGGGCCCCTTTTTATATTACACTTGGGTTTCCATTTTGAATTTTTATTTTGCAAAAAAACGATTTACTGTTTGGGGGAAATACTGCATTTTTGTAATAATTGTATAAAAGTCAGTGCATTCCCAAATGGGATATTAATGGGGCCCAAATTTGGGCACTTACCGGAAAAAGTGATGTCCTTTTTTGTTTCTCTGGAATTCGGCAAATTTAATATTTCTGTCTTTGAGGTCATCCTCAAGCTATTTTCAGTCCCGAAAACCCTTCCCGAATTATCTCTATTTCTGTAATATCCCCTTCCACCTATATTGGGCTGTCCCCGTCAATTACGGGGCCCCATAATTTTTGTCCGACATCGTCGCCCTCTAAACCCTTACTTTAAACTTCCCTCCTTCCTGATGGCCCCACCCTTTGATACAGGCCCCCCCAAGGAAAGGGGGCCTTTATGCGAGAGGGGCTCTTTAAACCTTTGGGGAATTTGGGTCTGTGCTCCCGTTCCCCGAATTAAGGGCCCGGTTTCCTTTAAAATCTCCCCACCCGGCGCTGTATAAACCTACGGACTTAGCGCTTCCCCCCCTTTATTAAAAATTAAAAATAATTTAATAAATTAAAAAAAAAAATTTTACACAGACCTTTCCCTTTTGATTGCAAAATGATTTTTTTTAAAATTTGATAATTTCTTCCCTTTTGCACTTCCCCATGGCCCCTTTTTAAATCTACCTCCCGTTTTTTTTCCCCCTTGTTATTCTGTGATCAGCATTACCCGCTGCCCCGGGAGCATTGTGTGACCCTTAATTTGGGTTTTAAACTCTTTTTTTTATTATATTTAAAAATCTTCTTTCTATCAATGAGACAGACCCAGAATTTTCAACCCTAAAAAAACCCCATGAAAAAAAACTGCAAATTTGTATTTTTTTAAAAGAAACACAAATCGCAGTTTTTTTTTTTTTTAAGGTGCAAGCTTTCCACATACACTTTTTTTCATTCTAGGCTCAAAAATTTTGCTCACAGCTTATCCGAGTGAGCTGAGCTGGTTTTAATACGGGGCCGGGCACGACTTCAAAGCCGTGATCCCAAAGGGATCGACCCTGAAAGGGTTTAAAAACCCTTTAAAAAAGGGCTTTCATTAAGGTTTTTTGGGATTATATGCAACACACTACAACTTTTAAAAACAGTCTCCCTTTTTTAGTAGGGTGCTTGTGGGTTTTACATTTACATAATTTCATGTAAGAGTTTTATAAAAGGGAGAAAAAGAAATAGGTAGTTCAAAAAAACTTGATTCAAAAATCTTTCCAGCTTAAGGCACCACAACCCTTTAAGGGAGGCAGCAGGAAAGGTTTTAAATAAGAATTTAAAAAATTTCCCCAAACCCATCCAAAAGTTTTTTTGTTTTAGAGCTCTTGATCCAAAGATTAGAGGTGCCTCCTTTTCCTTTGATGGGGACTTTACCTTTTTTTTTTTTAGAAACTTTTTTTTAGGGGAAATTTCTTTTTTTTTCTACTAACTATTTGCAAAAAAAATTTTATTTAATTTTTCCTTGAGGGTTTTTTCATGGGCCCCCGGGATTTCTTAACCTTGGGTTTCCCTTTAGCACCTCCCCCCTTGGGAGTGCGCAAACCCCCCTTGGGTTTACTGCTTATTTTAATTTTTTATCTCCCCTTCCTTGGGATTGAATCCGATTGCCTCCCCTTCCCCCCGGCAATATCAGCCCCTGTGGACCCCGATGGGTTTAGCGGGTAGTTTTTGATTATAATGAAAACCCCCGGCACTGTGGGCCCCCCTATGGGTTTTTGCACTTCCCCCGGGAAAATAATCCCTTTTCTTGTTTTCCCCCAGAAAGAATTTTTGAATTTAACTTTATAATAATAAATTCCTCCAGGTGCTGTAGGGGCCCCTATGGTTTTGCGACTCCATGAAAAAAATGTATGGGCTCCTAGGGGTTTGGGGTTTCTTGGGTTTTAAAAATACTTTACACAACACCTCCCTCGCTCTCCCCCCTTTCCCCCTCTTTCTCCCCCTTTTTTTTATGGACCATTTTTGAATTTAAAAAGCTTTCAGCTAAGATTATTCTTTTTCCCCTTTTCCATGTTGTGCAAAAGCAAAAATAGATGAGAAAAGGGCTTCCCTTTGGGCCCTTTACATATCCCACTGGGGTTTTGAACCCTTTTTTCTAAATACAGTCCCTTTCCCAAAGGGGGGTTCCTTGATGCGGTGAGGGGCTCTTGCTCCCAGGGAAATTGGGTCTGTGCTCCCGGGCCCCTGAATTGAGCCTGAGTACCCTCTTTATCCCCCCCCCCCCCAAAAGGGTGTATAATTCTACTGGTTTGTGTTTCAATGTTATTTTTAATTCTAAATACAGTAATTCCTCGACTTCGAGACATTGGGGGCCCTCTGAATTGTCTATTTTTTTTTTTTTTTTAAAACAAGTGGAGTCCCCCCCGAGGCGGGTGACGTATTCATAATACGGGGACGTTTCAACTAACAACATGTTGGGGACTTCTGTATTATGCATTAATATACATTTTATGATACAATGCAGAAGATTTCACCGTGTTTGTAAGTAGAGGACTTACTGTCAAGGATAAGCTGTTGAGCCTTGCCATGTCGCCAACTGGAAAAGCCCAGGCTGGGACAACACGACGAACCCACATCAATCAACTATCAACTAATTGTGGGACATCTCTTAAACTATGGCTTTACCACCAATGATATATGAAATTCACTGTCTGCTTATGGCAATATCTTGAATTGAAATAAATTTTTTCTTTCAAGATTGATGCTGTATATAACGCCTCATGTTGGTTTGTACTTTCTAATAATATAATAACAATAAATTACAGAGTTGTAAAAGTGATTTTCATGATCAAATAAAGATTAAATGAGTATATTCTCAACTAAAACTTAAGGTTTATGGTTAAACACCACTCATGGCGAGTTCCTTGAATGCTGGTGAGGGGCATCTGATACTAGGATCAAGTTGATCTGTGCTCCAGTTCCTGAATTGAGCCTGAATTACTTCCTTCCCCCCCCTACATGAGCTGTATAATGTTAGGGTTTAGCGCTTCCCCATGATTATAATAATAGTAATTATGGTTTAAGTTGAAAAAATGATCTGCAAATAATTTTTTTTTTTTGTTAAGTGCTAAATTTAGAGTTAATTTTCAGTATTTTATAAACTGTTTAAGTGTAACCCCTCAAGGGAGGTTCCTGATGTTGGTGAGGGGCTCTTGATCTAGGGAATTGGAACTGTGCTCCAGTTCCCGAATTAAGCCTGAATGCCTTCCACATCCCCCCCCCCGGGTGCTGTATAATCTTACGGGTTTAGCGCTTCCCCTTTGATTATAATAATATAATATAATTTTATAGCTTGTGGTTGCACTTCTTTTTGATTATAATAATAATTTTCCCCTCAAGGAAGGTTCCTTGATGTTGGTGAGGGGCTCTTGATTTAGGGAATTGGATCTGTGCTCCAGTTCCCCAAATTAAGCCTGAATGCCTTCCACATCCCCCCCCCAGGCGCTGTATAATCCTCCGGGTTTAGCGCTTCCCCCTTGATTGTAATAATAATAATAATAATTTAAATGTTTAAGACTGTATGATACTTTCTTATGATGTTAAATGTGTTTAAGGTGTTTTAGCAATGTTCTATGACCCTTATAGGTTTAGTCCCTTGTAGTTTAGTGCTTCTTTTTGATTATAATAATAATAATTATAGGTTTAGCACTTAGCTATGATTATAATAGATATTTTAATACAGGCAGCACCCACTCTACAGCGCTTCGGTTTAGTGTTTCACTAATACAGCAATTTTCAATTACACCTATTCTTCATTTATTCAGACTTCCTGGTAGGAGTGCTGGTGTCCTTTTTGTCTCATGAACCATAAAATAACAGGTATATCTTGTTACTTTAACTTATGATTAGGTCACACAACACATGCATAAACATATTTATGTATACATACTCATCAGTTTTTTCTTTGCTTTTTTTCTCTTTAGTTCTTGTTATTATTTCCTTTCATCTCCCTGGGGAAGTGGAATATGAATCTTTCCTCCGTAACCCATGTGTGTTGTAAAATTAAACTAAAATGCTGGGAGCAATGGGTTAATAACCCCTTCTCTTATATAGCTTATTAAAAATACCCTCAAGGAAGGTTCCTTGATGTTGGTGAGGGGCTCTTGATTTAGGGAATTGGATATGTGCTCCAGTTCCCCGAATTAAGCCTGAATGACTTCCACATCCCCCCCCAGGCGCTGTATAATCCTCCGGGTTTAGCGCTTCCCCCTTGATTATAATAATAATAATTATTAAAAACAAAAAAAAAAGAAAACCTTTAACTTGGGATGTTTGAATGTGCGTGGATGCAGTGTGTGATGATAAGAATGAGAAGATTGTAGACGTTACGAATCAAAAGAAGTTGTACGTTCTGGCTCTTGAGTGAAACAAGGCTGAAGGGGTAGGAGAGTTTCAGTGGGGAAAAATAAATGGGATTAGGTCAGGGGTTTCTAATAGAGTTAGAGCAAAGGAAGGAGTAACAATAATGTTGATGGATTAGCTATGACAGGAGTGGGAATATAAATGTATAACTTCAAGGATTATGTGGAGTAAAATAAAGGCTGGATGTGGAAAGTGGGTTATAGTGTTTCTGCACCTGGAGACCCCTCAAGAGAAGTTCCTCGATGCTGGTGAGGGGCTCTTGATCTAGGGAATTGGATCTGTGCTCCAGTTCCCTGAATTGAGTCTGAATAACTTCCATCCCCACATGTGCTGTATAATCCTATGGGTTTAGTGCTCCCCCATTATAATAATAATGCACCTGGAGAAGAGAGAAGTGTAGAGGAGATAAGTGAGTGATTAGGGAGCCAAGTAAGAGAGTAATTGTGGTAGGGGACATGAATGCTAAAGTGGCAGAAAAGGTTGTAGAGGGTGTGGTAGCGGAGTCTGGAGTGCCAGGGGTAAATGATTATGAGGGGCCTTTAATTGAACTATGTATAGAATGAGGTTTGGTAACAAGTATTACATATTTTAAGAAGAGGATAAATAAATATACAAGATATGATGTAGGGCATAATGAAAGTAGTTTCTTGGATTATGTATTGGTGGGCAAAGGTTGCTGGGTAGACTTCAGGATGTGCATGTTTATAGAGAGGCAACAGATATGTCAGATAATTATTTAGTTGTAGCTATGTTTAGAGTAAGAGGTAGATGAAACAAAAGGAAATCAGTAACAGCAAGTAAGAGACAGATGAAAGTTTATAAACTGAGGAGGAAGATAGGGTGAGATTTAAGCAACTAATGGGAGAAAGGTGGGCTAGCAAGAGTATAGGTAGTGTGGAGGCTGAAGAGGGGTGGGATAGTTTTAAAAATGCAGTGTTAAAATGCAGGGCAGAAGTTTGTGAATATAGGAAGGTGGGTGCAGGAGAAAAGAGGGATGATGAGGTAAAGGGTGTGATAATGGAGAAAAAGTTTGCTTATAAGAAGTTTTTACAAAGTAAAAGTGATATAAGAAGGGTGGAATATATGAAGAGTAAAAGAGAGGTGAAGAGAGTGGTGAGGGAGTGCAAAAGGAGAGCAAATGATAAGTGTGGGTGAGATGCTGTCAACAAATTTTACTGAGAATAAGAAAAAGTTTTGGAGAGAGAGAAATAGGAAAGCTTAGTGAACAAATGAACATGACAGTGAAAAACAGAACAGGGAGTTAGTAGACGGGAGTTGGGGTATTGGGAAGATGGCAGGAATATTTTGAAGAACTGTTAAATGTTGATGAAGAGAGGGAGGCAGTGATTTCATGCATTGGCAGGGAGGTATAACAATCTTTTAGGAGAGAAGAAGAGCCAGGTGTGAGTGTGGGGGGAGGTGCTTGAGGCACTGGGTAAAATGTAGGGTGAATAAAGCAGCTGGAACTGATGGATCTTGACAGAAAAGTTAAAAGCAGGTGGGGATATAGTTTTGGAGTGGTTGATATTTTTGTTCAATATATGAAAGAAGGGAAGGTAACCTAGGGACTGCCAGAGCACATGCATAGTTTCTTTATATAAAGGGAAGGGGGACAAATAGAGTGTAAAAATTATAGGGGAATAAGCCTACCGAGTACATCTGGTAGTGTATGGTAGAGTTTATTATTTTAAAGATTAAGAGGGAAGACAGAGAGCAGGATTTCGGAGAACAAGGAGGCTTTAGAATGGGTAGGGGATGTGTAGACGAAGTGTTCACATTGAGCATATAAGTGAACAATATTTAGATAAAGGAGGGAAGTTTTCATTGCTATTATTGGATTTAGAAATGGCTTATGATAGGTGAATAGAGGAGCAATGTAGTAGATGTTGAAAATGTATGGAATAGGTGGTAAGTACTAAATGCTGTAATAGTGAGAATAGTGAGGCTCAGGTTAGGTTGTGTGGGGAGAGAGGGAGATTACTTTCCAGTAAAAGTAGGTCTTACCTGGAGTTTACCTGGAGAGGGTTTCGGGGGTCAAGGCCCCCATGGCTCGGTCTAAGACCAGGCCTCATGGTGGATCAGGGTCTGATCAACCAGGCTGTTACTACTGACCGCACACAAGCTGATGTATGAACCACAGCCCGGTGGGTCAGGTACTGACTTTAGGTGCCTCTCCAGTGCCTTCTTAAAGACAGCCAGGGGTCTATTGGTAATCCCCCTCATGTAGGCTGGGAGGTAGTTGAACAGTCTTGGACCCTGGACACTTATTGTGTTGTCTCTCAATGTACTCGTTTTCCCCTGCTTTTCATTGGGGGAATGTTGCATCTCCTTCTAAGTCTTTTGCTTTCATAAGGAGCGATTTTCATTTGCAGGTTTTGTACCAATCCCTCCATAATGTTACTGTGGTTGTTTAACGTATAGATGGGGTTGTAAGATAAGTGAATGCTATGGTGTTGGGGAGAGGGTCGGGATTAAGTTATGAGGCTTCAAATACAAAATGGGAGTTGACCAGATACTTCTTGCTGATGATACTGTGCTTTTGGGAGATTCTGAAGAGAATTTACAAAGGTTTAGTGAATGAGTTTGGAGGATGTGTAAAGGAAGAAAGTTGAAAGTGAACATGGATAAGAGTAAGGTGATGAGGGTATCCAAAAGATTTAAATAAGAAAAAAATGGATATCAAACTAGAGGAAGGTAGTATGGAAGGAAGGAATGTGTTGCAATATTTGGGAGAAGACTTGTCAACAGATGGATATGTGAAGGACGAGGAAAACCATAGAACTGATGAAGGAAAACAAGGTGGGAGGTTAACTGAGGTATCTGTGCAGACGAAGAACATTTATCCATGGAGGCAAAGAAGGAATTATGAGAGCATGGATAGTAAATGTTCCAGTGAGAAGGAAGTTGGAGGCAGTGGAGATGTCGTGTCAAAAGGCAATATGTGGTTGTAAATACTATGCAGAGAATTTGTAGTGTGGAAATTAGGAGATGTGGAGTTGCATAAAAGTATTATCAGAGGGCTGAGGAGGGTTTGGTCATTTAGAGAGGATGACTTCATGGAGTTTACCTGGAGAGGGTTTCAGGAGTCAACGCCTCCGCGGCCCGGTTTGTGACCAGGCCTTTGCCGTGGTCTATAAATCTGTAGAGGAGAAAAGTGAGTGGGTAGGGGTCATCCTAGGAAAGGATGGATGGTGGGGATAAAAGAGGTTTTGTGTGCAAGGGGCTTGGACATACAGCAGGGATGTGTGAATGTGTTAGATAGGAGTGAATGGAGACAAATGGTTTTTGGGATTTGAAGAGCTGTTGGAGTATTGGCAGGTTATATTTTGTGAAGGGATTCAAGGAAACCGGTTAGCCGGACTTGAGTCCTGAAGGAGGGAAGTACAATGGCTACACTATAAAAGAGGGGTTTGGGATAAGTATTTGCTGTTTGGAGTGACAACTGAACTATCACATCATGTGCACTTCTGCAAAGACTGATATTGTGCGAATGATTGTGAAAGTGTTTTTCTTTTTTTGGGTCACCTTGCTTCGGTGGGAGACGGCCAACGTGTTAAAAATAATTACTGTTTTGGTCTTCTTACACTATGAATAAGGAATACTTTTGATATTACAATCGTTGCAAGGTGTAATACTCCTTGAACCAAGGAAATAAGTCTCATTGATTGACTATATTCTGTCATCCTTAATTATTTGTTATATGTTTTGGCTTGAGGAAATATCTTGAGTTATATAAACAACGTAATTCCTGTGTCCCTTCCAGATCTCTATATAGCATATATTTACAAGTAAACCTTGTATTACAAATGTTTTAAGGTGGAAACAAGGAAGTTAGTCATATTGTCTGACTATTACTGATTGAATACCACTGTTAATATCCAAGTGAAACAAATTTGGAACGAATAAGGCATATTCCTGGTAGGTCCAGACCTTGTTTGTTAGTAACTAACTGATGGGGGAACAACACACACTGATTTCGCTGTTTACTTATTCTAGCCAAGCATTCTAGACAAGTACCTAAAGTCCGTACCTGACCAGCCGGGCTGTGGTTCGTACGTTGGATGCGTGCAGCCAGCAGTAACAGCCTGGCTGACAGGGCCTGATCCACCATGAGGCCTGGTCACAGACCAGGCCGCGGGGGCGTTGACCCCCGGAACTCTCTCCAGGTAAACTCCAGGTTTACTGTGTAACTTGGATGGTAAGTCCCGTCAAAGGAAGTTCCTTGACCCTGGTGATGGGCTCTTGATCTAGGGCAATGGATCTGTATTCCAGTTCCCTGAATTGAGCCTGAATACCTTCCATCGCCTCTCCCCCCCCCACATGCGCTGTATAATCCTACTGGTTTAGCGCTCCCCCTTGATTATAATAAGTGGATGGTAAGTAAGAGATCCAAGGAATTGGACTTATTCTCCCATTCCTTGGACTGAATTTAGTTACTTACCATTCCCCAAGTGTATGACCCCTGAGAGTTTAGCACTCTCCCTATAAATGTAATATTTCGATTGAATGCATAACTGTTTATACACACTGAGAGATGTTTGTGTGTATGTTATTATTATAACAAAAAAAGAAACGCTAAACCTACAAGGGTCATACAGCTCAGTGTATATAGGATGAAGTGACAAAGGTTTAACAACAATACCTTTGTAACTGTTCAGCTTTTAAAACTTTGGGGCCCAGTCCCTGGACCCATTTTGTACCTCTGTAATCTTTTGACTACCGTTAACAACAGTAGCAATAATAACACTTAATTTGGGAGCTCCAGTTTTTTTAAGAAATTCCCCATCATGAATGCAACTACGACGACAAACAAGAAACACCAAGTTTCATATTGCATAGCTGAACCTGGACGTCTATGTATAACCTATGACAAGGTAATGTACGATGGGTTCTACTGGAAAAGTTCCTAAAAAATAGTTTTTATGATGCGTGAATGTCTTCCAGTGAATGTAATTCTCAAGTGGAACTATCGTGGTATTAAGAACAGTGGACTACTCAGAGATACCTGGGGGGTCTACGCCCCTGCGGTCCGGTCTGTGACCAGGCCTCGCGGTGAATCAGGGCCGCACGCAAACCGACGTACGAATCACAGCCGGTTGGTCACGTACTGACTTCAGGTGCCTGACCAGATCCTTCTTGAAGACAGCCAGGGGTCTATTGGTAATCCCCCTTATGTATGCTGGGAGGCAGTTGAACAGTCTTGGGCTCCTGACACTTATTGTGTTGTCTCTCAGTGTACTCGTGGTGCCCCTGCTTTTCAGTGGGGAATGTTGCATCTCCTGCCGAGTCTTTTGCTTTCATAGGGAGTGATTTTCGTGTGTAAATTTGGCACTAATACCTCTAGAATTTTTCAAGTGTATATCAGCTCTCGCCTGCGTTCCAGTTAATACAAGTCAAGGGACTTCAACTGTTCCCAGTAATTTAGGTGCTTTACCATACTCATGTGCGCCGTGAATGTTCTCTACATTTTCCAGGTCAGCAATTTCGCCTGCCTTAAAAAAGAGGCCGTTAGCCTACAGCAATATTCCAGCCTAGAGAGAACAAGCAATTTGAATACAATCATCATGGGATTCGCATGCACAATAACCTGTATGTGTGCGCTCGTGTGTATGTGTGACCCAATTAATATTTGCATTAATAGCTCACTACAGTTATGACCGGGTGTGCATGTGTGAATTGCTCATCACTTTGTAATTTGTTCATGACTGTAACCATGTATAACGTGTGGATGATTCATTACCTTTGTAACTTGGTCACGATTGTGACCAGATCTACCTGGAGTTCATTACCTTTGTACCTTGTTCAGCTATTAAAACTTTGGGGCCTAGTCCCTGGACCCATTATGTACCTCTGTAATCCTTTGACTACCGCCCACAGGATGGGTATGGTGTGTATAATAAACATATTAAACTAAAAAGTCTTTAACTTCCCTACCGACAGTGACTGCAATTAAAATCTACCATTACTTAGGACGGGAGAGCTGATGATAACAGCAGACCAAGTGGGTTATCCTGGGTAATTTACACATATGTTGCTGTGGAAAATTGCATTTATATGAATGTAACTCATTATGTACATAACAGTAAATGATAACAAAGATAATTATTATTTCTCAGAGTTGCATAGACAAGTAGGAATTTGGGACACCTAGGTCACAAAAAATGTCCCCCTTCGATACCTACCACTGTCATATCCACAAGTTGCTCTAGACCTATTAATTACAAATGAAAGATGCATCAACAAGAATTCTGGTAAATATATAAGTTTGTGGACTGTATATTAAAAAATGATTATAGATACACATTTATATAACAGAAGGAGAATATCTTAAAATCACTCACCAATTTGACTGGAGATCAAGGTATATCACGTCTAACTCCTGTCTAAAATTTATGAAGAAACTGGCCAGAATCTAACATAAAATAAGACACTTAGCTGGAGTAATATCCTGTTTCCGTCTAATTAGAGTCTTGTCCTTTCGCCTGATATCTCAAGTTATGCAGGAATGCACATCCAACAATTTTGCCTCCTATTTGAGAGGTGTCAGCCCAATTTTACCTCTAGAGCACGAAAAATTCTTCCCATTATTCACTAACGTTTGTGTCCAATTCAAACAACAATGGCGAGTCTCTTCTGCGCAGGTGCAGTTTCCCATTTTTTGAAACATAATTTTTATTAAATACAGTATGGCCGTCTATTTACATATAACTACTGTATTTCTGGAAAATATATACAGTATTTTCCACAGTTATTAGGTATGATTTATTTGCTGCCTGATCACTGTAGAGTGTGGTTGTGCTCTGCACCCCTCTGCTGTTTGTAGGCGAGCTCCCTTGTCAGTTACCTGGCTGCAGTGGTGTGAAGTGGTGCTGTCACGCCTCTGCAAACAATATAGGTGCACTGCGATTGTCAAGATGGTGGTTAGTCTGAGACGCCGGATAAATACTGTAGGCATTGAGCTACTTAGAGGAACGATAACGCCTAGTTCCGCGCAAGTCTTACTGCCAAAGACCATCTGGGAGACATATGGCATACAGGATAGTGACTTGTTTACCTGGAGTTTACCTGGAGAGAGTTCCGGGGGTCAACGCCCCCGCGGCCCGGTCTGTGACCAGGCCTCCTGGTGGATCAGCGCCTGATCAACCAGGCTGTTGCTGCTGGCTGCACGCAAACCAACGTACGAGCCACAGCCCGGCTGATCAGGAACTGACTTTAGGTGTTTGTCCAGTGCCAGCTTGAAGACTGCCAGGGGTCTGTTGGTAATCCCCCTTATGTGTGCTGGGAGGCAGTTGAACAGTCTCGGGCCCCTGACACTTATTGTATGGTCTCTTAACGTGCTAGTGAAACCCCTGCTTTTCATTGGGGGGATGGTGCATCGTCTGCCAAGTCTTTTGCTTTCGTAGTGAGTGATTTTCGTGTGCAAGTTCGGTACTAGTCCCTCTAGATTTTCCAGGTGTATATAATCATGTATCTCTCCCTCCTGCGTTCCAGGGAATACAGGTTTAGGAACCCCAAGCGCTCCCAATAATTGAGGTGTTTTATCTCCGTTATGCGCGCCGTGAAAGTCTCTGTACATTTCTAGGTCGGCAATTTCACCTGCCTTGAAAGGTGCTGTTAGTGTGCAGCAATATTCCAGCCTAGATAGAACAAGTGACCTGAAGAGTGTCATCAGGGCTTGGCCTCCCTAGTTTGAAGGTTCTCATTATCCACCTGTCATTTTTCTAGCAGATGCGATTGATACAATGTATGGTCCTTGAAGATGAGATCCTCCGACATGATTACTCCAGGTCTTTGACGTTGGTGTTTCGCTCTATTTTGTGGCCAGAATTTGTTTTGTACTCTGATGAAGATTTAATTTCCTCATGTTTACCATATCTGAGTAATTGAAATTTCTCATCGTTGAACTCTATTGTTTTCTGCAGCCCACTGACAGATTTGGTTGATGTCCGCCTGGAGCTTTGCAGTGTCTGCAATGGAAGACACTGTCATGCAGATTCGGGTGTCATCTGCAAAGGAAGACACGGTGCTGTGCTGACATCCTTGTCTATGTCGGAAATGAGGATGAGGAAACAAGATGGGAGTCGAGTACTGTGCCTTGGAAACAGAGCTTTTACACCGAGCTGCCTCGGACTTTACTCTGTTGACGACTACTCTCTGTGTTCTGTTAGTGAGGAAATTATAGATCCATCGACCGACTTTTCCTGTTATTCCTTTAGCACGCATTTTGTGTGGTATTACGCCATGGTCACACTTGTCGAAGGCTTTTGCAAAGTCTGTATATATTACATCTGGATTCTTTTTGTCTTCTAGTGCATTTAGGGCCTTGTCGTAGTGATCCAATAGTTGAGACAGACAGGAGCGACCTGTTCTAAACCCATGTTGCTCTGGGTTGTGTAACTGATGGGTTTCTAGATGGGTGGTGATCTTGCTTCTTAGGACCCTTTCAAAGATTTTTATGATATGGGATGTTAGTGCTATTGGTCTGTAGTTCTTTGCTGTTGCTTTACTGCCCCCTTTGTGGAGTGGGGCTATGTCTGTTGTTTTTTAGTAACTGTGGAACGACCCCCGTGTATGGGGTGTATGGGGAGGGAGATTGCAATGGGTAGAGGACTTAGACAGGGATGCCCCATGTCCCAAATATTGTTTGCATGTTTCCAGGACCCCTTTTATAGAATGGTTGACCGTAGCTTATGTAATCCAGGTGAGGGAAGTGTGGGGGGTGGGAGGGCCTGGCCGGGTTTAATTGGATATGTTGACGACACCACTGTTCTCATTCGTGAAGGGATGTCAATGGGAGTGTTGGATGAGGTTGTGCAATTATTTGGAAGTGCCATGGGAATGCAGGTAAATAGTGCGAAGTCAAGGTGCATGGGGTTAGGTTCTTGGGAGGGGGGAGGGGGGGAGATGTAATGTTGTTAAAGAATGGGCGGTGTCTTTAAAGATTTGTGGTATAATTTATAGGGATGACATGGTTGCGGCACGAGTGGAAAACTCGGATAGGTTATTGGAAAGGATCGTGGGGCGTCTAGGTGTTTTGAGACCCCAGCACCTAACTCTTATAGAGCGAGTGATAGTCGTAAACATTTTATTGTATAGTAAGGTTTGGCATGTTGCAGCTGTGTTCCCAATTACAGGGACAGTGATTGTGGGGATCTTAAGATGGGTGTACACATTTTTGTGGGGTTCACGTTGTGATTGGTTAAGGAGAGAAGTTGTAATGTTACCTGTAAGTCAGGGTGGGTTTGGGTTGATGGATTTGAGATGGAGGGCTAAATGTGTGTTTATTAAATGGGAAGTGTTGCGTGAGGACAGTTGGGAAGGATACACGACAGGGCCAGACTCATGGAACTCCGTGTTCATCAAGAACTGCAAGAAGCCCCTATCACAAGCCTTTTCCATCCTATGGAGAGGGAGCATGGACACGGGGGTCGTCCCACAGTTACTAAAAAAACAGACATAGCCCCACTCCACAAAGGGGGCAGTAAAGCTACAGCAAAGAACTACAGACCGATAGCACTAACATCCCATATCATAAAAATCTTTGAAAGGGTCCTAAGAAGCAAGATCACCACCCATCTAGAAACCCATCAGTTACACAACCCAGGGCAACATGGGTTTAGAACAGGTCGCTCCTGTCTGTCTCAACTATTGGATCACTACGACAAGGTCCTAAATGCACTAGAAGACAAAAAGAATCCAGATGTAATATATACAGACTTTGCAAAAGCCTTCGACAAGTGTGACCATGGCGTAATAGCGCACAAAATGCGTGCTAAAGGAATAACAGGAAAAGTCGGTCGATGGATCTATAATTTCACACTAACAGAACACAGAGAGAAAGTCGTCAACAGAGTAAAGCCCGAGGCAGCTACGGTGAAAAGCTCTGCTCCACAAGGCACAGTACTCGCTCCCATCTTGTTCCTCATCCTCATATCCGACATAGACAAGGATGTCAGCCACAGCACCGTGTCTTCCTTTGCAGATGACACCCGAATCTGCATGACAGTGTCTTCCAATGCAGACACTGCAAGGCTCCAGGTGGACATCAACCAAATCTTTCAGTGGGCTGCAGAAAACAATATGAAGTTCAACGATGAGAAATTTCAATTACTCAGATATGGTAAACACGAGGAAATTAAATCTTCATCAGAGTACAAAACAAATTCTGGCCACAAAATAGAGCGAAACACCAACGTCAAAGACCTAGGAGTGATCATGTCGGAGGATAAGATAAGATTTCGTGCGGATTTTTAACCCCGGAGGGTTAGCCACCCAGGATAACCCAAGAAAGTCAGTGCGTCATCGAGGACTAACTTATTTCCATTGGGGTCCTTAATCTTGTCCCCCAGGATGCGACCCACACCAGTCGACTAACACCCAGGTACCTATTTGCTGCTAGGTGAACAGGACAACAGGTGTAAGGAAACGTGTCGAAATGTTTCCACCCGCCGGGAATCGAACCCGGGCCCTCCGTGTGTGAAGCAGGAACTTTAGCCACCAGGCCACCGGGCCACCACATCTCACCATCAAGGACCATAACATTGTATCAATCGCATCTGCTAGAAAAATGACAGGATGGATAATGAGAACCTTCAAAACTAGGGAGGCCAAGCCCATGATGACACTCTTCAGGTCACTTGTTCTATCTAGGCTGGAATATTGCTGCACACTAACAGCACCTTTCAAGGCAGGTGAAATTGCTGACCTAGAAAATGTACAGAGAACCTTCATTCCCCTGGAATGCAGGCGGGAGAGATACATGATTATATACACCTGGAAAATCCTAGAGGGACTAGTACCGAACTTGCACACGAAAATCACTCACTACGAAAGCAAAAGACTTGGCAGACGATGCAACATCCCCAATGAAAAGCAGGGGTGTCACTAGCACGTTAAGAGACCATACAATAAGTGTTAGGGGCCCGAGACTATTCAACTGCCTCCCAGCATACATAAGGGGGATTACCAACAGACCCCTGGCAGTCTTCAAGCTGGCACTGGACAAGCACCTAAAGTCGGTTCCTGACCAGCTGGGCTGTGGCTCGTACGTTGGTTTGCGTGCAGCCAGCAGCAACAGCCTGGTTGATCAGGCTCTGATCCACCAGGAGGCCTGGTCACAGACCGGGCGGCGGGGGCGTTGACCCCCGGAACTCTCTCCAGGTAAACTCCAGGTATCGAGGAATGGAGTTGAGGGAATGCGAAATCGTTTTGAGGGCCATGATGTTGGTTAGGGAACTGAGAAAGGTTCGTATAAGGGATTTGTGTAGGTTGCTTGTAGGTATGTGCGTTGTCCCAGTTGAGGGTTTGTTCCCCATGTATGCGTGGAAAAGTATTTGGTTTAGATTTAGTAAAATGAAGTTAAACCCTCGGGTGCGTGAGGTGATGTTTCGTTTTCTGCATGGGATCCTTCCGTCTGGTGAGATACTACGAAACAGGCAGGTTGTAGAGGGTGGGGGGTGTGGTATCTGTGGAGAGGATGAGACTGCATTCCATGTAGTTTACTTTTGCGAAGGGCTAGAGGAGGTTAGGTGCTGGTTAAGTAGGTTGGTACAGAGGGTGGATGGCCGTGGGGTGTCAGTTCTGCATGCTTTAAGTCTAGATATGGGTGGGTTAGACGAGGGTGTCATATGAGCTTTAGATTATATCATGGTAGATTATGTATTTATGTCATGGGTGATGAGGGGGGAGAGGGGATAGTGAAGAGCAAAGGAAGGTTCTTGCGGTGACGTTCTATCGTACGATGTGTCGTAACAGAGATTTGTATGGGAGGAGGTGGGATCAGGCTTTCTCCGAGGGATATAGAATGCTAACGTTAGGAATTCTCGTAAATCTATGAATGATAATGAGTGAGTGAAGGGGTTTTCATAGGTTGCGAGGGCGTCAGGGGGTCACAGCGAGCTCGCCTCCTTGGGGGGGGGGGGTCGTGAGAGTGTTGTGAATGTGGGTTTGAAATGGTTTCCTGGTTTTCATTGAGACTTTATGGCATCCACCTTGTGGTTATCTTGCTAAGCGTGGATGTAGAGCTCAAGGTCTCGTTATGATCGATATAACACTTGTCAGAAATGTGGGTATAATATAGTAGGTTTTTTTTTTTATGTATTATTTTGATGTGTATCAGTCTTGTATGACACGATTCTTGAGTAATAAGTTCTTTGCGATATGAAGTGTGTTTTAGCTTGTTGTGGAAAATTGCATTTAGCTGAATGTATCATATAAATAACAGTAAATGAACAAAGATAATTATTATTTATCAGTTAGACAAGTAGGAATTTGGGACACCTAGGTCGCAAAAAATGTCCCCCTTCGATACCTACCACTGTCATATCCACAAGTTGCTCTGGACCTATTAATCAAAAATGTAATATACATCACCAAGAATGCTGGTAAATATATAAATTTGTGGACTGTATATGTATTAAAAATGATTATTTAATTAACATTTATTTAACAGAAGGAGAATATATCTCTTATTCATAACACTCGCACATTTGAATGGAGATTAAGGTTGTATCATACTCAGAAACACCTCCTGTCTTTAAATGAAATAACAACTGGCAGCAGTTATACACATAACAGGTACTTATCTGAGGTTCCTGGAGCTGACTTGTCCAAGCGCGCCTGATATTAAAGTTATGCAGGAATGCACATCCAACAATTTCGCCTCTATTTGAGAGGTGTCAACACAATTTTAACCTCTAGAGCACGAAAAATTCCTTCCCATTACACTATCGTTGTATCCAAATTCAATTGAACAGCAGTGATGGAGATGTTCCTTCTCCCAGGCCAGTTCCCATTTTCTATGAATAAATGTTATTAAATACAGTACAGGCATTATTTACATATAACTACTGTATTTATGGAGGAAATATAAACAGTATTTGCACACAACTGTGTGTACTCACCTAAGTTGTACTCACTTAGTTGAGGTTGCGGGGGGGCTCGAGTCCAGAGCTCCTGGCCCGCCTCATTCACGATCTCTACTAGGTCTCTCTACCTGGAGACGTGAGCTTTACATACCTCTGCTTAATGCTATGTATGGATCCTGCCTCCTCTACATCGCTTCCAAACTATTCACTACTGGACTTCTCTGTGGCTGAAGAAATACTTCCATAACATCCCTGTGTTTCATCCTGTGTCTTAGCTTCCATCTGATGTCCCCTTGTACTGTGTCAATTCTCTGGAACATCCTTGTCTTTGGTCCACATTGTATTCCTCTCTGTATTTTGTATAGTTTTTATCATGTCCCCTATCTCTCCTGTCTCAATTGTGTCAGGTTGATTTCCCTTAACCTCCTCCTCGTGGAAATTTCCTCTTGGGCCTCTGGGACTAGTCTTGTTAAAATTTAAACCTTTGCACTTTCTCTGTTTCTTTACGTGCTTGGCTAGGTGGGGGGTTCCCAAAACTGGTGCGAATACCCCAATTTAGGGGAAAAAGTATAGGGGTTTTGGGTCCCAGGGTCCTGAACGATTCCTTTTTAAAGATGTGGGGAATTGGGGGGCTGTTTTTGGGGTTTTGCTAGGCCCCCATATGCTGCAGCGTTTTTTTGGTTGAGGTGCGTTTTCAGGAGAGGGCCCGGTTTTATCCCTCACCCCAAGATTTTTTTTCCTTGGTGGGGGTTTTGTAGTCTCGGGACCCCCCTGGGACTGTACCCCGTCTGGGGCCCTTTTTTTCCCCTTTCCCCAATCTTCATGACTTTGCTTGGGGGATTAAAACTCCAGGAGCCAATTGTGGACCAGTTCTGCAGCCTGTCCAGACCCTTTGGGTTGTTTGCCTGGTCTTCGTCGAGTTTTATTCTTTCATCAATTCACGTCATCTGAAAAACAGGGACCCCTCAGAGTCTTTTCCCTTCCGTAAATGTCTTTTCACAAATACCAGAAACAGTTTGGCCCTGGAAAGCCCCCTGCGGGCCCCCGTGGTCACGGGTTTGCCCACTTGACACCTCGCCACTTACCAGGGACCGCTGCGGTCTTCCTGACAAGTATTTCCCTGTCCATTGTTGTGGCCCTTCCCTGTTATCCTGTTTGGGTTTCCTTCCGTTTTTGCACCAATCTCTTGTGGGAAAAACTGTTGTCAAACCCCTTCTTGAAAGCCCAAAAAAAAAATGAATCCCCCCAACCCCCTCTCTCTCTTGTCTTACTGTGTCCCGGTATAAAAAATTTCCGGGAGGTTTGTGACACGGGATTTCCCGCCCCGGGAAACCCATGCTGGCTGTTTTTGATGAGATCATTCCTTTCTAGGTTTTTTCCACCATCTTTTCCTGAAAATTTTTCCCTCCATGATTTTGCATACTATACAGTCAGTGACACTGGTTGTAGTTTAAGGGTTCATTCTTTTCCCTTTTTTAAAGATTGGGACTACATTTGCTGTCTTCCATGCCCCAGGCAATCTCCTGGTTTTTCCCAAGATTATTGAATATTGTTGTTTGGGGGACACTAGGGGGGCCTTGTCCCTCTCTAATACCCTGGGGGGATGTTTTTTCTTGGGGCCCCCTTGCCCCTTTTAGGTATCTAGCTCACTCAGAAAACCCCCCCTTTACCTTTTTTCCTCGGTTGTGTGCACGTGTCCAGCACTTGGTGGTGTGCCCCAAACCCCCGTTTTCGGAGTCCCCCTTTTGTTCCTCTGTGAAAAACCCCCCCCCCAAACCCCCCCCCCCCCCCCCCCCCCCCCCCCCCCCCCCCCCCCCCCCACCCCCCCCCCCCCCCCCCCCCCGGGGTTTTCTTTGTGAATTTTTTTTTTTTTCCCCCCCTTTTTTTTTTTTTTGGGTTTCCCTTTTTTTTGGGGGGCCTTTCCCTTTCTTTTAATCTGTGCATATTCAAATTTTTGGCCCACGATGTTCTCCTTATTCTCCTGGGGCCTTTGCCTTCTATTTTTTCTTTTCCCTAAACACACTTGGTTTTTGCCTCCCTTTTCACCTTTGGGGAAACCCTGGGCTCATCCGGCTTTTCCCCCCCCTTTAACCTCCTGTTTACCCTTGGGGTTGTGGGCGGGGTTATGAGGGGGGGTTTTTGGGGGGGGGGGGGGGTGGGGGGGGGGGGGGGGGGGGGGGTGTGGGGGGGGCGGGGGGGGGGTTGGGGGGGGGGGGGGGGGGGGGGGGGGTTGGGGGGTGTTTTGTTGTGTGTGTGTGTGGACAGAGAGGGCTCAGCAATCAACATTTGCACCAATAATTTATACGTTGTGCCCCGGGGGTTTTGGGGAAATGTGAATTTTTTTTATTACTCTAAAATTTGTTCATGATTGCAGCCCCTGTTTTTAAACGTAAAATAAAAAATTCTTACAGTATTCAAATTTCCTCCGTAAATTGTGGGTTCATTACCTTTGTAAATTGTGAGTTCATTACCCCTTTTACCTAGTTAAACCAAACAAAACTTTGGGCCCCGGATGGACCCAAATTGGGGACCCCTGAAAACTGTAAATCCCTTTTTAACTTGGGCGGGTTGTGACTAGACCTACCTGGAGTTCTTACCTTTGTAAATTTTTGAGTTTTATTACCTTTGTAAAATTGTGAATTTTATTAACCCCTGTAAATTGCTTTATTATCAAAACTTTTTAGGCCCGTCCCCGGAACCCCCTTTTGTCCTCTGTAACTTTTTTACCCACCGCCCCCAGGATGGGGGTTTTGGGGGGATAATAAAAAAAATTAAAATAACTAAAACTAACTGCCAGGCAGAGTTCGTTGTAAATGACTCAAATTGTCATTTGGCAATGGTGGAGGAACCCGGGGACATATAGGATCTGGCATCCAAACGGCGACATATTCCCAAAAGATTTAATCCCCCTTTTTACCTTTGCCTTTTTTGGGGAAATCCAAAAATTTTCCCTAATAAAAATTTAAGGTTTGTACGCCACCATGCATTACTTTTTTTATGGGCATTTTAGAACAATAAAATTTGTTAATGATGAGTTTTGTGCATGATAGGGTTTTTCTTAACCCCAAAATTCAGCTTTTTGTAACCTCCCCTTGAACCTAATTACTTTTTCTCTAAAAAAACCCCCCAAAATTTCTCTTTTATGGACTTTCACAAATTTTCTTTCCCATAAATTTTAATTCATTTCCATAATTTCCTCCTGTCCCCTCGTACCAATTTTCAAGGGGATGTAAAAAATTAAATGAAATATTCTCTTGTTTGAAATTTAAACACCAACTTAGTTTTTTGTTAGTTTGGGTAAAGAAAAAATCCCTATTTTTTAAATGGCAAAGGGGACAACAATGGAGCGGGGTCACAGTTTTTTAACGGGAGAAATATACCCTTTTGTAAGGCAATTTAGTTTTTTTACCAACCAACTCGGTCCTTTAAACCTGATACGGCATTTAAAATTTTAGCATAGGTAAACCTGAGACAAGAAATCAGCTGGATTTCTACCTGGTTTATAAAAAAAAATTTTTTTAACATATGCTGCCCCAAACTTTTTAATTTCTCTTGCATTGATTATTTCAGCGACTTGTTTTGTAGTACACAATTTTATGTTTCCATTACAAATCCTTTGTAAGGGATCCTATTTCAGCCCAAAATTTTACAGTGTCGCTAATATTTATCTCCGAAAACTTTTTCTTATTAATTAGCAAATTTGCACCTCAAAAATGGCTTTTAATTCTAACTGGGGGCAAGGTAATGATTTAATTGGAGACACTTTACCCTTTAACTAACAAGGAAATAACACTTTCATTGAAGGTAAAATGCTCCTATCCCAAATTTTTAAAGATCACAAAAAATGGGGATACATTTTTCCCTTTTGGGATTGGCCCCTGGGTGGGAACCCCAAACATTGAAATTTTTCCTTTTCACAAATTTTTTCCCCTTTTAAGAATTTCAGGTAGAATTTCCCCCCAAGCAATTTAATTTCCCCATGTTTTAAATTTAATAATTTCCCTTTTAAAGTAAGGGGTGAACTAAATTGGATCAAAACATTTGGGAAAACTTCAGCAAGAAAACCTTTATTTAAATTTATTGGGCATCTGTAATTATTAGTTTTAACTTTAAACAAATCTCTCTCGTATCCAATTTAAAAACCCAAATACATTACAATTTTGGACTTATTTTCCGGGAAATCTTTACTTATTTTGTCCTTTAATTTGGACAAATTTTACTATTCCTTCCCTCAGAGGCTTTTTGCACTTTGCTTTATTTCTTCCCTTCCTAAGTCATTAACGTTCCTCTTCAGGAGTACCCCCGGGAAAATTTGGGTCCACATAAAATTTTTTTGTATTATTTTCTCAATGGATTTCCATACATTTAAAGGGTGCATTTATCGTCGCTTGGGGTAGGAACGGATGGATGTAGCACCAAATAATAGTCCAAAAGGGAAAAGGGTTTTCAGAGGCCAAAGTGGGTCACTAGGTTCCGGGGCCTAAAAGCGGTACAACCCCGGTCAGCCTCTTGTAAACCCCTTTTAGGAAAGTTTACTTTGTCACCTAAGGCATAGTGCTTCCTCTAAAATTTAATAAATATTCCTAATTTTTCCGTCAACGACGGACCTGTCGTCAGTTTTTTAAACTAGGTACATTTTTTTTTACCCTGGCACTAAATTTTAAAACAATCCTCAAAGGAGTGGTCTTAAATCCTTCTTCACTCCGTGTGGGGCAAATAGGACCATAAATTTGGCTTGCTCAGGAGGTACCTTTTCATAAATTTATAGCCGAAATTGTATCATTATAGGCAGTTAACAATTCTGGTGTCTTACTCAGTTCGCGGAGTGAGTTTTAAATTGCCCATATCCCCATTCTGTAATTAGTGGGCAATTCTGGAGGGTTCATCTCCACGGAAGTCGCCCCAGTATTGTCCAGATTAAAATTTTACATCTCTCAGGATTGTTTTTGAGAAAGGGGGAAATGTCGGGACTTTCTTATTTACATTTTTCAATGCTGTTAAATTCCCACAATTTATGCCTGGCTAACCCCTCCTCTTTTAAGAATTTATACTGGGGGCAGGGATTAATGGTAAGACAACAGTTATGGATTTGAGTTTCCTCTGTCTGAATTATTTTTACGAGGAATCCCCCTTACTTACTTGGCCCCCTGCAGTCTTAAAAAGGGGGGACACCGCTTTTTTTTCCATCCCTTTCGGGGCTAATAGTCAAACTTCAAAATTTTTTTGGGGCCCTACAAAATCATCAACTTACACCAAAGGGGTGCAAAAGTTTACTTTGGTGAAAGTCTTTCTGTCTTTATAACCCCTACTGTAGATATTTTTTTGGGAAGTCTATAAATTATGCATTAACACGTTTTTCTCATTCCCCCAAACGACAGTTTACATGACGTGCATAAAATGAGGTTTTTATCGAGAAAAACCAGATAATTTTTAAAATTTGTGGGATCTCCCATCTGTACTTTCATACCATCAAGACATTAACTTTTTATGAAAGTACATGGGATCCTGGCCCAAAAAGCTTTTAATTTTTTTTTTATGCTTTTATCATAAATTTTTCCCTTAACACGGTAAGGCTACTTCAGCAAAAACCTCATTTTTAAAAATTTAGCGAAATTTTTACTTTAGCCATGTTGTGTCAGGATTGTCAACTTTATCTTGTGATGAAGGTTTGAAAAACCGAAAAGTTGAAGATTGGACACTTATGCGCATTTGGGAATCTTTTTCGGAAACGTTTCGCCAACAGGGGTTCGTCGTAATAAAAAAGGGGAAGGGCGTAGGAGAGGAGGGGGGAAAGGAAATCAGTCCCTCAACCTGGATCGATTTGTTCAGTCATCAATCTTGTAGAATGTCAGCATGGGGCCGTAGACGGGGTTTTTTTAACTGTAGGGGGTAGGTAAAGCAGCGGGGCGGGGTCATAGGGGTACCACCCCACTATGAAGTAGGTCTTCGTCCAAAGGTTGAACAAGTGTTGAAGAATTCTTTGTAACAAGTCCCTGGGGTTGAGGGATGATTACCTCTTTCCCCCTCCCCTTCCCCTTCCCCTCTTTTATTGGATATGAAGCCACTGTGTGGCGAAACTTTTCCCTGAAAAAAAGACCCCATATGCTGCTAAGGTCTCAATCTTAAACTTGTGGGTTTTTTTCAAACATTCTCACAACTGTAAACATGCAGCATCAGGGGACTTTTACAAAAATTTTTCAACACTTTTTAAACCCTTTTGGACGAAGACCTACTTCGACTAGGGTGGCCCACTATGACCCCGCCCCCGCCTGCTTCACCTCACCTCACTACATTTAATAAGCCACGTTACGGCCCTATGCTGTCATTCTACAAGATTGAGGGATGAACACATCGACTCCGGGGTTGAGGGACTGATTACCTCATTCTCCCCTCCCCTTTACCCCTTTCCCTTTTTGTTTTGGACGATGAAGCCATGTGTGGCGAAAGTTTCCTGAAAAAGTTTCCCCAAATATGCTGCATAAGTGTTCAACTTAAACTTTTTCGGTTTTTCAAACCATTCTCACACTGTCAGACATCAGCATCATGGGATTTTGTTAAAAAAAATTCTTCAAAACTTGTTCAACTTTGGACAAGACCACTTCGACTAGTGGATGGTCCCATTGCCCCCGCCTCCGCCTGCTTAATCCCCTAAATAAGATTTTTAACCCACGCTACGGCCCTATGGTACTTTTTACAAGATTGATGGACAAAACACATCGACCCCGGGTTTTGAGGGCGATTCCCTATTCTCCCTCTCCTTTACGGCCTTTTCCTCTTTATTGGACTGATAAAGCCACTGTGTGGCGAAATTTTCCCTAAATAAGATTCCATATGCGCATGTGTTCCCAATCTTCAAAATTTTCATTTTATTATCACATTTCATATAGACCAAAACCATGACTATATTTGTTTCCCTTTGTGCATTGATAACAGAAGTTTAATTTGGCTGCAACCTTTACATTTATTACCTAAACACTGATACATCTGTCAAGTTCCTCAATTTTTTTCAACTTATCTTCCCCTGATTTGTTGCCCTGAATTCTTAGAAAAATGAGTACCTTGCGAAAAAGAAAATCTCTCTTTTTTTTGATTGGTTTCTTATTAACTGGGCTACTTTAGGAGGGTTTTTTCTTTTCCTTGTTGGAATCATTATTTCTGTTCCTCTACTTGATTGCCCTAGCAATGTTTTTAGGAAAGAATTTTGATTTTTTACTGGGGGAAAATTTTCCCCTTTGTGAAATTGACAGATCCCTCAGAGTTTTTTTGTTTTCCCTCTTTAAATATTTATTTGGCGGGCTGCAATGAAAAATTAATTTTGTAGACCTATTTTATTTCCTCCGACCAAAAAAAACCCTTGTGTATTTATTCGAGACCATTAAGGTTTTTTACAGTTTAAATTTTTTCTGTCCATGGCTTAAATAACCAGTTGATTCCTTCAATTATATTTATTACTTAAAGTTTGAGAGTGCTCTCCCTTTAACTCTAAACTGCTGAAAACCCTTTTTAAGTGTGTCTGGGGATTTTAAAATTAAAAATGAAAATTTACAGTCCAACACTTTGTTTAACCATAAGTGACTTTCAACAAGTAGCTTCCTTGTAAGGATTACATGGGAAAGGCTTTTATGATATTGGCTTCCTCTTAAGTCCTTTGAGGTAAAATAAATTTTGTTACACGGGTAGGTATCCTGTCATCACAGCTCTTTTAAAAAGACCCCAAAAATTCCCCAATTTTTTTCCAGGGTTAAAAACAGGAAACAAATTCTGGGGTTTTGAAAGACATATTATTTGTTTGGGGCAGTGATTAACTGCCTGGGTTTTAAAATTTTATTTTTTCAAGGCCTGCTTTACAAGAAAAAATTTTTTCCTTAAAATTCATAATATGATTAATGTGAATTTTTTCAGTTCATCTACACAGTTTTTTAATAAATCTCCTTTTTTTTGTTGTAATATAATTGTTGAATCAATCTTTTACCTAAGCACTAAAAACAATTTTTAAAACATCATATTCCCAAATTTCTTGATTATAAAATTCCAAAAAATTTATTTATATGCCTTGGTTACATTAACTTTTCTGCTTGTTGTGATTTTTTTGTCTATTTCCCTGTTTGTTTCTTTTTAAATTTTCTTATTTTCAGCCATGATGCAAATTTTTAAATTAAAACCAATTTAAAACATGATTCAACTTACAAAAACCCGATCAATTACCTTTTAAATAAAAACCCACTACTTGGCTTGCAATTACATGTAGAAAATAATATAAAATTTAAATTACTTTTTAAAACAACAAACCTTTGCCAGATTTGGTTTCAATTACACATCACTGATTAAATTTGGCAGATTGTCTTATCAAATTAAATTGTCAAATTCTTAAAATAAAACTAGCCACTTTGGGTTTGAAAATTTAAATACACATTAAAATTTTAATTGCTAACTTGGGTTATCAATTTCACATACCTTAACACTTAAAAATCTTTGCTACCTTGACTTTTCCAAATTAAAATTGTAAAAATTTTTAAAACCATTACCATAAAAGTAAATTTGTTTAACTTAACATCCCCCTCCTTCTGTCATTTCACATATAATTATTAAGTAATTTAAATAATTAATGACTTCACAATTTTCCCCGGGTTCAAGAAGGACCAACGGGAAATTAAATGTGGAAAATTACATTTATCGAATGTATATTATATACATAACAGTAAATGAACAAGTAAATTTTTTTTATCAGTTTGACAAGTAGGGAAATTTTGGGGCATAGGTCGAAAAAAAGTCCCCCTTCGATCCTACCCTGTATATCCACAAGTTGGTCTGGACCTTTTTTTTATAAATGAAATATAATCACCAGGAAAGCTAGAAATATTTTAAAATTTGTGGAAATGTATATTAAATTAAAAAAGATTTTATATAAATCAATTTTATATAACAGAAGGGGGAAAAAAATCTTTAAACTAACACCGCCCTTTGATGGGGATTTGTTGTTCATCCAGAAAACCTCATGTTATACATGAAAAAACAATGGCCGAGTTATAAATAACAACTTTTCTGAGGTTCCCGGGGGTGTCTTGTCCGTCGCCGATATCTCAAATTATGCAGGGAAAGCAATCCAACAATTTTGCCTCCCCTTTTTAGAGGTGTCAGCCTAATTTTAACCTTTGAGCCGAGAATTCCCTTCCCCTTACATAACTTGATCCCAAACAAAATTTAAAAATGGCGACTGTCCCTTCTCCCCCGGGTCAGTTTCCCCTTTTCTATGAATAAATGTTATTAAAAATAAAATTGACCATCTATTACAATAATACCCTATTTTGGGAAAATATATGATATTTTCCCCGTTGTATTTTAAATTACGTGCTGAGGTTTTTGCATGGAGATATTTTTTGTTTTTTTTGTGCTAAGTGCATCTGATTGAGTGGTCTGTGAAACATTTTGCGTGTATGTGTGTTTTATATAAATTTTTAAAATTTTATTTTAATATTTTTTATATTATAATTTTTTATTTAAAAATTTTATATAATATGCGTCCGATATGTAAAACTGGTCAACTAAAGAAAATCATTTAAAATTAAGTCCTTTCTGAAAAATTTTCTTATACGTTTAAAAAATATATTTTTTTTTATTAATGTTAAGTAAAAAATTTTTAATTTTTCACCAAAAGAATCTTAGAAAACTTACCTAACCTTTTTTTAACAAGAAAATTTATTTTAGCCTAACCCAATAATATTTTTAGATTTGTTTTAAAAAATTCAATACTAAACAAACACGTGAAATATATTTTTTTGTTTGGTTCAGAATGATTTTGGGAAATTATTTAAAACACAAAATTTTTACTTGTCCTATATGGCAATGAAGTTGCTATTTAAGCCAAGATCGCAAGTTCGCCTATTCGGCAGCCCAAATTTTTATTTTATATATATTATATTAAAAATTATATATATATTTATATATTTATATAATATAATAATATTTTTATATAATATTTAATATTAATATACCTTTTATTGTATTGAGTCTTTGTCATGGGGCAAGCTTTATAAGAACTTTAAATTTTTTTATGATTCCCTTTTTTTTTAGTTTTTTAACATGGTCTGTACCCCCATACCGGGTTTTGGGGTCATGTAAGTTCTTGATGTTAAGTTTTAGTCTGTATGGTTAAGACATATCTAGAAATTAGTGACGTATTCATTTTTGTTAATTTTGTATTGAGTTTTTTTGAAACGAATGCGCCTTCGTTTTTTTAGTTCTAAGCTGTATTCTTTTTTGTTTATTTTTGTTGGTAAATTTTAAAGCTTATGTAGAGTTTAGTAAATTTTTAGTTAGTTTTTCTTTTTGGGTAATGCGAAGGCTGGGGTTTTGATGATATAAATTTCTTTGTATATTTTCTTTTTTAGTTTATTGGCCCCTTGTCAATGTCTGTTAGGTGTAAATTATATATATTGTAAGGTATTTAACAGAAGTGTTAATTTTTGTTCCCACCTGTGACCGTATTTTTTTTTTAGCATTTCTTGCCGTAGGTTATTGTTGTACTTTTTCAGGACTATCTTTTCAAATATATAGGTGCAATCTGTTTGTGTCGTTAATTTGATTTTAAGATACATACTGTTTCCTTTTTTTTTTAATTTTTTGTAAACTGTATTGTTTTAAATAAAATATATAAAAAAATCAAAAAACAATGGCGGTCTTTCTGTGCGGCGCAGTTTTTTATTTTTTTAATAATTTTTATAAATACTAGCCGTCTATTTACATATAATACTGTATTTTGGAAAATATGTACAGTATTTTTTTTCCAGTTATATGTATGTAATTTTTGTACTGTTTTTTTTGTACCCGTACCTAAAAATTTAAACCTCAGGTACAGTAAAAGGGAAAAAACATCCAATACGTGTATGGAATATTTTAACCTTTCTGGGCATTGTACATTAAAAATTTAAAAGCAGCACCCCTCTCGTGCAACATTTTAAGGTAAAACTAAAAACCCTGCACCATTGTCAGTGTGAGCACCCAGTCTTCAAGAGCAGAACAATCTACCGTCTTGGGTAAATTTTCTTTGTAGACAACGAGGGGACTTGTCCCCTCGACTCCCAAAAAAGGCACTTTCTTCTTTCCAACCTTGGTCAATTAAATTTAGAAATAGGGAAAAAACTTTTTAGTACTGAGATCACGCATTATCATGTATTTTCTTGCTTGGTAAACGAGTTATAGGGAACCCTTTTAAGCCCTGGGTAGGGTTTATAAATTTGGTTTTTTCCCGGTTAGTGGTTTATAATGCAATGGTTTCTTGGGGATTGTTTTATGACTTCTCCTGGTTTAAAATTTGGGGGTTTCTCCTGGATAGTGTTTATAAAAGTGGTTTCTCCCGGTAGTGGTTTATAAAGTGGTGGTTTCTCCTGGTAGTGGTTTATAGCGTTGTTTTTCCTGGGTGTGGTTTTTTGGCTGTGTTTATAATGTATATTTCTCCTGGTAGTGGTTTTAATGTGGGGGTTTCTCCCGGGTAGTGGTTTTTGTGTGTTTTCCTGGATATTTGGGTTTTTAATGTTTTTTTCCTGGTAGAGGTTTTATTTTCCTTATTAGTGGTTTTTAAAGTGGGGGGTTTTTTTCCCGGCTAGTAGTTTATAAAGGGGTGGTTTCTCCGGCTGGTGGTTTTTAATATCTGTTTCTCTGGGAATTTTTATAATTTTCTAGTTTTCCTGGCTAGTGGTTTATAATGTACTTGTTTCTTCCTGCTAGTGGTTTATATTTTAAAGTTTCTCCCGGTGTGGTTTTATAAAGTACTAGTTTCTCCTGGCTATTGCTTTATAATATGTGGTTTCCCCCTTTTAGTCGTTTATTTGTAGGGTTTCCCTTTTGGTAGTGGTTTATAAAGTCGTTTTTCCTGGTGTGGTTTATTTGTACAGTTTTCCGGTTTTTTTTAATGTACGTTTCTTGGCTAGTCGTTTATAATGTACTAGTTCTCCCGGTTATGATTTTTAATGTTTTGTTCTCCTGGTTTAATGTGGGGTTTTCCCTTGCTGCGGTTTTAAGTAGTGGGATCTCCCGGGTATGGTTAAATGTAGTTTTTTTCCCGGAGTGGGTTTAAAAGTGGGTTCTTTCTAGTGGTTTAAACGGTTTCTCTTTCAGTGGGTTTTAACGTAGTCTTTTTGGAACTGACACCCCGACAGCCCGTATAAGTGTCCACAGCTCCTCCCTTTTGTCTTTATTAGCTGTACATTTACTTCCTAATCTGTCTAATAACCCTTTCTTTACTTTCATCTGGTATTATATAAGTGATAACAATGGTTCATGACCAAGCAAAAAATTTTTTTTGATCCCTGGAATCATAATGGAATATTTGGATTTCCTCATTTATTTATTCCCAGCTGTCCCCGCTCCCACAAATTAATGGTGAACATCACCTCGTAGAAGAAAATTGTATGGGTTGACCTTTTATGGTAAGAAGTGATGTATTTACTACTTCCCCTAGTCATTATTAAGGGGGTAGTCTGCTATATTACATGGCCCTTCATTACCTCCGTAACTTGTGAGTTCATTACTTTGTAACTTGTGAGTTCATTACCTTGTCCCTTTAGTTCAGCCATCAAAACTTTGGAGCCCGGCCCCCTGGACCCATTGTGTACCCCTGTAATCTGTAAAAACCTTGTAACTTGTCATGATTGTGACTAGACCTACCTGGAGTTCATTACCTTTGTAAATTGTGAGTTCATTACCTTTGTAAATTGTGAATTCATTACCTCTGTAACTTGCTCATCTATAAAAACCCTTTGAGGCCCAGCCCCTGGACCCATTATGTACCTTGTGTAATCTTTTGACTACCGCCCACAGGATGGGTATGGGGTGCATAATAAACATATTAAACTAACTAAACTAACTGCCAGGCAGAGTTCGTTGCTAAATGACTCAAATTGCTCATTTGGCAATGGTGGAGGACCTGGGTACATATAGGATCTGGCATCCACACGGCGGACATATTACACAAGATTTAATCACCCTTTTTACACTTTGCCGTTCTTGTGGAATCCAGAAAGTTTCCCTAATACAATTTAAGGTATCTTGTACGCCACCATGCATTACATTTTTATGGGCATTTAGAACAATCAAATTTGTTAGATGATGAGTTTTTGTGCCGTAAGATAGGTTTTTTTGGCAAATAACCCCCAAATTTCAGCATTTTGTAACCTACCCCCTGAACCAAAATTACATTGTTCTCTAAATACAGCCCCAATTTCTCTATTATGGAACCTTTCACAATTTTCTTTCCTCATCAATTTAATCTCATTTCCATAGATTTCCTCCTGTACCCTCTGTATCCAATATTCAAGAGGATGTGAAAAATTAAATGAAATATTCATCTTGTTTAGAAATTTAAACACCAACTTAGTTATATTGATTAGTTTGGGTAAAAAAGAATACCTTTTTTATTTTCAATGGCTAAGGAGGACAAACAATTGGAGGGGGAGGTCACAGTAATTTCAACAGGAGCAATATACGCCTTTTGTACGGCCCAATAGCTTTATTTACCAACCAACTCGGTCCTTTAAACCATGATACAGACATTTACAAAATTTAGCAAAAGGTAAACCTTGAGACAAGAAATCAGCTGGATTCTCCTCACCTGGTTTATGATTAAATGTTAACATATGCTGACCCAAACTATTATACTTCTCTTGCATCTAAATTAATTTCAGCGACTCTGTTTTGTACGTACAAAAATTTTACTTTTTCCATTACGAATCCATTGTAAGGATACCTAAATTATCAGACCAAATTACAGTGTCGCTAATATTTATCTCCTGCAACTTTTTTTTCTTATATAATTAGCTAATTTGACACCTACAAAAAAGGCTTTTTAATTCAAAACTGAGGCAAGGTACATGATTTAATTGGAGACACTTTAGCCTTAGACATAACAAGAGAAATAACACTATTACTTTGAAGGTAAGCAACTGCTCCATAAGGCCAATTTTAAAAGCATCACAAAAAATGGGGAGAAACTTTTTTTCCCCATTTGGATTGGCCACCTGGTGTGGGAACTCCAACATTGAAATTTCTCATAATCAAAATTAATTCATCCCACCGTTAATGAATTCCTCAGGTAGAATTTATCCCAAGCACATTTAAGTTTCCATGCTTCCTGAATTAATAATTTCCCTCTTATAGTAAGGGGTGACACTAAACTATGGATCAAAACATTTGGAAACTTCAGCAAGAAAAAACTCTCTTAGTTAATTTATTGGGCATACTGTAATTATTAAATTTTTAAACATTAACAAATCTCTCTCAGTATCCAAGTTAAACCAATAAAATTACTACATTTTGGCACTTCATCTCCAGGGAAATCTTTACTTATTTTGTCCTTTAATTTGGACGAATTACTATTCCTTCCCTCAGAGGCATATTTGCACTTTGCATTAATTTCATTAGCCTCTCCATAAGTCATTAACAGTTCCTCTTCAGTTGACGTCACACCCAGGAAATTGTCCACATAAAATTGTTTGCTCATTATTTTACTCAATGGACTTTCCATACATTTAAGGTGTTGCTTTTATCGTCGCTTGAGGTAGGAACGGACTGGATGTAGCACCAATAATACGCTCCTAAAGCAAAAGGTTTTCAGGGGCCCCTAAGTGGGTCACTAGGATTCTCGGGCCATAAGAAGCGGGTTACAATCCCGGTCGGGCCTCTTGTAAACCCACTCTTAGGAAAGCTTTACTTATGTCACGTAAAGGCATAGTGCTTCACTCGGGAAATTTAATAAGATATCTCTAATTTTTCCGTCAACGACGGACCTGTCGTCAGTATTTAAACTAGGTACATTTTGTTACTCCTGGCACTACAATTAAACACAATCCTCAAAGGAGTGGCCTTAGAATCCTTCTTCACTCCGTGATGGGGCAAATAGTGACCATAAATTTTGGCTTGCTCAGGAGGTACCTCTTCTATAAATTTATTAACGCTCAGCAATTGTTATCATATATAGCAGTTAACATTCTGGTGTCTTACTCAGTTCGCGGAGCTGAGCCTTTAATTTTCCATATGCCATTCTGTAATTATGGGCAATTCTGGAGGTTCAGTTCTCCACGGAAGTCGTACCCAGTATTGTCCAGATTCAAATTTTTTCATCTCTCAGGTATTGTTCTTGAGTAAAGGAATCGTCCCGGACTTTTTTTCATTTTACATTTATTCCAATGCTGGGCTAATTCCCACAATTTATGCACTGGGTCAACACCATCCTCTATTTAAGAATTATAAATGGGGCACGACTTCATTTAGTAAGACACACAGTTATGGATTTGTAGTTTCCTCTAGTCATGAATTAATTATTACGAGGAATCCACCATACATTACATGGCCTCCTGCAGTCTTCAAAAGGGGTGACACCGCATTTCTTTACCATACCCTTTACAAAGGAGGCTATAGTCACACCTATCAAAATATTTATTGGGCCTACAGAATCATCACTTACACCAGAAGGGGGGCTAAGTTTTCATTATGTGAAAGTCTTTCTGTAGCTTTACTAAGCCCTACTGTAGATATTTTCCCCTGGAAGTCTATCTACAATTACTGCATTAAAAAACGTTTTTCTCATTGCCCAACCGACAGTTTTCATAAACAGTGTCATCAATTGAGGCTTTTATCCGAGAGAAAACCAGATAATTTTAAAGTTGTGGATCTCCCATCTGTACTTTCATACCATCAAGACATTAACGTTTTTTGAAAGTACACTGGGATCCCTGGTCCAATAATGCATTTACATTTTTTTTTTTTATGCCTTTTATCATCAATTTTACCTGTAACACAGGTAAGGCTACTTCAGCAAAACCATCCCTTATTAACATTTTTGCAGCAATTTTTACATTACCACTGTTGTGTCAGGATTGTCAACATTTCATTGTGATGAAGGTTTGAAAAACCGACAAGTTGAAGATTGAGACACTTATGCAGCATATGGGAATCTTTATTCGGAAACGTTTCGCCACACAGTGGGTTCGTCAGTCCAATACAAAGAGGAAGCGTAAGGAGGGGGGAGGAGAATGAGGTAATCAGTCCCTCAACCTGGAGTCGATTGTGTTTTAGTCCATCAATCTTGTAGAATGTACAGCATAGGGCCGTAGACGTGGCTTATATACTGTATGAGGTTGAGGGGAAGCAGGCGGAGGCGGGGTCATAGTGGTACCATCCACTAGTCGAAGTAGGTCTTTGTCCAAAGGTTGAACAAGTGTTGAAGAATTCTTTGTAACAAGATCCCATGAGGTTGAGGGACTGATTACCTCATTCTCCTCCTCTCCTTACGCCTTCCTCTTTGTATTGGACTGATGAAGCCACTGTGTGGCGAAACGTTTCCTGAATAAAGATTCCCATATGCTGCATAAGTGTCTCAATCTTCAACTTGTCGGTTTTTCAAACCATTCATCACAACTGTCAGACACTGCAGCATCATGGGATCTTGTTACAAAGAATTCTTCAACACTTGTTCAACCTTTGGACGAAGACCTACTTCGACTAGTGGATGGTACCACTATGACCCCGCCTCCGCCTGCTTCACCTCACCTCACTACATATAATAAGCCACGTCTACGGCCCTATGCTGTACATTCTACAAGATTGATGGACTGAACACATCGACTCCAGGTTGAGGGACTGATTACCTCATTCTCCTCCTCTCCTTACGCCTTCCTCTTTGTATTGGACTGATGAAGCCACTGTGTGGCGAAACGTTTCCTGAATAAAGATTCCCTATATGCCTGCATAAGTGTCTCAATCTTCAACTTGTTCGGTTTTTCAAACCATTCATCACAACTGTCAGACACTGCAGCATCATGGGATCTTGTTACAAAGAATTCTTCAAACACTTGTTCAACCTTTGGACGAAGACCTACTTCGACTAGTGGATGGTACCACTATGACCCCCGCCTCCGCCTGCTTCACCTCACCTCACTACAGTATATAAGCCACGTCTACGGCCCTATGCTGTACATTCTACAAGATTGATGGACTGAACACATCGACTCCAGGTTGAGGGACTGATTACCTCATTCTCCTCCTCTCCTTACGCCTTCCTCTTTGTATTGGACTGATGAAGCCACTGTGGTGGCGAAACGTTTCCTGAATAAAGTTTCCCCATATGCTGCATAAGTGTCTCAATCTTCAACATTATCATTATTATCAACATTATCATATAGACCCTTACACATGACTATATGGTGTCTTCCTTTGTGACATTGATAACAGAAGTTTAATTTGGCATGACAATCCTTTACATTGTGATTACCTAAACACCTGATACATCTGTCAAGTTTCCCCCAATCTTTCAACTTTATCATTCCATGATTTTTTATGCACTGCAATTCTTAGAAAAATGAGTACCCTTGCAGAAGAGACAATCTCTCTTTTCTTTGATTGGTTTCTTATTAACTGGGCTACTCTTAGGAGGGTACTTATTCTTCTTACCTTGTTGAGAATCATTATTTCTGATTCCTGCTACTTGATATGCACCTATGCAACTGTTTTTAGGAAATGAATTTTGATTATTAACATCGGGATAATTTCTCCCTTTGTGAAACTTGACAGATACCTCAGAGTTATTATGTGTTGCATCTTTAAAATGAGTTAGTTGGCTGGTCTGCAACTGAACAATTAATTCTTGTAGACCTAGTCTTATTTCCTCCAGACCAAAATAACCCTTGTGATATTTATTCGAGATCCATTCAAGTGTTTTACAGCTTAATTTATTCTGTACCATGGCATTCAATAACCAGTCTGATTCCTTCAGATTATATTTATTACTTAAAGTTTTGAGAGTGCTCTCCAGTTTAACTCTAAACTGCTGTAAACCTTTGTAAGTGTGATCTGGGGATTTTAAATTAACAATGATATTCACTAGATCCAACCTACTTTGTTCTATATTACCATAAGTGACTTTCAACAAGTCAACTGCTTCCTTGTAAGAGTCATCTACATTGGGAAAGGCTTGTATGAGTATGTGAGCATCTCCTCTTACCTGTCCTTTGAGGTAAAATAATTTAGTTACACAGGCTAGGTCACTCCTGTCATGCACAGCTGCTTTAAAAATTGACCAAAATTCCTTCCAATTTTCACCAGGATTAAATACAGGTAAACATAATTCTGGGAGTTTTGGCAAAGACATATTATTTGTTGGAGCAGACTGATTAACTGCCTGGTTTACACATTTTAATTTATTCAAGGCCTGACTTTTACAAGAAAGAATTTTTTCCTCTAATTCATAATACTGATTAATGATGAGATCTACTTCAGTCTCATCTACACAGTTTACTAATAAATCTCCTTCATATTTGTTGTAATATAATTTGTATGAATCATATCTATTACCTAAAGCATCTAAATACAATTTTAAATCATCAGTATTCACAGTTTCTTGATTCATAAATTCCAAACATTTATTATATGCCTTGGTTACATGAACTTTTCTAGCTTGTAGTGATGATTTCTTTGCTCTATATTCCATGTTTGTCTTCTATATTAATTTGCTTATTTTCAGCCATGATGCAATGTATTAAATTCAAAATCAATTAAAAACTGATTACAACTTACAACACTGATACAACTTACCTTTAAATAAATCCTAGCTACTTGAGCTTAGCAATTACATGTAAGAAAATAATATAAACTTCAAATGTACATTAATACAACAAACCTTTTAGCCAGATTTGGCTTATCAATTACACATACACTGAATAAATCTTGGCCAGAATTGTCTTATCAAATTAATATTGTACAAATACATTAATATAAATCCTAGCCACTTTGGCTTTGCAAAATTAATATACACATTAATATAATTAGCTACACTTGGCTTATCAATTACACATACACTTATACACATTAATATAATCTTTAGCTACACTTGACTTATCCAAATTAATATTGTAATAATTATAATCCATTACACATAAAGTAAATTTGTGAACTTAACATCCACCTCCTTCTGTCATTTCACATATAATTATTAAGTAATTAACTAATTAATGACTTCACTAATTACCTCCGGTTCAAGAAGGACCAACGGGCAAATTAAATGTGGAAAATTACATTTATCTGAATGTATCATTATATACATAACAGTAAATGAACAAAGATAATTATTATTTATCAGTTAGACAAGTAGGAATTTGGGACACCTAGGTCGCAAAAAATGTCCCCCTTCGATACCTACCACTGTCATATCCACAAGTTGGTCTGGACCTTTTTAATTATAAATGAAATATACATCACCAGGAATGCTAGTAAATATATAAATTTGTGGACTGTATATTAAATTAAAAAATGATTATATATAAATACACATTTATATAACAGAAGGAGAATATATCTTAATCATAACACTCGCCAATTTGACTGGAGATTAAGTTGTATCATACTCAGAAAACCTCACTGTCTATACATGAAAATAACAACTGGCCAGAGTTATAACATAACAGACTTATCTGAGGTTCCTGGAGCTGTCTTGTCCAGTCGCCTGATATCTCAAGTTATGCAGGAATGCACATCCAACAATTTCGCCTCCTATTTGAGAGGTGTCAGCCTAATTTTAACCTCTAGAGCACGAGAATTCCTTCCCATTACACTAACGTTGTATCCAATTCAAATTAACAATGGCGACTGTCCCTTCTCCCCAGGCTCAGTTTCCCATTTTCTATGACATAAATGTTATTAAATACAGTATGACCATCTATTTACATATAACTACCGTATTTCTGGAAAATATATGCAGTATTTTCCACAGTTGTATTTAAGTTACGTGCTGAGTTTTTGCATGATGAGATATATATTGTTTTGCTTTGTGCATACAGTGCATCTGATTGATGTGAGTCTGTGAAACATTTTGCGTGTATGTGTGTGTATAATATATATATATATATATATATATATATATATATATATATTATATATATATATATATATATATATATATATATATGTCGTGCCGAATATGTAAAACTGGTCAACTAGCAAGAACTCATTTAAAATTAAGTCCTTTCTGAAATTTTCTCTTATACGTTTAAAGATATATTTTTTTCATTAATGTTAATGTAAAAATTTTTAATTTTGCACCAAAAGAATCTTAGAAAACTTACCTAACCTTATTATAACAAGAACAATTTATTTTAGCCTAACCCAACTAAATATATTTTAGATTTGTTTACAATAATTCAATACTAAACAAACACAGTGAAATATATTTTTTTCGTTAGGTTCAGAATGATTTTGGCGAAATTATTGCATACACAAATTTTCACTTGTCCTATATGGCAAGATGAACGTTGCTATTTAAGCCAAGATCGCAAGTTCTGCCTATTCGGCACGACATATATATATATATATATATATATATATATATATATAATATAATATATATATATATATATATATATATATATATAATATATATATATATATATATATACCTTTCTATTGTATTGAGCCTTTGTCATGGGTCAAGCTTTATGAAAAACTTTATATATGTATGATTCCATTCTTTTTTAAGTTTATAATCATGGTCTGTACCCTGATACCGGTTTGGTGTCATAGCTAAGTTCTTGATGTTAAGTTTTAGTCTGTATGGTATACAGACATATCTAGACAATTTAGTGACGTAGTTCATTTGTGTCTGAGATTTTGTATATGAGTTTATTGAAACAGTAATGCGCCTTCAGTTTTTGAGTTCTAAGCTGTATTCTTTTTATGTTTATTCGTATGTTGGTATATGTAAAGCTGTATGTAGATGTTCTAGTAAGATTATGATGTTAGGTTTTGCTTTTTGGGTAATGCGAAGGCTGGGATTTGACTGATATAATTTCTTTGTATATTTTCTTTTCTAGTGTATTGAGCCTTTGTCAGATGTCATGTTAGATGTAAAATTATATATATGTAAGGTATTGAATCAAGAATGTGTATATATGTCAGTTCACGACCCTGTGACCGTATTTTTTCGTAGCTATGTTCTTGCCGTAGGTTATTGTTGTACTTTTTGCAACACTATCTTGCAAGTATATAGGTGCAATCTGTTTGTGTCAGTTAATTTGATTGAGATACATACTGTTTCCTTATTTTTTTAATTTTATGTTAAACTGTATTGTTTTTAAATAAAATATATAAAAAAAATCAAACAACAATGGCGAGTCTCTTCTGTGCAGGCGCAGTTTCTCATTTTTTATAATATAATTTTTATTAAATACAGTATGGCCGTCTATTTACATATAACTACTGTATTTCTGGAAAATATGTACAGTATTTTTCACAGTTACTATGTATGATAATTTGTGTAACTGTATTTATGTGTACCTGTACCTAAATAAACTTAAAACGCTCAGGTACAGTAAACGGAACAAACATCCAGATACGTGTCATGGAATATATTTAACCTTGCTGGGCATTGTACATTAAAAATTAAATGCAGCACCACTCTCGTGCAGTACATTCTAAGGTAAAACTAACAACCATAGCACTCATCTCGTCAGTGTGAGCATCAGTCTTCAAGAGCAGAACAATCTACACAGTCTTGGGTAAGATTGTCTCTTGTAGACAAACGATGGCTACATTGTCCAGCTCGACTCCAAAATAGGCACTTGCTTCTTTCCAAGACCTTGGTCAATACATTGAGAAATAGGGAACACACTGTTTTAGTACTGAGATCACGCATTATCATGTATTTTCTTGCTTGTGTAGAGCGAGTTACTAGGGAACCTTTCTAAGCCCTGGCTAGTGGTTTATAATGTGGTTTCTCCTGGTTAGTGGTTTATAATGCAATGGTTTCTTGGCTGATTGTTTATATGACTTCTCCTGGCTTATAATGTGGCGGTTTCTCCTGGATAGTGGTTTATAACGTGGTTTCTCCTGGCTAGTGGTTTATAATGTGGTGGTTTCTCCTGGCTAGTGGTTTATAGCGTTGTTTCTCCTGGGTAGTGGTTTCTCCTGGCTAGTGGTTTATAATGTAGTAGTTTCTCCTGGCTAGTGGTTTATAATGTGTGGTTTCTCCAGGCTAGTGGTTTATAGTGTAGTTTCTCCTGGATAGTGGTTTATAATGTTTTTCCTGGCTAGAGGTTTATAATCTCCTTATTAGTGGTTTATAACGTGGTGGTTTCTCCTGGCTAGTAGTTTATAATGGAGTGGTTTCTCCTGGCTGGTGGTTTATAATATACTAGTTTCTCCTGGCTAATTGTTTATAATGTACTAGTTTCTCCTGGCTAGTGGTTTATAATGTACTTGTTTCTCCTGGCTAGTGGTTTATAATGTAAAAGTTTCTCCTGGCTAGTGGTTTATAAAGTACTAGTTTCTCCTGGCTATTGCTTTATAATATGTGGTTTCCCCTTCCTAGTCGTTTATATTGTAGTGGTTTCTTCTGGCTAGAGGTTTTATAATGTACGTTTCTCCTGGCTAGTGGTTTATATTGTACTAGTTTCTCCTGGCTAGTGGTTTATAATGTACGTTTCTCCTGGCTAGTCGTTTATAATGTACTAGTTTCTCCTGGTTAGTGATTTATAATGTTCTAGCTTCTCCTGGCTTTATATGTGGTTTTCCCTTGCTAGCGGTTTATAATGTAGTGGTATCTCCTGGCTAGTGGTTCATAATGTAGTTTCTCCTGGCTAGTGGTTTATAATGTGGGTTCTTGCTAGTGGTTTATAACGGTTTCTCTTGGCTAGTGGTTTATAACGTAGTTCTTTGTTGGAGCTGACATCCAAGACAGCCTGTATATAGTGTCTCACAGCTCCTCCTTGTGTCTTCGTTCAGCTGTACATTGTCTTCCTAATCATGTGCTAATAATCCTTGCTCTTATCTTTCATCTGCGTATGCATATACAGTGAGTACAGCAATGGGTCTCCATGACCAAGCAAAAATATATTTGATCACATGGAATCATAATGGAATCATTTGGACTTTCCTCATTTATATTAATCCCTATGCTGTCCAGCTCCCACAAATTAGACTGGTTCAACATCATCCTCGATAGAAGAATACTTGTACTGGGTTGACCTTTTATGAGTAAGACACCGTGACTGTATTTACTACTTCCTCTAGTCATTATTACTAGGCGGTAGTCTGCCATATATTACATGGCCCGTACCAGTGTTGAGGAGAGTGACGCCGCATGGTTTTGGATTTATGCCCTTTATCCTGAATTATTACATCCAACGCCGGCAAGGCTACCTCAGCTAGGCCATCATTATTGCCATTAGCTGCAACCTTTACATCAGTCACTGTAGTGTCAGGGTTATTAACATTATCATTATTGTCACCATTATTATAAGAATCGCATACAACCCTGCACATAACTGTATGGTGCCTTCCCTTGTTGCATTGATAGCAAATGTTCAATTTGGTATGACAGTCCTTTACATTATGATTGTCTAGACATCTGATAAATCTGTCAAGTTCTTTCATCCTCTCCACTTTAATATCTCATGAATTATAGGCATTACAATTTTTAGTGAAATGAGTACCCTGGCAGAAGAGGCAGTCTCTCTTTTCCTTGCCTGACCTCTTATTAAGTGGGTTACCCTTACTGACTTGATATGTGCCTATTTATCTCTGAACTATGATTATTACCACTGGGATTATTTTTCCTTTTTGAGACTTGACAGATACTTCAGAGTCATTATGTGTTATATCCTTAGAACTGTTCGGCTGACTGGTCTGCAATTGAACAATTAATTCCTGCCGACCTAGTCTGATTTCCTCAGACGTACTCTGGAGGTTTTGGCAAACCCACCCTTTGCATTAATAGGTTGATCAACTGCCTGGCTTACACCCTTTAATTTATTCAAAGCCTTACTTTTACAAGACAGTTTTTCTTCCAATTCGTAATGTTGATTAATTAAAACATTCATTTCCATTCCATCTGCACAATTCTCCAGCAGATCTCTTTCACAGTCTTTAAACCACAATTTGTACCAATCAAATCTACTCTCTAAAGCATCTAAATATAACTTTAATTCATTAGGGTTCACGGTTCTTTGATTCATTAAATCAAATGCCTTCGTCACATGGCCTTTAATAGCCTGTAATGATGCTTTCATTACTCTAAAATCCACGGACTTGTCAGCCACATTAACTCCATCAGATCCAGTCATGGTTAGAGAATTATTAATCACTGATTATACAACTTAAGTAGGCACCTTATAAGAGTAATTCTTGCACTTTACTCTTGTATAAATCCTAGCCACACATGTGCTAGCAATTAATTGGGCTAATTATCATCCACCACACGATCGATTAAATTTGTGTACTCTATACCCACTTTCTTCAATTAGCCACTTAATTATTAAGAAATTAATTCAATTAATTTTTTCACTGATTGTATCCGGTTCGAAGGACCAGCAGGCAGATATGGAAAATTTTGTAGGGGTGATTACCTGTACGTACCTCAACATTACATGTATACAAGTAATCTCATTGGGAGACAACCATCTTGTTTACTGTAGTCACCCCATGTAGACATGTGAGAAAAATTAACCACCCCTGGTCACAGCAGGTGGTTTCTTCGACCTCACAATCTTATCCATATCTATCCGAGACCAGTATAAATTGGATAGCACCCACAAGTACGGCGCTACTAATTAATTGTAGACCGTATAGATTATATTAGTTTAACTGAATGAAGGGGGGGGGTAGGCTACACTTGGATGTATGCATCAAGGAAAAACACTTGTACATAATCCCACTACTTACCAGATATTCTCTGGTAGTCACTGGATGCAGCTGGATCACCCATAACCTATCCAATTACAACATACCTAACTGGCCAGTATCAGTTTGCTATAACTAGAAGGGTTACTTAACTGTGGGTGATTGATGCTCTTTATTTCCTCCATTCACCATATCATTTCGATGTCCTGCTACACTGACACGGTTCTTATTCCAGCAGGACGAGGTATCCATTGGTTTGTCCCGGTTTAGAAGGCGTGACTCCATAAAAACTTCACTGTCCTCGGGACGGGAACAACGTGGTCTAACGGGTTCACTCGGAGCAAGGCAACTTATTTCACTTCAAACATTCTCTTAACTTAGTGTTATTATCACTGATTACATTACAATTCACAAGATGATTTAATGTCTCATAATTATTATACACATTAGAGGTCACTCCATTAAGATCTGAGACCGATGAGTGAGGATTAACTCACGGGTATTTCCCCTGGACACACCATGGCCGCGCACCAGTCATCCCCGGTCAAACCATTATTCACTAATTTTACCACCCTTTTACGGTGATCCTGTAAATCACGTTCCCTCACTCTCCACCAGGAACAGTTACGACACTTCCTATTATGAAGTGAGGCCTATATTAATCCTTAGGCCACCGTGAACGCCAATTTCCCGGTCCCATGTTTTCACAGCCTCCTCACTCCATTCAAAACACTCCCGCCTCTCTCATGCCCTGCCTCGACCTCTCCCCCCGCACATCCACACAGGCGCAGGGCGAACCCGGTTGGTTCTATTCAAAATACAATTTAGAACAACAGTAAATGCATTAATCATGTATATTTACATATAAAAATAATATACAGTATAATTATGGGAATTTTTTCCACACCAACCTAATTTCAGCTAAGTTGGAAGGTCCAGAAAATGCCAGACTTTGATGGCAAATGGCTGAGGGAGGCGTCAAAGGTGGAGAAGTTCTTCGAGGATTGTCATCAGAAAGGCACTTTACTAGTCGCTTACACACGTCAACCTCAATACAACTGTACCTCTCCAAGAGGACCAGGTTAAACTGGCTCTTACACACCTCTACAGGTAAGTTTAATCGATAATTTGCGTAACAAAATACATGCTGTGTGGGGTTACAATTGTGAAAAAGAAAATTAGAAAACCTGTTTGAGTTAGTGTGATACTATACAGTCTTTGACTAATGAGTATTGGTATTGTTCAAAGTACATCGAGTGCTTACTACATTCGAGACAAAGTTTATCTTCTTATTGTTTTGTCTCATGAGAATAGCATCACATATATGTGCTACCTATCTCTTTAAACACATCAGATGTACGTGTATAATAAAAATGATTGGAATTTGTTTTATACTCCGATACAGTTTTAATTTCCTCGAGTTTTCCATAGTGAAGGAATTGAAATTTGTCTTCATTAAACTTTATATTGTTTTCTGCAATCCATTTAAAGATTTGGTTATTATTAAAGATTCGCCGGTATTCTCCCGGCCCAGGCCTTTTCCAAGTGGTGGCCTGGCCTTGGCTCCCTGTCTAGGGAGTGTCTGAGGCCTAAGTCTCCCATGGGAGGAGGCATAAGGACCTCCTCATCTTTGGGACCAACTGTCCCCAGGCCTAGCCACAAGCTAGGCCTCTCTGGTCTGTCAACCCTGCCCCAAGGGGACTAATGGGAATAACAGGCTTGTGAGCTGCAAGCTCGGGCTCAGGCACCTACCCTACCCTAGAAGGGCTAGGCATGGTGTGGAAATTATTTAATTTCCGAAGCTATAGTGCCTAATAGGTGTTTAATGTGTTGATGTGGGTCAGGAAATGTATTTGAAAATGGACTAGAACCAACAGGGAAGCTCTGCGCCTGCGCTGATGGGCGGGGGGGAGGTCGAGACGGGGCATCACAAGCAGGAGTGTTTTGAATGGAGTTAAGAGGCTGGGAAAGCATGGGACGAGGAAATTGGCGTTCATGGCGGCCTAAGGATTAATATAGGCCTCACTTCATAATAGGAAGTGTCGTAACTGTTCCTGGTGAAGAGTGAGGGAACGTGATTTACGGGACCACCGTAATAAAGTGGTAAAATTAGTGAATAATGGTAGGACCGGTGGTGACTGGAGCGACGCCATGGAGGGTGTCCAGGGGAAAATACCCGTGATTTAATCATCACTCATCGGTCTCAGATCTTAATGGAGTGACCTCTAATGTGCATAATAATTATGAGACATTAAATCGTCGTGTGAATTGTAATGTAATCGCTGATAATAACACTAAGTTAAGAGAATGTGTGAAGTGAAATAAGTCACCTTACTCCGAATGAACACGTGGAGTCCTTGTGGTTCCTGTCCCAAGGATAGTGAAGTTTTTATGGAGTCCCGACTTCTAAACTGGGACAAACCAACGGATACCTCATCCTGCTGGAATAAGAACCATGTCGGTGTAGCAGGACATCGAAATGAGATAGTGAATGGAGGAAATAAGGAGCATCAATCACCCACAGTTAAGTAACCCTTCTAGTTATAGCAGACTGATGCTGGCCAGTTAGGTATGTTGTAATTGGATAGGTTTGGGGGTGATCCATTCATAAAGGACCCCAAAGAATATCTGAAAGGGTGGTTTATATCAAGTTTTTTCCTTGAGGGATTATACATGTAAACCCTACCCCCCCCCCCCCCCTTCATTCATTAAAAAACTAATAACTATACAGTCCACAATTATTTATACGTTATTGTGGTGCTTCCATTTATACGGCTCGGATAAATAGTAAATTGTGAGGTCAAAGGAACCCCTGGGGGGACCGGGGGGGTAAGTTTTTCTCACATGTTCACGGGGTGACTACGAAAACCCAATATGGCTGTTGTCTCCCATGGATTACTTGTATGCTATAATGTTGGGGTACATACGGGAACCCCTATAAAATTTTCCATACATGGTGTCATCCTAAAGATTTGATTTTTCCCTATTGGGACGTGCAGGCCCGATGGAAACAGTCATGCAAATTGGGGTGTTATCGCAAAGGAAGACACGTGCTGGGCTTAATCTCTATGTGGAAGAGGATGAGGAACAAAGGGGGGCGATTTGGTACCTTTGTGGAACAAGCTTTTCACTGTACCCGTCACTGATTTTTGTTTAATATTATTTTTTTGGCTCTATTTTGGGAACATAGACCATCTACCAGCTTTTGTCATTCTTTATCATGCATTTTTGTGTGCTATACACCATGTCGCATGTTCAAGGCTGTCAAAAAGCTGTGTATACTACATAGCTTTGTTTATCCTCCAACATAGAAGACCATTCAAACGTCTGTAGTTCGGAAGACAGGAAAAACCGCTCTGAAAACCTGGCCCTTGGCGACTTGCTTTTTAGAAAACCCTTTTAAAAATTTTTATGTTTTTTTTTTTATTATCTATCAGCTTAATTCTTTGCAAATCCTTTTTTGCCACCCTTTTGGAGGGGGCTAATCTGTTTTTAATGATGTGGGATGACTCCGTGTCCAGTTCCCCCCTATAGAATGCTTAAGGGACGTGAAAAGTTTTTCTTGCAGTTCTTGATGAATATGGAGTTCCACGAGTCTGGACTGGGGCAGAGTGCACGGGCATGTCATTTATGCTATTTCAAATCTTGTGGGTGTTAGGATAATATCATAGATTTTTTAATTAACTCTTCCCTCCCTCACGTCAACCAGATTAGCTCCCATTCTCCCAGGCACCATATGACCCCTAACTTTAACACTTCTCGATGTGTATAGCAATAAAAAATATTTTATATCCAAGGTAGCATGTATTGACATAATTATGCAACACTATTGTAAAGTATGTAATAATGATACATTATTATAATATTACATATTGCTACAGGAAGGTTCCATGCCTACATGTGTGTTTTGGCGAGCGTGAAGGAATACTGTGGATCCGTGAAGCAACCAACAAAAATGTTGACTTTAAGGTAAGTCTGAAGGAGCACTATGGTTCTGTGAAGCAAACAATAAAAACTGGAGGTAACTGGAACGTAACCCTATTTTTCCCCTATGTTCTTCACTTCGCAAAACTTAGCACCGACTTTCAGGAACAAGCATGTAGCATTATGAGTTGAAAACATCGTATAAAACATTTATATTCGCGGGGAAATGCAGAAGCTCGTGGGGTCATTCTTATTACATCCATAAGGAAGCCCTAACACATATGAGTCTTGCAGTGCCTAAGGAATGGGAGGTTATTGGGATTTATCATGGAAAGAAGGTAGTGCCAGTTCTTACTTAACAGACTGTACTACAGAATCTGACACTAACTTTTTCCTTATATCTGTGGATTCATGAAAGGTAAAAGTGTGCAGAATTATATTTCCACATTTCTCGCTGCACACACCTCAACTAGTTTTACCACATTTCATGTAGTATAACAGAACCGTTATACTACATGAACTAGTCAGAATGAATATTGGTGGTAGCCTACTGTACTCGATAATAGGATACCTCTGTCCTCTACCAAGGCTTGGAAGCGAGTCTAAAAAGATGTCCCTAGGTACACTGCAGAGAGGAGTTCTCAGTCCCATGCTATTAAATGTTTTGATTAATGCTCTCCTAAATGCTCTACCTCTCTCACCTAAACATATAGCTATAAGCTATGCTGATGACATCATGATACATACAACAGGGCATAAGAAGGTGAGCACCATTCTTAATGAAGTTCAAGCAATTTGTAATCGACTAGGCCTCATAATATCTTCCTTTAAAACAAAGATATTAACAAGCAAACGACATCCCCCACCCATCTATTTGCAGGGTGAAATCATTAGCTACGTTAAAACTTACAGATATCTTGGTATAGATGTACCCTTTAACAAATCCACTATACCACAACTAAATAAGAAATGCAGTTAGGCTAAATGCTCTTAAAGCTGTTGCTGGCTTACAACCCCAGCTATGGCCATGACTTGCATATTTCAAATCCTACCTTTCTAATAGGTATCAGTATGTCACCATTAAAGACACAACCTCCTCAACACGACCACTTGATACTGGAGTGCCACAGGGAAGTGTCCTTGGTCCCCTGCTCTTCCACTTATACATCAATGATCTTCCCAATGTATCGCAACACCTGAAACCAATTTTCTTTGCTGACGACACGACTTATGTCATCTCCCACCCTATTCTTGCCTCACTCAACACCATTGTTAACGAGGAACTCCTAAAAATATCTACTTGGATAAAAGCCAATAAACTTACACTCAACACTGATAAAACCTTCTATATTATGTTTGGTAACAGAGCAGGTGTTGCACAATTAAACACTAAGATAGACAACACTCTTATTGCTAAACATAACGAGGGCAAATTCCTAGGCCTACACCTCGACAGCAACTTGAAATTCAGCACCCATATCCAACACATAACAAAAAAAGTTTATAAAACTGTTGGAATCCTCTCTAAGATACGTTACTACATACCACCATCAGCCCTATTCACACTATACTATTCACTCATCTATTCCTACCTCACATATGCTATTTGTGCCTGGAGATCAACAGTAATTGCCCACCTAAAGCCAATAATAACCCAACAAAAAGCCGCAGTAAGAATTGCCACGCAATCCAATGCTAGGCAACACACACCGCCACTCTTCAAAGACCTAAACTTACTGTTCAGAACATCCACACTTACTACTCTGCAGTCTTCATCTACAGAACCATAAATTCCAATATCAACCCTGAACTAAAACACTTTCTTGATAGTTGTGACAGGACCCATAGGCATAATACCAGACACAAACATCTCTTTGACATTTCCCTTGTCCGACTAAATCTATACAAAAATTCAATGTACATAAAAGGACCTAAAATCTGAAACTCCCTGCCTGAAAACTCGAGAACTGCAGACACAACCACCATTTTCAAAAGCACCGTTAAAAAAAACTTATCTCCCTAACACACCCCACCGGTAGCTAACACACACACCACCGGTAGCTAACACACACACCACCGGTAGCTAACACACACACCACCGGTAGCTAACACACACACCACCGGTAGCTAACACACACACCACCGGTAGCTAACACACACACACCACCGGTAGCTAACACATCATATCTGTGTCTAGCATTAGGAATAATATTAGGAGAGAAGTAAATAATGAATGTTATAGGAATGCAGTTAGAAGTCTGAGTAGATCTATAACCCACTATGATAACATGAACGTAGATAAGTATGTTTATGGAGCAACTTGCAATGTGAACACTGACTGATGTTGTAGTGGCCAGGCTTAGGCTTGGTTACAAGTACTGACTGATGTTGTAGTGGCCAGGCTTAGGCTTGGTTACAAGTACTGAGTGATGTAGTAGTGGCCAGGCTTAGGCTTGGTTACAAGTACTTACCGATGCTGTAGTGGCCAGGTTTAGACTTGGTTACAAGTACTGACTGATGTAATAGTGGCCAGGCTTAGGCTTGGTTACAAGTACTTACCGATGTTGTAGTGGCCAGGTTTAGGCTTGGTTACACGTACTGACTGATGTTGTAGTGGCCAGGCTTAGGCTTGGTTACAAGTACTTCTGGCAGTTTGGGAGATACACACATGATGATCAAATTAAATGAAAATTATGTGATCAGGCATATGGTCACTCTCTTGAACACTATGTGCTTAATTGTCCACTTATTGAGGAATACAGAGACAGACAGTATAATAACCTATGTGACATGTCGATCTCTTATTATTGAAAATAAGATACCAGATATACTAATCAAATTCCCTAAATTTGCTTGTAACATATAAGTGAACTGTAGATTTGTAGATAAAAAACCCAAATGTACACTTTTTAATTTTTTTGGGGCCCTTTTTTTCCCAGGCCTTTTGTGGGGAACCCCTTTTTTGGTCAGCGTGCCTCTTTGGTGCCCCCGGTTTTTTCCCTGGTGTTTTCCCCGGTTTCCGTTTTAAAGGTGCTAGAATTTTTAATTTGTGTCATCAATCCTATCGATACATCCCTCTGGGCCCCGGGAAAACCAATTTTGGGCGGAAAAAATTATATACTGAGTAAAAAAAGGAAAAATTTAGTTTTGCCTCCTAGCAGGGGTTTATGCCGGGGTTTTTCATGGGCCCTCCCCCCGTGTGGAAAAAAAAATTTTAATTTTTGGGAACTTTGTGTAGAGGAAAAAAAAGTCTCCCTGAAAGCTTTTGGGGGTATACAAGTGTATAGGGTTTTATACATTTGGCTCCCTAGTTATTGATGATAAAGGCTAAAAGGTTTTTTGGGAAAACAGGTGAATTTGTAAATGAAGTGAAAAGCCTTTTAGAGGCGGTCCCAGAAGTCGCCAGAAACTTACCACAGGTCAGCTGTTTTTAATAATTTCCCGGGCCCCTTGTTTAGTGTACTCGCTTATAATCTAGTGAAAACAGTAAAATTGCAGAATACAGTGTTGGTAGTAGAAAACTAACCAGAAATTAAAAATGGTATTTTAGTGAAGTGGAAAGTGACTTTCTTTAGTTTTTTTTTTTCTTGAAATACCGGGACTTTAAACTGTAAATTTTCATTTTAACTGAGTTACGGGGGTGGGCAAAAATACACAACAAAGAAGAAAATTTTTTATACGGGAAAAACCCCCCTTTTCCCCCAAAAAATTTGAAACCAGTAAACTATAGTGTTAAAATAGCATTTATTGGGGTTGGAGAGGGAAAAAAAAAAAAAAAAAAATAAAAGGAAGCTAGATACAGCGATTGAAAAACAAAGGTGGGGGGCCGGGGACCCTTCTTTCATTGTAGGATTTCCCGCGGGTCCGGCTCTTAAACCCAGGGCAAGTTTTACTTTTGTTTAAATTTCAAATCACATTTTACTGGGTAGAAAATTTTCCCAGTAGACCCTTCTGTGTTAGCTCAAATCCCCGACCAGTAGGCTTAAATAATTGCCCCCACTGCAGTTCAAAATAAAACTGGTCCAAACCCTTGATGGTCCAAACCCCTTAAAGGGTTTCCAAAACCCGGAGGTTTAAAAAAGGGTTTTTTCTTTGTGCACCACCTAGCGGGTTTTAAAAAGAATATTCAAGGGGTTTGGGCCTAGTAGAATTGCAGAAAATTCAACCATTAAAATTTCATTAGGGAAGCTGTTTTGGTCTGGGGTTTCAGTAAAAACAAAGGGGGCTTCCACATGCAAAAATTGTCATTTCTGTGGAAATTGGTGTCACGCCCCTTGTCCCGGGATTTCAAAGAACTAGCTACAAGCAGTTTTAAAAAAGGGGAAAGTTTTTTTGGGTATGCCCAAATGAGAAAAATTTTTGGAAAAAACCCAAAAGGGTTTTAAAAAGGGAAGGTCAACATCAAAGCTGTTTTCATAAAAAACCCGGGGAAGCTTTCTACAACAGATGGGAACAAAAAAAATTGGGGCTGAATGGAAAACCCCCTTGATAGGGCCCATGTATTTCAAAAAACCTGTAAGGGGGGAGATGATGTCCTGGTAGTAAAAAAATGGGGGGCTGATAGTGCTGCCCTGGGAGACAGAAGGGGAAAAAGGGGGGGGTTTGCTGCCCTGGGAGACCAGTAATGGTGAAGCGGGGAGGGGGCTGTCCTGGGAAAACAGTAATGGTGAAGCTGGAGATGTGCCCTTTGGGAGACGAAAAGGGGGAAAGGGGAGATCTGTCCTGGGAGACGTAATGGTAAAAAGTTTGGGAGTTTTTTGTCCAGGTAGTCGGGAATTATACGCAGGGGGGAATACAAAAGGGAATGCCTTTCAAGGGGACAGGAGCCATAGTAGGGAAACAAGTGTAGCCCAAAAAAAAGGAAAAAACCCCAATTTTGCAAACTAGAAATACCGCGGGGAAATAGCAAACAAGAGGACTCCACTAGCAATAGTGAGGAGTTTTTACCAAAAAAAAAATGGTGGGGCTCCATTTTTGGGGGCTAGGGGGGATAGAAGTAAACAGGGAAACATGCACCAACAGGGAATACAAATCACAGAAACCCCCGGCAAAGGAAAACCAAGGGCCTTTTTGCACAAAAACTATTTCACTTGGTTTTCTGTGGCAGGGGGAAAAATTGGGGAAAAAAAGAGGGGGGCGTTTCAACCCAAGACCCCCCCAGGAAATGGGCCCTGCCCCCTGACAAAAGGAAAAAAAAGCAAAACTCCCCTTCCCGTAAGCTTTTTTTACCCTGAACTGGGGTACCTCTTCAGTACAGGGGAAAAACTGTGCTATAACTTTTAAAATTTCCCCCGGCATACCATCTTTAAAAGGGGGCAAAAAAAATACCAAAAAAATCCAGGGGATGGGGAAAAAACCCGGGTAGCCCCAGCCACTCCCGAGGGAGAGGTTTTTTAGTGCCGGAAGGAAAAAAAAAAGGGGGAAAAAGGCAGAAAAAAGTACACCCAAATCCAGGTTTATTCCCCGGGGGGTGGAAACCCCAGTCGATGGCCTCCACTCCAAAACCCAAAAGATACAGATACTAATGCCCGGAAAAAAAAAAAATTCCCCCCCCCCGTACCAACAATACCACCAGCCCATAAATTCTTCTTTGCAAAATACAGGGTCCCAAAGCCCCGCAACAAAAACAAAATACCTTTCATTCCCTGGACTGCTTGCAGAGGGGAAAGGCAATGTTGCGGCTTTTTTACTGAGACCCCCCATAAAGGTTTACTTGGGCAACGAAAAAATGGATTCCCCGGTTACAAAACCTTTTACAGGGGTGTGACAGAGTGAACAGGCAAAAAGGGGGGGGGGGTTGGGCCTTTTACATTGCAGGTCACTTGTTTGCCCCGAACTGCTAAATTTCCTCAAAAGATGTAGTGGAAGTTTTTGCAGGGAAAGGTCGGAACCCAAAACCCAGTCATTGTGATAGTCTCAAGCCTCCGGGTGAAAAATCCCAGCAATTCCAGGAAAAGCTGTTTAAAAAAATTTACCCCTGTCTGGGGAAAAAATTCCCGCTCCTTTCACCCAACATCTTGCTCCTGGGGGATTTCCCAAATTAAAAGGGACCTAAAAGGGGGAATATAGCAAAAAATATTTTTGAGTAAAAACAACCCGGAGGCAGCTCTGTTTAAAAAATCCCCCACTCACGCGGCTTTTTAAAACTTTTGCACAAAAAATTTAATTTAAACCAGCAAAAAATTGGCCTACTAGATGGAGAAAAACACTAGGGCCCCTCTTTTACTAACAATGATGATCTGATAAGAAATATCCCCCATATCAAAAAAAAATATACTCAGATACAACCTAATTGAGGTTCAGTCATGTATGGGGGCGGGAGCCCCCGACCGCATAATTTGGGGTTTGTCCGAGGGAGCTTTTACCAAATTCAAATTCAATAACAAAAACATAAGTGGGACCAAGTAAACCAAGTCCTAACCGATATAAGCTGGAAGATATACTAAGAAACACAGACCCCAATTTAAATGCTAAACAGATTAACTCGGTAGCACTCGTTTTATGCACAAGGCCTATTCCTCTAAGAAAAAGGAGGAGTAGATGTAAACAGAAAGAGACAGGCGCTCCCTTTACAGGCGACGGAAAAGAATAACAGAGCGGCTAAAAGAGGTCAATATATCTGAAATGCGTAGGGAGACACTGGTCAGAGAAATAGCAAGCATCGAACTTAAGCTAAAAGAATCCTTTAGGAGTCAGGAAATCGCGGGAAGAACTAAAAGCCATAAATGAAATCGAAAGAAACCCAAAGTATTTCTTCTCCTATGCCAAATCAAAATCGAGAACAACGTTTTCCCGTATTGGGGGCCCCCACTTAAACAGATGGTCCTACACAGATGACAACAAGGAAATGAGTGAGCTACTCAAGTCCCAATATGACTCAGTTTTTAGCAAGCCGCTAACCAGAAATGAGAGTCGAAGATCAAAATGAATTTTTTATGAGAGAGCCACAAAATTTGATTAACACAAGCCTATCCGATGTTATCCTGACGCCAAAATGACTTCGAACAGGCGATAAATGACATGCCCATGCACTCTGCCCCAGGGCCAGACTCATGGAACTCTGTGTTCATCAAGAACTGCAAAGCCCCCTATCACGAGCCTTTTCCATCCTATGGAGAGGGGGCATGGACACGGGGGTTCGTCCCACAGTTACTAAAAACAACAGACATAGCCCCACTCCACAAAGGGGGCAGTAAAGCAACAGCAAAGAACTACAGACCAATAGCACTAACATCCCATATCATAAAAATTCTTTGAAAGGGTCCCAAGAAGCAAGATCACCACGCATCTAGAAACCCCTCAGTTACACAACCCAGGGCAACATGGGGTTTTGAACAGGTCGCTCCTGTCTGTCTCAACTATTGGACCACTACCCACAAGGTCCTAAATGCACTAGAAGACAAAAAGAATGCAGATGTAAAATATACAGACTTTGCAAAAAGCCTTCGACAAGGGGTGACCATGGCGTAATAGCGCACAAAATGCGTGCTAAAGGGGAATAACAGGAAAAGTCGGTCGATGGATCTATAATTTCCTCACTAACAGAAAAACAGAGAGTAGTCGTCAACAGAGTAAGTCCGAGGCAGCTACGGTGAAAAGCTCCCGTTCCACAAGGCACAGTACTCGCTCCCATCTTGTTCCTCATCCTTATACCGACTAGACAAGGATGTCAGCCCCCGACCGGTCTTTTCCTTTTCAGATGACACCCGATCTGATGACGTGTCTTCCATTGCAGACACTGCAAAGCTCCGGGAGACATCAACCAAATCTTTCAGGGGGCTGCAGAAAACAAATGAATTCAACGATGAGAAATTTCAATTACTCAATATGGAAACATGAGGAAATTAAACTTCATCAGAGTACAAAACAAATTCTGGCCAAAAAATAAGCAAAAACCCCAACGTCAAAGACCGGGGAGTGATCTTCGGAGGATCTACCTTAAAGGACCATAACTTGATCAATCGCATTGCTAGAAAAAAACAGGAGGGAAATGAAACCTCAAAACAGGGAGGCCAAGCCCAGATGACACTCTTCGGGCACTTGTTCTTCTAGGCGGGAATATTGCTGCACCAACAGCACCTTTCAAGGCGGGTAAAAATTCCCGCCCAAAAATGACAGAAAATTTCCGGCGCCCCATAACGGAGATAAAACCCCTAAATTATTGGGAGCGCTTGAGGTTCCTAAACCTTATCCCGGGAACCAGGAGGGAGAGATAATTTTTATATACACCGGGAAAATCCGGGGGGGACTAGTACCGAATTGCCACGAAAATCACCCCTACGAAAGAAAAAGATTTGGCAGACGATGCCCCATCCCCCAATGAAAAAGCGGGGGTGTCACAGCACTTAAGAGCCCAACAATAATTCAGGGGCCCGAGACGTTCAACTGCCTCCCGCACACATAAGGGGGATTACCAACGCCCCCTGGCATCTTCAAGCGGGACTGGACAAGCACCTAAAGTCAGTTCCGGTCAGCCGGGCTGTGGCTCGTATTTTGGGTTTGCGTGCAGCCACGCAACAGCCGGGTTGATCAGGCTCTGAAAACCGGAGGCCTGTCTCGGGCCGGGCCGCGGGGGCTTTGACCCCCGGAACTTCTCCAGGTAAACTCCAGGTAAACCGTGCCATTTTTGGTGAAAAAATTGTATACCGGAGAGAGTTCCGGAGGTCAACGCCCCCGGGGCCCGGTCTGTGCCCGGGCCTCATGCAACTCAGCGCCTGATCAACCAGGCTCGTGAACCTAAAAATTACTAAATTAATCTAATAAACATTCAAAGATCGACTTGCCTCACTTTTTTTTTAAATTTATTTACATACAGGGGACACAAATTAAACGTTATAACTTAATTTATATTTCCCACGGTGCTTCCCAGACAGAGGTGCATCAAGTAATGGCCTCCCAAAACATATCAATACAATTCAGCTACAGGTCCTCTGGGGTTGCCAGGGGTGGCCGTAACAGCAGCGGTCGTGTGACAGACCACTTCAAGGGTGGAAAATACAAGCATGGTCATTCAGGCCGGGCCCTCCCCAACATACCTGATGACCAACTTGGTACCCTTCCCACTTTCCTATCATCTTTCCTGGGGTTTCATCATAGTATTGTTGATGGTTTTTTCAGCCATGAAGATCTGGGGCTTTACGTTACGCTGCTAAATGATGTTATTCGGAAAGCCCATTAATGATGATCCGCTTGGGGATTTGTATCATGTAAGGAAACCATGGGCTGGTGCTGGCCAAAAAAGCCTTATTGAAGCTGACCCATTTTTAATGAAGAAATGGACTGATGAAGCTAATAAGGAAAGAGAGGGAATCATTTTTTAGCAGAATATTCAAATACCAAAGGAACGAGGAAAATGTCTGCTTAGAGCGACAATTAATACAACCCTCCCGGGAAATTTTTAAATAAATGTCGTGCTGAGAGAGTTACAGTTCTTTCTGCCTTCACTGCTCTGCGATGCAGTCTAGTTGAACTCCCTGCTGAGAAAGATGCTGTCCCGGCATTACAACATTTTAAATTTTCATTCCCTCAATATGCACGCATGAAGGGTGATGTTCCAATCTCTTGGGTGTCATGTATCACTGTAATAATGAACACACACACCCCTAGAAATATAAATGAAAATATTTTGGGATTTTATCGCTATTTACCAGGGGCTTCAGAGTAAGTTAAAAATCTGGCATGGCACTGGAAAGGAAGCGTTTAAAATTTTTTAAAGCCCGAAACAAGAGCACTAATCGAATTTGTGCAGAATTTGTTCCACCTGCCTACTTTACCCGCAATATGGGGGATGGAACCGCCCTGGGCAGTGAAGAGGAGAAACACTTAGGGTGACCTGCGTTATGAGATCCAATCAAAAACAGCGCTTTGGGGCCCCGCAATCACGTTTTTTTACACGTTCGGGTCGCTTTTACATCTTCTGGATTACAACACCAATTTGTGAGTACTGAAATAGAGAAAATTTCTGTAAAAAAATTTTCCCATTTTGTCCCAAAGTTTTTGAATGATTGGGGTGCAAATTATGTACCGGAAACACTAAACCCGCTGGGGGGTTTCACGACCTGGGAATAGGAGGCTTCTTTTTTCTCGCAAAGGGGAGATTGTCCGATTTCTGGGAATTGAAATCACACTGCGAAAAAAATATTGTATTTTTCCAAAAATACAGTGTATTTTGTAGTAAATTGATGGGAAAATATTGTAGGTAATAAAAAAATTTAATTTGTAAATAAATAAAGAACCGCAAAAAGGGGGAGCGTCGCTGGGGAGAGGTCGCCATTGTTTTGAATTGACCAGACAAACGTTATGAAAATCGAAAAATTTTCGTCGCTCTAGGGTTATATTGGGCTTAAAACCTCTCAAATAGGAGCAAAAATTTTTGGATTTGCAGTCCTACATAACATGACATTAGGCAGTGGACAGGGCAGTCAAGGAACCCCAGCTAAGTCGATGTCTACATTTGTTGAAATTCGGCCCCTATTTTTTTCATATTTTGGCAGGGGGGTTTTGATGATACACCAAGTAAACTCCAACAAAATTTGGGGAGTCTTTATTTAAATTCTCCTTCAATGTATATGTATTCATTTTTTAAATTTAATATACAGTCCACATATTTAATTTTTTTTTACCAGAATACCTGGTAAGTTATTTTATTGAAATTAATATAGGTAGAGTGACGTGGAGATATGACGTAGGGGCGAGGGGGAATTTTTGCGACCTATTTTCCTAAAATCCTATATGTCTCTGTAACCTTTAAAAGAATAATTATCTTTTTTTAAATTTAAAAAAAAAATTTTGGATGTATCTAATGAGATTCATCCAAAAAATTTAATTTCCAGAACTGCCCTGAAATAAACTTGATATTGTAAATGGTATAAAATGCTGACATTTATGATTAAACACTGTAAACAGTTGGGTGTCTTTGTTTTTGAAAAAGTTTCACCTACACAGTAAGTTTTTCACCCTAGAGCGCAAGTGTAGTAATGATATGATGTAAACAGTCCATTCCCTTAACCTTTAAGAAAAATATCAGGGGGAGCATCTTCATTTTGGAGAAAGTTCAGCTTTACGGGCTTAACATCAAGGGAAAAATTGCTGTTAATGTATTATTACAATATAGTGATACTAAATTATTTTAATGTGTAAAAACTCCCGCACCATGGAAATAAATCTCACTGACTGACTATATTCTGTCATCATAATTATTTGTTACATATTTAGGCTTGAGGAAATATCCTGGGTTATATAAACAATGTAATTTCTGTGTCTATAACACCTGTGTGCCTTCCAGACCTCTATAAAGCATATATTTACAAGTAAACCTTGTATAACAAATTGTTTTAAGGTGTAATTTTTTAAAGGGGGTAGTTCTATTGTGTCGGTGACGGCGATTAGTGAGGCTTCTAGGCACCGTCGGCGTCTGAGGTCTGGTTCGGTGAGAACGAGTTGTGCCTCGTTCCAGTTCATCAAATGCCCCGTGGAATCTCTATGGAGGACACAGGCACTTCGATGCTCGTTCAGGCGGACCGCAAGATCTTTGCCTGCCCTCACCTACATATTTCTTGGGACAGAATCCACAGGCAATGGTGTAGACGCCTGCTGTGGAAGTTAGAGGTGTGGGGCTGCATTTCGTAGTGAGAGGTCTTTGATAGATGATGTGTTTATAGTGGAAGCGTTGATGTTACTCTTAGCAAGTGCCCGGCGAATATTCGTGCTGCCATGTGGTAATGTTGCCACGAATACTCGCCGTGCAATTGCTAAGAGTAACATCAACGTTTCCACCATAAACACATCATCTATCAAAGACCTCACTACGAAACGCAGCCCCACACCTCTAACTTCCATCGCAGGCGTCTACACCATCCCCTGTGGTAGGTGTCACTGGCCACTGTTACCCTTAGACTGGGTTAGTGGTCGGTGCCAATCCCACCCTACCATCATCCCCCTACTACCCATATGGGGTAGGAGGGTTTCTGAGATGTCAAGTAGGAAATTATATGATATAAAAAGCCAACCCCAAGCTTTTCCTAATCGTTTATAACAGGTCATATGGTTTGAGAAAATAAGTTTCTCGTTAGATATTGTAGACATGGATAGTTATTATTCTGTGTGACCTTTTCAAATAATGAAAGGAAAGAATACAATGTGCTCTTTGTCTGTTTAAATGTCCTGCTCTGGGGTACTCGAATGTTCTACCCATGTACTCAGAATGTTCTACCCATGTACTCAGAATGTTCTACCCATGTACTCAGAATGTTCTACCCATGTACTCAGAATGTTCTACCCATGTACTCAGAATGTTCTACCCATGTACTCAGAATGTTCTACCCATGTACTCAGAACGTTCTACCCATGTACTCAGAATGTTCTACCCATGTATCAGAATGTTCTACCCATGTACTCAGAATGTTCTACCCATGTACTCAGAATGTTCTACCCATGTACTCAGAATGTTCTACCCATGTACTCAGAATGTTCTACCCATGTACTCAGAATGTTCTACCCATGTACTCAGAATGTTCTACCCATGTACTCAGAATGTTCTACCATGTACTCAGAATGTTCTACCCATGTACTCAGAATGTTTCTACCCATGTACTCAGAATGTTCTACCCATGTACTCAGAATGTTCTACCATGTACTCAGAATGTTCTACCCATGTACTCAGAATGTTCTACCCATGTACTCAGAATGTTCTACCCATGTACTCAGAATGTTCTACCCATGTACTCAGAATGTTCTACCCATGTACTCAGAATGTTCTACCCATGTACTCAGAATGTTCTACCCATGTACTCAGAATGTTCTACCCATGTACACAGAATGTTCTACCCATGTACTCAAATGTTCTACCCATGTACTCAGAATTTTTCTACCCATGTACTCAGAATGTTTCTACCCATGTACTCAGAATGTTCTACCCATGTACTCAGAATGTTCTACCCATGTACTCAGAATGTTCTACCCATGTACTCAGAATGTTCTACCCATGTACTCAGAATTTTTCTACCCATGTACTCAGAATGTTTCTACCCATGTACTCAGAATGTTCAAACCCATGTACTCAGAATGTTCTACCCATGTACTCAGAATGTTCTACCCATGTACTCAGAATGTTCTACCCATGTACTCAGAATGTTCTACCCATGTACTCAGAATGTTCTACCCATGTACTCATGTATCTCTTCCTACATATTGTCTACTGTTTCCTCAGTGGCTGTTAATATGCCATACATGGGGACTTCTATGTCTATCTGATAATATTTCTATGATCTAAATTCTACTAATACCCTTTAACCTTTCCTTACGTTATCTTGTGTGCTTGTCACTGTATGGTACATTAACAGTTGCAGGTGTTATATAACCTTCAAAACTGACATGGTGAGAAGTTTTGGTGCGTAGACTGTTGGTGAGGGGCTCTTGAGTTAGGGAATTGGATCTGTGCTCCAGTTCCCCGAATTAAGCCTGAATGCCTTCCACATCCCCCCCTAGACGCTGTATAATCCTCCGGGTTTAGCGTTTCCCCTTGATTATAATAATAATAATAATAATTTGGTACGTAGACACTGGACGGGCGTCACCAATCCATCAACCACCTGGCATGATGAACAATCCTGTGACTTTGTATAACATTGTTGTTTAAGATTGTGTACAATGGACTCTCCTAAATAATTATCGAGCTTGTATAATCCATAATTTAAGTTGTATACTGTATTCCTTTCATGTTTCAAGAGGGAAGATTCAATGATGTTTCTTTCCATGACAGAACTGTTTGGTACTATAATCTGGGCAGCATCCCACCCCGGTGGATGATTACATGCGCTAACGTGGTTAAAGATAGCGTTCGACTCCTGCCCTGTCCTGAGTATTTATGCTGGGCAATCCAGAAACCCTCCTACCCCATATGGGTAGTGGGGGGATGATGGTAGGGTGGGGTTGGCACAGACCACTAACCCAGTCTAAGGGTAACCGTGGCCAGTGACACACGGTACTCTGAGACCTCTCCCCCTGCTTTGGTTGTTCCCTTGTAACATTGCACAGCTCCTGATGACGCACTGAGAAGTTATTATTATTGTTCCTTGATAATGTGAGTAGTCACGAAAGCGCTTGGAATTTCTCTATTCTTTCAAAGTGGTTGTTTTGCATATTCTGAAATCACCTGTTTACTGTGATCTTATTATATATATATACATACACACATATATATATATATATATATATATATATATATATATATATATATAATATATATATATATATATATATATATATATATATAGAAGTTTGGAATAAGTAAGTAAGTTTATTCAGGTATACACAAATATAGTTACATAGAATTATCTTACATAGCAGCATATGTGTAGAGAACCTAGGATAACCCAAAAAAGTCAGACTGAGTGACTTATTTCCATTGGGGTCCTTTAAAACATCTCTCGCCCAACGTGGAGCCCTTCACAAAAGCATCCTGTCTTGTTGTTTACGTTATATATCACAGTCATATGGGATAAAGGTCAGGAAGTAGTGTCTACCTAACTAGTGACTGACACGTGAAGAAGTTAAAGGTCACTTTATGAGTGGAATGATGCCAGATCATCACAAGTATCTCTTCTGTCATTTAGAAACCTGAGGTTTGTCTTTAAAACTCATTTAACAGCAGACCAAGTGGGTTTATCCTGGGTAATTTACACATATGTTATTAAGTATGATAATTTGTGTAACTGTACCTAAATAAGCTTAATTACTTTAGTGTTGCGTATTTAAGTCAGTAGATTGAGCAAACATCCAGGTATATATCGTGGAATACATTTATTTAGCCTTGCGAGATCTGTACACTGAAAATTAGATGTGTCACCATTATTGTGCAGTGTATTTTAAGGTATAGATAACAACTGTAGCCTTCATGTCGTCAGTGTGAGCAGCAGTCTTCGACAGCACAGCAGTCTACACAGCAAGCAAGCAAGAGATAAGTAAGTGGGTGAGTGGGAAAGTGGGCATAGGGGAAGAGTAGGTTGGGTAGAGGGTAAGAGTGTATCTTGTAGACAAATGTCTACACTATGTTTGGTAAGAGTGTCTCTTGTAGACAAATGTCTACACAATGTTGGGTAAGAGAGCCTCTTGTAGACAAATAACGGCTACATCGTCCAGCTCGACTCCTGAAGAGGCACTTGCTTCTTTCCAAGACCTTGGTCAATACACTGAAGAATGGGGAACACACACATAATTGTTTTAGTATTGAGATCAATTATTATCACGTGTTTTTTCTTGCTTGTGTAGAGCGAGTTACTGGAGAATCTTTCTCAGTCCTGGCTAGTGGCTTATAATGTATTATTATAACAAAAAAGAAGCGCTAAACCTACAAGGGTCATACAGCGCAGCAGGGCAGGGAAGGGTGCAAAGGTACTGGGAAGCAACAGGGAGAGGGATTATTGTTATAAGATCATGCAGTGCAGCAGGGCAGGGGATAGTGCAGGGGCAGAGGGTAGCAAGATTGAGGAAGAAAGAACTGTGAGGGGTGCTAGAGGAATCATCATCAGAGTTTGTGCAGTAAATCAGTTGCTGTCAAAAAGTCAATGAGAGTGTGGAAAATACTGTATATATTTTCCAGAAATACAGTAGTTATATGTAAATAGATGGCCATACTGTATTTAATAAAAATTGTTATAAAAAATGGGAAGCCTGCGCAGATGAGACTCGCCATTGTGTTTTGAAGGAGCCAAGAAAACGTTAGTGAAAATAAGAATTTTCGTGTTCTAGAGGTTAAAATTGGGCTGACACCTCTCAAATAGGAGCCAAAATTGTTGGATATGCATTCCTGCATAAATTGAGATATCAGACGACTGGACAAGACAGCTCCAGGAACCTCAGATAAGCTATCTAGGATTTGTGTTATAATTCTGGCCAGTATTTTCATAAATTTAGACAGTGAGGTTTTCTGAGTATAATACACCTTGATCTCCAGTCAAATTGGTGAGTGATTTTAAGATATTCTCCTTCTGTTATGTAAATGTGTATATATATAATCCTTTATTAATTTAATATACAGTCCACAAATTTATATATTTACCAGAATTCCTGGTGATGTATATTTCATTTGTAATTAATAGGTCTAGAGCAACTTGTGGATATGACAGTTGTAGGTATCAAAGGGGGACATTTTTTGCGACCTAGGTGTCCCAAATTCCTGTTTGTCTATGTAACTGATAAATAATAATTATCTTTGTTATCATTTACTGTTATGTACATAATGAGTTACATTCAGATAAATGCAATTTTCCACATTTAATTTGCGCGTTGGTACTTCTTGAACCGGAGGTAATTAGTGAAGTCATTAATTAGTTAATTACTTAATAATTATATGTGAAATGACAGAAGGAGGTGGAGGTTAAGTTTACAAATTTACTTAATGTGTAGTGGATTATAATTATTACAATATTAATTTGGATAAGCCAAGTCAAGTATGACTAAAGATTATATTAATATGTATAATATTAATTTTGCTATGCCAAATTCTGGCAAGGATTTATATTAATTTGTTTAATATTAATTTGATAAGACAATTCTGGCCAAGATTTATATTAATGTATGTGTAATTGATAAGCCAAGTGTAGCTAATATTAATGTGCATAATATTAATTTTGCTATGCCAAATTCTGGCAAGGATTTATATTAATTTGTATAATATTAATTTTGATGAGCCAAGTCTGGCTAAAGGTTTGTATTAATGTGCATTTAAAATTTATATTATAATTTTCTTACAGGTGTAATTACTAAACTCAAGTGTAGCTAACATTATTAATGTGTATTTAAAATTTATATTATAATTTTCTTACATGTGTAATTACTAAGCGCAAGTGTAGCTAACATTATTAATGTGTGTTTAAAATTTATATTATAATTTTCTTACATGTAATTGCAAAGCTCAAGTGTAGCTAGGATTTATTCAAAGGTAAGTTGTACTATTTACATTTATAAAGTGCATAATTTAGTACATAATCAGTGTTATTAATTAAGTTGAATTTAATACATTGCATCATGGCTGAAAATAAGCAAATTAATAGAGAAGACAAACATGGAATATAGAGCAAAAAAATCATCACTGCAAGCTAGAAAAGGTCATGTAACCAAGGCATATAATAAATGTTTGGAATTAATGAATCAAGAAACTGTGAATACTGATGATTTAAAATTGTATTTAGATGCTTTAGGGAATAGATATGATTCATGCAAATTATATTACAACAAATATGAAGGAGATTTGCTAGTAAACTGTGTAGATGAGACTGAAGTAGATCTTATGATTAATCAGTATTATAAATTAGAAGAAAAGATTCTTTCTTGTAAAAGTCATCTTTCTTGTAAAAGTCAGGCCTTGAATAAAAATGTGTAAACCAGGCAGTTAATCAGTCTGCTCCAACAAGTAATATGTCTTTGCCAAAACTCCCAGAACTATGTTTACCTGTGTTTAATCCTGGAGAAAACTGGGGGGAATTTTGGTCAATTTTTAAAGCAGTTGTGCATGACAGGAGTGACCTAGCCTGTGTAACTAAATTATTTTACCTCAAAGGACAGGTAAGAGGAGATGCTCACATACTCATACAAGCCTTTCCCAATGTAGATGACTCTTACAAGGAAGCAGTTGACTTGTTGAAGGTCACTTATGGTAATATAGAACAAAGTAGGTTGGATTAAGTGAATACCCATTGTTAATTTAAAATCTCCAGATCACACTTACAAAGGTTTACAGCAGTTTAGAGTTAAACTGGAGAGCACTCTCAAAACTTTAAGCAATAAATATAGTCTGAAGGAATCAGACTGGTTATTGGGTGCCATAATACAGAATAAATTAAACTATAAAACACTTGAATGGATCTCAAACAAATATCACAAGGGTTACTTTGGTCTGGAGGAAATAAGACTAGGTCTACAAGAATTAATTGTGCAGTTGCAGACCAGCCAACGAACTCATTTTAAAGATGCAAAACATAATAATTCTGAGGTATCTGTCCAGTTTCACAAAGGGAAAAATTATCCCAATGTTAATAATCAAAATTCATTTCCTAAAAAGAGTTGCATAGGTGCATATCAAGTAGCAGGAATCAGAAATAATGATTCTCCACAAGGTAAGAAGAATAAGTACCCTCCTAAGAGTAGCACAGTTAATAAGAAACCAGTCAAAGAAAAGAGAGATTGTCTCTTCTGCAAGGGTACTCATTTTTCTAAGAATTGCAATGCATACAATTCATGGAATGATAAAGTTGAAAGATTGCAGGAACTTGACAGATGTATCAGGTGTTTAGTTAATCACAATGAAAAAAGGGAATTGTCATGCCAAATTAAACTTCTGTTATCAATGTCACAAAGGAAGACACCATATAGTCATGTGTAAGGGTCTATATGACAATGTTGATAATAATGATAATGTTGACATCTTGACACAACAGTGGCTAATGTAAAAATTGCTGCTAATGTTAATAATGATGGCTTTGCTGAAGTAGCCTTACCTGTGTTACAGATAAAACTTGATGATAAAAGGCATAAATAAAAAATGTAAATGCATTATTGGACCAGGGATCCCAGTGTACTTTCATAAAACGTTAATGTCTTGATGGTATGAAAGTACAGATGGGAGATCCCACAACTTTAAAATTATTGGTTTTTTTTTTTCTCGGATAAAAGGGCTCAATTGTATGACACTGTTTATGTAACTGTCAGGTTGGGAAATGAGAAAAAAACGTTTTAAAATGCAGTAATTGAAAGATAGATTTCCCAGATAAAATATCTACAGTAGGCTTAGTAAAGCTACAGAAAGTCTTTCACATAATGTAAACTTAGCACCTTCTGTGTAAGTGATGATTCTGTGGGCCCCAATAAATATTTTTGATAGGTAGTGACTATTATGCCTCCTTTGTAAAGAGTATGGTAAAAAAATGGGGTTTGTCACTCTTTTGAAGACTGCAGGAGGCCATGTAATGTATGGTAGGATTCCTCGTAATAATAATTCATGACTAGAGGAAACTACAAATACCATAACTGTGTGTCTTACTCATGAAATCGTACCCCAGTATAATTCTTCCATAGAGGATGGTGTTGAGCCAGTGCAAAAATTGTGAGAATTAGACAGCATTGGAATAAATGAAATGAAGAAAGTCCAGATTCTTTTACTCAGACCCAAAACCTGAGAGATGTAAAATTTGAATCTGGACAATACTGGGTACGACTTCCATGGAGACTGAACCATCCAGAATTGCCCACTAATTACAGAATGGCATATGGACAATTAAAGGCTCAGCTCTGTGAACTGAGTAAGACACCAGAATTGTTAACTGCCTATAACGATATAATTGCTGAGCAGTTAATTAATAAATTTATAGAAGAGGTACCTCCTGAGCAAGCCAAAATTTATGGTCACTATTTGCCACATCACGGAGTGAAGAAGGATTCTAAGACCACTCCTTTGAGGATTGTGTTTAATTGTAGTGCCAAGAGTAACAAAAATGTACCTAGTTTAAATGACTGACGACAGGTCCGTCGTTGACGGAAAAATTAGGATATCTTATTAAATTTCAGAGTGAAGCATTATGCCTTTACGGCTGACATAAGTAAAGCTTTCCTAAGAGTGGGTTTACAAGAGGCTGACCGGGATTGTACCCGCTTCTTATGGCCTGAGAATCCTAGTGACCCACTTAGCCCTCTGAAAACCTTTCGCTTTAGGAGCGTATTATTTGGTGCTACATCCAGTCCGTTCCTACGTCAAGCGACGATAAATGCACACCTTAAATGTATAGAAAATCAATTGAGTAAAGCAATGAGCAAACAATTTTATGTGGACAATTTCCTGGGTGTGACGTCAACTGAAGAGGAACTGTTAATGACTTATGGAGAGGCTAATGAAATAATGCAAAGTGCAAATATGCCTCTGAGGGAATGGAATAGTAATTCGTCCAAATTAAAGGACAAAATAAGTAAAGATTTCCCTGGAGATGAAGTGCCAAAATGTATTAATGTATTGGGTTTAACTTGGGATACTGAAAGAGATTTGTTAATGTTAAAACCTAATAATTACAGTATGCCCAATAAATTAACTAAGAGAGTCTTGCTTGCTGGTTTCCCTTACTATAAGAGGGAAATTATTAATTCAGGAAGCATGGAAACTTAAATGTGCTTGGGATGAAATTCTACCTGAGGAATTCATTAACAGGTGGGATGAATTAATTGGTGATTATGAGAAAATTCCAATGTTGGAGTTCCCACGCCAGGTGGCCAATCCAAATAGGAAAAATGTACTCCACATTTTTTGTGATGCTTCAAAATTGGCATATGGAGCAGTTGCTTACCTTCAATGTAATAGTGTTATTTCTCTTGTTATGTCTAAGGCTAAAGTGTCTCCAATTAAATCACATACTTTACCTCAGTTGGAATTAAAAACCATTTATGTAGGTGTCCCAAAATTTGCTAATTATATAAGAAATAAGTTGCAGGAGATAAATATTAACGACACTGTAATTTGGTCTGATAATGAGATATCCTTACAATGGATTCGTAATGGAAAAAAGTAAAAAATTTTGTATGTACAAAACAGAGTCGCTGAAATTAATAAGATGCAAGGAAGTGTAAAAGTTTGGGTCAGCATATGTTAACATTTAATCATATACCTGGTGAGGAGAATCCAGCTGATTTCTTGTCTCGAGGTTTACCTTATGCTAAGTTTGTAAATGCTGTATCATGGTTTAAAGGACTGAGCTGGTTGGTAAATAAAGCTAATTGGCCTGTACAAAAGGCATATATTGCTCCCGTTGAAAAATTTCTGTGACCACTGCCTCCAATAGTTTGCCTTCCCTAGCCATTGATATAAATAGGTTATTCTTCTTAACCAAACTAATCAATGTAACTGAGTTGGTGTTTAAATTTCTAAACAAGATGAATATTTCATTTAAGTTTTCACATCCTCTTTAGTATTGGATAAAAAGGGTACAAGAAGAAATCTATGGAAATGAGATTAAATTGATGATGGAAAGAAAAATTGTGAAAGGTTCTATAATAGAGAAATTGGGGCTATATTTAGAGAACAATGTAATTGGGTGCAGAGGTAGGTTACAAAATGCTGAATTGGGTGATTATGCTAAACACCCTATCTTACTGCCCAAAACTCATAATCTAACAAATTTAATTGTTTTAAATGCCCATAAGAATGTAATGCATGGTGGGGTACAAGATACCTTAAATTGTATTAGAGAAACTTTCTGTATTCCACAAGGACGGCAAAGTGTAAAAAGGGTGATTAAATCTTGTGCAATATGTCGCCGTGTGGATGCCAGATCCTATATGTACCCAGGTCCTCCACAATTGCCAAATGAGCAATTTGAGTCGTTTAGCAACGAACTCCGCCCGGCTGAAGTGTGGAAAATACTGTATATATTTTCCAGAAATACAGTAGTTATATATAAATAGATGGCCATACTGTATTTAATAAAAATTGTTATAAAAAATGGGAAGCCTGTGCCTGCGCAGATGAGACTCGCCATTGTGTTTTAAAGGAGCCAAGAAAACGTTAGTGAAAATAAGAAGAATTTTCGTGTTCTAGAGGTTAAAATTGGGCTGACACCTCTCAAATAGGAGCCGAAATTGTTGGATGTGTATTCCTGCATAAATTGAGATATCAGACGACTGGACAAGACAGCTCCAGGAACCTCAGATAAGCTATCTAGATTTGTGTTATAATTCTGGCCAGTATTTTCATAAATTTAGACAATGAGGTTTTCTGAGTATGATACACCTTGATCTCCAGTCAAATTGGTGAGTGATTTTAAGATATTCTCCTTCTGTTATGTAAATGTGTATATATATAATCCTTTATTAATTTAATATACAGTCCACAAATTTATATATTTACCAGAATTCCTGGTGATGTATATTTCATTTGTAATTAATAGGTCTAGAGCAACTTGTGGATATGACAATGGTAGGTATCCAAGGGGGACATTTTTGCGACCTAGGTGTCCCAAATTCCTACTTGTCTATGTAACTGATAAATAATAATTATCTTTGTTATCATTTACTGTTATGTACATAATGAGTTACATTCAGATAAATGCAATTTTCCACAGAGAGAGTCTGGATTAAAGGAGGATCCATCAGCAAGAAGGGAAGGTAAAGTAAGGGTATTAGAGCGGTGACGACATCGGAGGTAAATTCTGCATGCTCGTTGATAGTGGGCAGTCCAACAGAATATGGCTAACAGAAACTGGAACCTAACAATTCTCATACAGTGGAACAGGGCTCCTCGTTAGTGCACTCAGCTCGCACACAGGTCCTGAGATCGAATCCTCGGTACGCCTGGAAAACGTTAGGACGTGTTTCCTTAAGACACCTGTTGTCCATGTTCACCCATCAATAATAATATAATCATGGGGGAGCGCTAAACCTGTAGGATTATACAGCAAATGTGGGGGGATGGAAGGTATTCAGACTCCATTCAGGGAATCGGAGCACAGATCCAATTCCCTAGATCAAGAGCCCCTCACCAGCATCAAGGAACCTCCCTTGAGGGGATGTTAAAACCCTCCAGTAAAAAAATGGGTCCCTGGGTGTTATTTGATGGTGGGGGGCCCCCGCCCTGAGAAAAAAACTGCCAAAACTTGCCTGAAATGCTCTGCAAAACAAGCAGCTTTCTAAAACATTTATTCATTGGGGTCAGCTAGGCTGTATATCTTCCCACATGAAACGGGGATAAATAAAAATATTTTAAATTATGGTTAAAACCCGTGAATAAAAGTGGGGGTCCGATGCAAAGAGGGGGAAAGTGAGTCTCCCAACCTGGGACACTGATGACAAGAGGACCGCCAGAAACCTTTTTATTTGGGTTTAATAGAATGCACCATTTTATGTAGCAAAATCAAACCAATTTTGGGTTCCCAAAAGGGTTTGCGAAGGGGGTAAAATCACAGAAAAAATTCTGTGCCCCTGGAAAACTTCAAATATAAAAACTGGGGGGCCCCATTTACTGTGACTGCGCACAGGGGCCTGCCTTTTCCCATTCCCCTTGTATGTCAACATGCCCGGGGGAAAACCCAGAAAAAAAACACTATCTTTTTTGCTTGTAGACATTTTGGCGAAACCAAAACTGGATACGAAAAACCCGGGGAATGAAAAAAATCACATTTTTGTAGGGCCCTGCAAATCACTAAGGGAGTCTGAAACTACCACTAGGGTGACACAGGCATTTTTACAGCTGAATTGCACCCCAATTTCACTGTAATAATGCTAGCCCAGGGGTAATAAAGGGCCCCCTTTCTATGTTTTTTGGGGAAAAACTGTTTCCCAAATTTTGAAAACCCTCAGAGGACTTTAAACCCTTGAAAGCACACTGCAAAGGCATGAGAATGGTTGGAAGGAAGCGAGAAGCAAACCCTAGGTAATTTTTGGTTTCCCCGGGATGGCAGTGGGGGAAAAACAGAATGAAACCTTTGGGAAATTCCCCAAGGGGGAAAAGGGGAAAAATTAGATTTCTGCCCAAAAACATAAAAAAAGTGGGAATTTAAAGAAAGGGCAAAAACGAATGAAAACGAAGAGAAAAAGGGGGAAAGGGGTACAAAAGGGGCACCAGACAAAAAAGGAACTTCCAATAAACCCCTAAACCAACCTATTTTTGGGGAGTTCCGGGGGCCCCCCCCCCGCGGCCCGGTCCGTGACCAGGCCCCATGGTGGATCAGGGCTTGATAACCAAAGGGTGTTACTGCTGGCTGAATGCAATCCCAAAATATGAACCACGCCCACTTTTCATTTACTGACTTTAGGTTTCCTGTCTAGTGCCTACTTGAAACACCCCGGGGGCTATTGGGGAACCCCCCCTTTTGCATACTGGAGGCAGTTGCATAGTCTTGGGCCCCCCCGACACTTATTGTGTTGTCTCTTAAACGGCCAGGCACCCCCTTTCCCCTTTTAAATTGGGGGAATGTTGCATGTCTGCCAAATCAAATTTTTCTTTTATGGGAGTGATTTTTTCCCGTGGGGAAGTTTGGTACTAATCCCTCTAAAAAATTTTCCCCAAAGGGGTACCTAATCACGTATCTCCCCCCCGCAGCCGGGGGTCCCCCCATTTGGGTTTTAGGGAGACAGGGTTTAGGAAAATTCAAGCTTTTCCCCGGGAAATTTAGGGGGTTTAAAACGTATTTGCACGCCGTGGGAAAGGGTTTTCTGTACATTTTCTATTTCAGCAATTTCACCTGCCTTGAAAGGTGCTTTTAATGTGCAGCAATATTTCAGCCTAGATAGAACAAACAACCTGAAAAGTGTCATCATAGGCTTGGCATCCCTAATTTTAAAGGTTCTCATTATCCATCCTGTCATTTTTCTAGCAGACGCGATTGATACAATGTTATGGTCTTTGAAGGTGAGGTCCTCTGACATGATCACTCCCAGGTCTTTGACATTAGTTTTTCGCTCTATTATGTGGTTGGAATTTGTTTTATACTCCGATGAAATTTTAATTTTCTCACGTTTTCCATATCGGAGTAATTGAAATTTCTCATCAATGAACCTCATAATGTTTTCTGCGGCCCACTTATAGATTTGGTTGATGTCCGCCTGGAGTCTTGCAGTGTCTTCATTGGAGGATGCTGTCATGCTAATTTGGGTTTCATCTGCAAAGGAAGACACGGCTAGTGGTTTATACTGTGGTGGGTTCTCCTGGCTAGTGGTTCATAATGTGGTAGTTTTTGCCTTGCTAGTGGTTTATATGGTGGTTTCTCCTTGCTAGTGGTTTATAATGTGGTGGTTTCTCCTGGTTAGTGGTTTATAATGTGGTGGTTTTGACTGGCTAGTGGTTTATAATGTGGCGGTTTCTCCTGGTTAGTGGTTTATAATGTGGTGGTTTCTCCTGGCTAGTGGTTTATAATGTAGTTTCTCTTGGCTAGTGGTTTCTCCTGCTAGTAGTTTATAATGTAGTAGTTTTTCCTGGCTAGTGGTTTATAATGTGGTTTCTCTTGGCTATTGTTTATAATACAGTAGTTTCTCTTGGCTAGTGGTTTATAATGTAGTTCTCTGCTTGAACCGAGTCATAGTGTGGTTTCTCCTGGCTAGTGGTTTATAATGTTTCTCATGGCTAGTGGTTTATAATGTAGTAGTTTCTCCTGGCTAGTGGTTTATAATGTAGTAGTTTCTCCTGGCTAGTGGTTTATAATGTGGTTTCTCTTGGCTATGGTTTATAATGTAGTAGTTTCTCTTGGCTAGTGGTTTATAATGTGGTTTCTCTTGGCTATGGTTTATAATGTAGTAGTTTCTCCTGGCTAGTGGTTTATAATGTAGTAGTTTCTCCTAGCTAGTGGTTTATAATGTTTCTCCTGGCTAGTGGTTTATAATGTTTCTCATGGCTAGTGATTTATAATGTAGTTTCTCCTGGCTAGTGGTTTATAATGTTTCTCCTGGCTAGTGGTTTATGTTTCTCATGGCTAGTGATTTATAATGTGGTTTCTCCTGGCTAGTGATTTATAATGTTTCTCATGGCTAGTGATTTATAATGTTTCTCCTGGCTAGTGGTTTATAACGTGGTGGTTTCTCCTAGCTAGTGATTTATAATTTAGTTTCTCCTGGCTAGTGGTTTATAATGCAGTAGTTTCTCTTAGCTAGTAGTTTATAATGTAGTAGTTTCTCCTAGCTAGTGGTTTATAATGCAGTAGTTTCTCTTAGCTAGTAGTTTATAATTCAATTCAAAGTTTATTCTCTATAAGGATTACAATGCTGAGTTTACAGAAATTTGGTTATTGTTTGGTTTACATGTAGTAAAATTGTGATTACAGAGTGTACCACTAGAACGCTTAGCATGGCTAGGCATTTCGGGCATACTTAGTTTTATTCTTAATTGTAAAATATTACAAAATATTACAAATTATGAGGTAAGTTGGTATTATGGCTAGGTGACTAAATACTAGTTTGTGTGTTTAGCAATGTGAATGCTTTTGTTTTGGCACAGTATATAGTTTCAGTATTGGAGTATCACAGGATTCATTATTTTAAGACTGAGATTAATATTTCTGTTTATGGTCAAATGAGTGAGCGAGTGTAAGTGTGAACCACCAGGTGGTATTCGTGTAGTTAGTTGACGGGGTGTATCAGGGAGATAAGATGTTTTCTAATGGTAGTTTTGAAGGTGATGAATGTGTCTGCAGTTCTAGAGTTCTCAGGTAGGGTATTCCAGATTTTAGGGCCTTTGACATACATTGAATTTTTGTAGAGGTTTAGTCGGACACGGGGAATGTCGTAGAGATGTTTGTTTCTGGTGTTATGCCTGTGGGTTCTGTCACAACTATCAAGAAAGCGTTTTAGGTCAAGGTTGATATTAGAGTTTAAGGCCCTGTAGATATAGATTGCACAGTAGTAAGTGTGGATGTACTGAACTGGGAGTAAGTTTAGATCTTTGAAGAGTGGGGGGAGTGTGCTGCCAGGGATGGGATTTAGTGATTATTCTTACTGCAGCTTTTTGTTGGGTTATTATTGGCTTTAGGTGTGTTGCTGCAGTTGATCCCCAAGCACAAATAGCATAGGTGAGGTATGGATAAATGAGTGGTATAGTGTGAGAAGGGCATTTTGCGGCACGTAGTATCGTATCTTGGAGAGGATCCCAACCGTTTTGGATACTTTTTTGGCTATATGCTGGATATGGGTGCTGAAATTCAGGTTGTTGTCAAGGTATAAGCCTAGAATTTTCCCCCATTATTTCTGTTAATTAGAGTGTTGTCAATCTTAATGTTAATTTGTGCATCTCCTGCTCTGCTACCAAACATAATATAGTAAGTTTTGTCAGTGTTAAGCGTAAGTTTATTGGCTGACATCCAAGTCGATATTTTAATCAGCTCCTCATTCACAATGGTGTTGAGGGTGGCAAGATTAGGGTGAGAGATGACATAAGTCGTGTCATCAGCAAAGAGAATGGGTTTCAGATGTTGGGATACGTTTGGAAGGTCATTGATGTATATGAGGAAGAGCAGGGGACCAAGGACACTTCCCTGCGGAACTCCAGTATCAAGTGGCCGTGTTGCTGATGCTGTGTCTTTAATGGTGACGTACTGATACCTATTAGTAATGTAAGATTTGAAATAAGCAAGCGCATGGCCTCTTATACCGTAGTGGTCAAGTTTGTGGAGTAGGATTTCGTGGTTTACTGTGTCAAAAGCTTTGCTTAGGTCAATAAAAATTCCTAGTGGATATTCCTTATTTTCCAATGCTGTGTAAAGCAGATCTAGCATTTTTATGATTGCATCATTAGTGCTTTTGTTTTTCCTGAATCCAAACTGGCAGGGGTTGAGTATGTTTTGAGCCGTTATAAATGAATACAGTCTCCTGTGCACGAGTTTCTCAAAGATTTTGGATAGCAGTGGTAAGTTAGATATTGGCCTATAGTTGTTTAAGTCTGTAGGGTCACCACCTTTATGTATTGGTGTAACCCTTGCCATCTTGAGTAGTTTCTCCTGGCTAGTGGTTTATAATGCAGTAGTTTCTCCTGGCTAGTAGTTTATAATGCAGTAGTTTCTCCTGGCTAGTGGTTTATAATGCAGTAGTTTCTCCTAGCTAGTGGTTTATAATGCAGTAGTTTCTCCTGGCTAGTAGTTTATAATGCAGTAGTTTCTCCTGGCTAGTGGTTTATAATGCAGTAGTTTCTCCTGGCTAGTAGTTTATAATGCAGTAGTTTCTCCTGGCTAGTGTTTATAATGCAGTAGTTTCTCCTAGCTAGTGTTTATAATGCAGTAGTTTCTCCTGGCTAGTGGTTTATAATGCAGTAGTTTCTCCTGGCTAGTAGTTTATAATGCAATAGTTTATCCTGGCTAGTGGTTTATAATGCAGTAGTTTCTCCTGGCTAGTAGTTTATAATGCAGTAGTTTCTCCTGGCTAGTGGTTTATAATGCAGTAGTTTCTCCTAGCTAGTGGTTTATAATGCATAGTTTTCTCCTGGCTATGGTTTATAATGCAGTAGTTTTCTCCTAGCTAGTAGTTTATAATGCAGTAGTTTCTCCTGGCTAGTGGTTTATAATGCAGTAGTTTCTCCTGGCTAGTGGTTTATAATGCAGTAGTTTCTCCTAGCTAGTGGTTTATAATGCAGTAGTTTCTCTTAGCTAGTAGTTTATAATGCAGTAGTTTCTCCTGGCTAGTGGTTTATAATGTTTCTCATGGCTAGTGATTTATAATGTAGTTTTCTCCCTGGCTAGTGTTTATAATGCAGTAGTTTCTCTTAGCTAGTAGTTTATAATGTAGTAGTTTCTCCTGGCTAGTGGTTTATAATGCAGTAGTTTCTCTTAGCTAGTAGTTTATAATGTAGTAGTTTCTCCTGGCTAGTGGTTTATAATGCAGTAGTTTCTCCTGGCTAGTAGTTTATAATGCAGTAGTTTCTCCTGGCTAGTGGTTTATAATGCAGTAGTTTCTCCTGGCTAGTAGTTTATAATGCAGTAGTTTCTCCTGGCTAGTGGTTTATAATGCAGTAGTTTCTCCTAGCTAGTGGTTTATAATGCAGTAGTTTCTCCTGGCTAGTGGTTTATAATGCAGTAGTTTCTCCTGGCTAGTAGTTTATAATGCAGTAGTTTCTCCTGGCTAGTGGTTTATAATGCAGTAGTTTCTCCTGGCTAAGTAGTTTATAATGCAGTAAGTTTCTCCTGGCTAGTGGTTTATAATGCAGTAGTTTCTCCTAGCTAGTGGTTTATAATGCAGTAGTTTCTCCTGGCTAGTGGTTTATAATGCAGTAGTTTCTCCTAGCTAGTAGTTTATAATGCAGTAGTTTCTCCTGGCTAGTGGTTTATAATGCAGTAGTTTCTCCTGGCTAGTGGTTTATAATGCAGTAGTTTCTCCTAGCTAGTGGTTTATAATGCAGTAGTTTCTCTTAGCTAGTAGTTTATAATGCAGTAGTTTCTCCTGGCTAGTGGTTTATAATGTTTCTCATGGCTAGTGATTTATAATGTAGTTTCTCCTGGCTAGTGGTTTATAATGCAGTAGTTTCTCTTAGCTAGTAGTTTATAATGTAGTAGTTTCTCCTGGCTAGTGGTTTATAATGCAGTAGTTTCTCTTAGCTAGTAGTTTATAATGTAGTAGTTTCTCCTGGCTAGTGGTTTATAATGCAGTAGTTTCTCTTAGCTAGTAGTTTATAATGTAGTTCTCTGCTAGAACCGACAGTCATCAAAGACAGCATGTACAGTGACCGCCCATAACATGGGTATGGGGTGCATAATGAAGATGTTAAACTATGTAGTGTCTGACAGCTCCTTCTTGTGTCATCGTTCAGTTGCACATTGTCTGATTAATTATGTGTTATCAAATAAAGCGCTAAACCCACAAGTCAAGCAGCGCTTTCATCATGCATTGATAATCCTTATTCTCTTTATTTCCTCCCTGCCTGTATATTATTATAATCAAAACTAAGCACTAAACCCACAAGGCGGCCCTTAATTTCATAATTTAAATACAGTGAGTACAGACATGCGCATCCATGGCCAAGAAAAATATATTTGATCATATAACCTGTTGAATGCCAACCTAATTTAGGTTTGGTAAGGTTTGTCAGAAAACAGGAAAAGTGTGTCTTGACGCTGGTCTTAGTTATATGATGACCCTCCGCTGGAGCTTTGCTCAATCTGACCGAGGCCTTTCACTGGCTCATCGGTCCGCCCCTTTAAAAATTAGGATTATATTCCAACCTAATTTCCTGTACGTTGGTAGGTCAGAAGATGTCAGACTTTGATGGTAAATGGCTGAGGGAGGCGTCGAAGGTGGAGAAGATATTCGAGGAATGTCATAAGAGAGGGATCTTATTAATCGCTTACCACGTCAGCCTCAGTACAAGAGTACCTCTCCAGGAGGACCAGGTTAGACTGGCTCTTAAACACCTCTACCGGTAAGTTTAATCGATAATTTGCATTGAAATAAGTCACTTTGTCTGACCTTTTTTGGGTTATCTTGGGTAATCTATACATATGCTGTTGTATGATAATTTATGTAACTGTATTTGTGTGTACCTGAATAAAAGCTTACTTAACAAAGTACTTGTTTGCTATGTGGGGTCAAAATTGTGTAACAAATATTAAAAAAAAAAAATCTGAGTTAGTGAGATATTATCTGACCAATGTGTGTTATTGTTCAAAATGCATCGAGTGTTTACCACTTTAGAGACTAAATACTGATCATGTTATTGTTATGTCCAGTGAGAATAGCATCACATAACTCTGTTACTTATTTCGTTAAACACATCAGATATGTGTATAATAATAACGGTATCTACATATATTACTCAACAGTCTATTGATTACCTCAGGGTCAAGTATGCAAGCTGCTGCACTCCACTAAGCGACCATATTTGACTCTAATATAAGGATTTAAGCAAACCTTTAAGCGTATTTACTGGGAGATATATTCTAGGTGTGTACCCATGACCCAGGATAACATTGTAACCTTGATACAAGGATTTTATTATTATTATTATTGTAACGAAGGTGGGATTTTTTAAAAACCAATTAGTGAGGAAGATACTGTGGTGTGGAGATTAGATGATAACGTGTGTTATCAGAGTCATAATTCAGAAGGCTAAGGGGAGGGTTATTGAGGTAATTTAAGTATTTATAGATGATGGAACAGAACTGGGGATGACTAAGAGGGTATTTAAAACTGGGGTGCAAGGAAAGAGAAGTAGGTACGAATTATATATATATAATTATATTACTTTTCAAGAGGTGGACCGGTAAGCCAGCGGAAGGCCTCGGTCAGATGACCAAAGCTCCGAAGGCGGGTCATCACCTGACTAAGACCCGCGTCAGGAAACACTTGTCCTGTTTCCTGACGAACCTTACCTAACCTAACCTAAAGAGACGTAGGGGTGTTCCCAGTAAAGTTTGGGGGGAGGAGGAGGGAGCATCCAGAAGGCTTGTGTGATTATGTGAGTGAAGTATTTTTCATGGACTGACTTGCTCTTAGTGTGGGCAAGGTAACACTTATAAAGGAATTCATGGAAAAACCAATTGGCCAGACCCGAGTCCTGGCACTCTGAAAGGAGGGGTGAAGATGCTGCAGTCAGAAGAGTCACCTGAATTGTGATGTCAACACTTGTGGTAAAACAGCGACTAAATGAATCATGGTTATTGAGTTTACTTCTTTTTGGGGTCACCGCCACCACACGTTCATCACTAAACAATGTTTATGATCACAGTTATTACACAATGTTCACAGTCCCAGTTATTACACAAAGTCCATGCACTCTGCCCCAGGTCCAGACTCGTGGAACTCTGTGTTCATCAAGAAATGCAAGAATCCCCTGTCACGTGCCTTTAGCATTCTATGAAGAGGGGAGTATGGACACAGTGGTCATCCCACATCAACTTAAAACAACAGACATAGCCCCACTCCACAAACGTGGCAGTAAAGCAATAGCAAACAATTACAGACCAAGAGCGCTAACGTTCCATATAAATATCTCTGACAGGCTTCTAAGAAGCAAGATCGCCACCCATCTAGATACCAATCAGTTACACAACCCAGTGCAACACGGGTTTAGAGCAGGTCGCTCCTGCCTGTCCCAACTACTGGATCATCATGAGGTCTTGGATGTTTTAGAGGACAAACAAAATGCAGATGTACTATACAGAGACTTTGTGAAAGCCTTTAACAAGCGTGACCATGGTGTAATAGAGCATAAAATGCATGAAAGAGGAATAACGGAGAAAGTTGGTAGATGGAGCTATAACTTCCTAACAAACAGAACACAAAGAGTAATAGTAAACAGAGTAAAGTCTGAGGCAGCCACAATGAAAAGCTGTTCCACAAGGCCCCACCCTGTTCCTTCCTCCCATCCTCTTCCTCATCCTCATATCTGACAAAGTGTAAGCCACAGCACCATGTCTTCCTTTTGCGGATGACACCCGAATTTGCATTACAATGTCATCCATCGAAGACACTGCAAATCTCCAGGCGGACATCAACCAAATCTTTAAATGGGCCACAGAAAACATTTAATTCAATGAAGAGAAATTTCAATTACTCTGATATGGAAAATTTGAGGAAATTAAAACTTTATTGGAGTCTAAAACAAATTCCAACCACACAATAGAGTAAAAATCTAATGTGAAGGACCTGGGAGTGATAATGTCAAAGGATGTCGCTTTCAAAGACCACAATAATGTATCTATTACATCTGCTAGAAATGTTATAGGATAGATAATGAGAACCTTCACAACCAGGGATGCCAAGCCCATGATGATTCTTTTCAAATCGCTTGTTTTGTTTAGGCTGGAATATTGCTGTACACTAACAACACTTTTCAAGGCAGGTGAAACTGCTACCTGGAGAATACAATAATAATATAATATCTGTATTTACTACAAGTACATGTATATGGTATACAGGCCTAGCTGACATCAGTGACATACAATACAGAAAGCCACTTGTTATGCTGAGCATTTCGAGTAAATTAGGTCAGTTTCCCAGGATACAACCCACACCAGTCGACTAACACCCAGGTACCCATTTTACTGATGAACATAGACAAAAGGCATAAAGAAACACGCCCAATGCTTCTACCCTGGCTGGGAATCAAACTCAGACCCTCGCAGTGTGAAGCGAGAGCTTTAGCCACCAGGCCACCAGAGAACCTTCATGGCATACAGAAATACGATAAAACACCCAAATTACTGGGAAAGGTTAAAATTCCTTGACTTGTACTCTCTGGAACACAGGTGAGATACATGATAATATACACCTTGAAATCCTAGAGGGATTAGTACAAAATTTGCACATGAAAATCACCCCTATGAAAGCAAAAGACTTGGCAGTTGCTGCAACAATGAAAAGAAGGGGTGCCACGAGTACGCTAAGAGACAACACAATAAGTATCATCGGCCCTAGACTGTACAACTGCCTCCCAACATACATAGGGGGGATTACCAATAGACTCCTGGCTATCTTCAAGAAGACACTGAACAGGCATCTAAAGTTGACCAGCCGGACTGTGGTTCGTATGTCAGTTTACGTGCTGCCAGCAGTAACAGCCTGGTTGATCAGGCCCTAATCCACTGTGAGGCCTGGTCTCAAACTGGGTCACGGGGGTGCTGTCCCCTGAAATTCTCTACAGGTATATTCCCGGTATTCCCCCAGGCACCATGACCCCTACACCTTTAACACTTCTAAATCTGTATAGCAATCAAGAATTTATTTTATATCTATGGTAGCATGTATTGACATGACTATGTAACACTGTATTGTAAAGTATGTATTATTGATTCAGTATTACAATATTACATATTGTTACAGGAAAGTTCCATGCCTGCGTGTGTGTTTTGGCGAGCGTGAAGGAACTTTATGGTTCCGTGAAGCAACCAATAATAATGTTGACTTTAAGGTAAGTGTGAAGGAGCACTGTGGTTCCTTGAAGCAACCAATAAAACTTAAGAGGTAACAGGAACATAACCCTATTTTTCCCTGTGCTCTTCAATTCATAAAACTGTTGTACATGTAAGATAAGATTTTCTTCGGATTTTTAACCCCAGAGGGTTAGCTACCCAGGATAACCCAAGAAAGTCAGTGAGTCATCGAGGACTGTCTAACTTATTTCCATTGTGCGCCTCAATCTTGTCCCCCAGGATGTGACCCACACCAGTCCACTAACACCCAGGTACCTATTTGCTGCTAGATGAACATGACAACAGGTGTAAGGAAACATGTCGACATATTACTACCCAGCCGGGAATCGAACCCGGGCCCTCCGTTTGTGAAGTGAGAGCTTTAGCCATCAGGCCACCTGGGCACGGGGGCACCAGTTTTCAAGAACTAGCATGTGTCATTATGAGTCTACTTTCTATATCGTATATAACATTTAGAGTATTTTGCGGCTTATTAGACACATGTTTTTTTCCATAAAATGTCTCCAAAAACCACCCTGTGTCCCATAAACTGAAGGTCAGTGAAGGGAGCTATAAGTTTGGGGTGTGGGGTGGATTGTAGCTCTCCCAGTTACGTCCGATGCCAAACAACTGAAACTAGAACAAGTCTTATAAGCCGCGAAATACTGTATATTCATGGGGAAATGTTGGGGAAGCCCTAAATACGTATGAGTTTTAACAGTGTCTGAAGAATGGGAGGTTACTGGGATTCATCAAAGAGGTAAGTACATTAAGTCTTTGCTTAATGTCATTGATAAGTTCTTGGAAATGTGACTGTAAAGTGAAATGACGTGTAACGGAACCAAGAGCTCTTCCAATATCCACACCTCATTGCCCATCCTCAAACCTCTTCAGAACTTTTAGTTTTGTGTCTAATTTCACACTTTTTCAGTTTCTGTTTGTGACCACAGACATCAGGGTGCAGCTTTTTCAATTTCTGTTTGTGACCACAAACATCAGGGGTGCAGATTGCACCTTTAGCACTCATTTCAACAGGGTAAAATCAGCGAATAAATGTTTGCAAAGTGAAAATTGTAAGGAGCACCTCCTACCACCACGCAGTTCAAAATTATTATGGGGGAGCGCTAAACCCACTGGGATTATACAACACTTGTGGGGAAGGAATGGAAGACATTCAGGCTCATTTCAGGGAACTGGAGCACAGATCCAATTTCATAGATCAAGAGCCCCTCACCTGCATCAGTGAACCTCCCTAGAGGTGTCCCATAGCTTGATGCTAGCACACTCAGCTCATACACTGAGGTCCTCGGGTTGGTTCCCAGTACAGGTGGAAACATTAGGATGCGTTTCCATAAGGCACCTGCTGTTCCTGTTCATCTGTCTGTAAAATAGGTACCTGTGGCTTAGTTGACTGGTGTGGGTTGCATCCGGAGGACAAAACTGACCTTATTTGCCCAAAATGCTCTGCATAACAAGGGCTTTCTATATACAGGTCCATATCCCTTAATCCGAAATTCTGAAATTCGAAAAGTTCCGAAAACCGAAGTTTTTCATGGAGGTGTATAAATGGAAAATGGGAATTTATAAAGAAAGGAGGAACACTGCAGCAGGCCTGTTGGCCCATACTAGGCAGGTCCTTCACAATCCATCCCACTAACAGAATATTTGCCCAACCCAATTTTCAATGCTGCCCAAGCATTAAGCTTTTCCGACCAGGAATTGAGTTTGTCTAAATCCTCCTGAAGTTCCGTGACATCTACGTTTGAATCATTTATCCTGCCTGTGGTTGGTAGGTATACAATACTGACAGTTTGGTAGGTAAGACACATAGGCAGCAGTTATCCAACATTATTCCGAAACGTTTCGCCTACACAGTAGGCAAAACGTTTCGGAATAAAGTTGCCTAACTGTTGCCTATGTGTCTTACCTATCAAAATGACGGTATTGTATACCATTTTGATATTTACTCTGTCAGACTGTGCATTTAGGCCGATCTCCTTAACTAGTTGTCTTTGTAAAACTTTTGAAAGAATGATGCTTAACAGACTGTACTACAGAATCAGACATCAACTTTCCCCCTACCTCTATGGGTTCATGAAAGGTAAAAGTGTGCAGAACTGTATTTCCACCTTTCTCACTGCACACACCTCTACTAGTTTTACCACTTTTCTTGATCTAAAATCTGCATTTGATATTGCGAACAGAACCGTTATACTACATGAACTAGCCAAAATGAATATTGGTGGTAGCTTACTCTGCTGGATAATAGGATACCTGTCAAATAGAGTATCCTCTGTCCTTTACCAAGGCTTCAGAAGTGATTCTAAAGAAATGTCTTTAGGTATACCGCAGGGAGGAGTTCTTAGTCCCATGCTATTTAATATTCTGATTAATGCTCTCCTAAATGCTCTACCTGCCTCACCTAAACATATAGCTATAAGCTATGCTGATGATATCATGATCCATACAACAGGGCATAAGAAGATAAATATCATTCTTAATGAAGTTCAAGCAATTTGTAATCGACTAGGCCTCATAATATCTTCCTCTAAAACAAAGATATTAACAAGCAAACGACATCCCCCACCCATCTATTTGCAGGGTGAAATCATTAGCTACGTTAAAACTTACAGATATCTTGGTGTAGATGTACCCTTTAACAAATCCACTATACCACAACTAAACAAGAAATGTAAAGCTAGGCTAAATGCTCTCAAAGCTGTTGCTGGCTACAATCCCAACTATGGTGCTAATGTGAGAATCGTGAGAATGATGTACATAGCCTATGTTAGGTCCTTAATTGATTATGCTGCTCCCATGTTGATATTAGCTAGAGAAAGTTCTCTCCGACCATTGGAGTTAATGCAAAATGAAGCTCTCAGGATTATTCTTGGCTGTCCCAGATCTACAAAAGTTCTTAACATGAGGAAGGAGCTTGGTATTTCTAGTATCAGTGATAGGATTGTTGAAATTAACACTGTACTCGGTATTAGAATGTTGAGAAACGAACCAGACACTGTCACAGTGAATCTTACCAAGTGTCTAGAGGTAAATACACACAGATCTAAATGGAGTGTGAAAACGTGCAATTGCATTAAGTTTTATAACCTGCATGAACTGTATCACTGTAGGCAACAAGAGCATTTCACCCCTCCATGGAAGATGTGTTCATTTAATATCACATACCTACAAGTCCCTCCCAAGAAGCTCATTGCTAGTAATCCCTTCCTTAAATCTCTTGTTAGAGCAACTGCTCAAGAAGAAATTTCTCACCTAGCTGGTAGTAATAAGTTATCACAAGTTATATACACTGATGGATCTAAACAGGAGTCTTCTGGCAGGGCTGCATCTGCTCTTGTTGCCACCTCCCTAGTTAAGAACGATAATAAATTTGTTGAGTTAGGCATAAGAATTAACAACTGGACGTCTACACTGCAAACTGAATTGTTTGCAATCCTAATGGCGCTAAAGCTAACCTATGACACTGAGCTTGACTCTGTCATCATTACTGATTCTATGTCATCATTGAAGGCTCTTGACTCATATAATGACTCCAACAACATCCTCATTGGAGAAGCCAGGTATAGATACTCAAAAATTAGGGACAAAGGAATTAATGTACAATTGCTATGGATCCCATCACACATTGGATTACTCCTTCATGATAAAGTTGATATGTTAGCCAAGAAGAGTACCCAGAAGGAGAATGTAGAATATAACTTTGGTATAACTGTGTCTAGCATTAGGAATAATATTAGGAGAGAAGTAAATAATGAAAATGATTGTTATAGGAATGCAGTTAGAAGCCTGAGTAGATCTATAACCCACTATGATAACATGAACGTAGATAAGTATGTTTATGGAGCAACTTGCAATGTGAACAGACTGACTGATGTTGTAGTGGCCAGGCTTAGGCTTGATTACAAGTACTTCTGGCAGTTTGGGAGACACACAGATGATGATCAAACTAAATGTAAATTATGTGATCAGGCATTTGGTCACTCTCTTGAACACTATGTGCTTAATTGTCCACTCATTGAGGAATACAGAGACAGACAGTATAATAACCTATGTGACATGTCAAGATATCTTATTAATGAAAATAAGATACCAGATATACTAAGCAAATTTCCTAAATTTGCTTGTAACAGATAAGTGAACTATAGATATGTAGATATAAATCCATATGTATTCCTGTTAACCCTTTGGGGCCTAGTTCCTAGGCCTTTTGTGTATTCATATGCTCTCGCACTACCATCCACAGGATGGATATGGGGTGCACAATAAACTAGCCACTTCGGTGGCAAAATCTAAAAATCTCTGTCAGACACTGCAACACAATGGCATCTTGGTACAGAAAACAGCTTGGACAACTGTTTCCAGTGAGAAATGTTGGATCTGAGAGGGATGTGACCTCTCAGTGACTTTTTTTTTATCCCACCTAATGTGAGTATTCATACATTTTTTGCTGCAGTGTTAATGTTTGATAATGGGGTGCTGCTCTAAACCCCACCTTCATTCAGAAATTCGAAAAATTCTGAAATTCGAAACACTGCTGCCCCCAAGGGTTTTGGATGAAGGGATGGGGACCTGTAGTAGTATGTCATTATTGGCAGCTACATCTGTATACCTTGTACATGTACTTGTACTTGTAGAAATAAAGATTATTATAAAATCAATAACAAATAGGGCAGGCTCACTGAGCGCTTTCATACCGCATCGTTTATTGTACTACATTTATGTGATTATCATATACGTTACGAATTTCTATATTACAATAAGTTGTATCTATTGTATTCATTCGATTTTTTTCTCATCAGCGTTATAACAAGATGACATTATTCAAGGACCTGCTGTAGTACCAGTTCCTGTGAACCAAAGAAATTACTCAATCTGATAAACCTTTTAAGTGCTGACCTGCCTGCACTGTTTTTTTAATTTATTTAGCATACATAGGACACAAATTAAATGTTATAATCTTAATTTATATTTCTCACAGGTGCTTCCCGAGACAGAGGTGAATGAAGTAATGGCCTGCCTTAAATCATATCAATACAATTCAGATACTGGTCCTCTTTGGTGTACAAGGCTGGTGGCTGATACAAGCAGCGGTCAGTGTGAGCAGACCACTTCAATGGTGGATAATATAAGCAGTGGTCATTCAGGCCAGGCCTCCCCACACATACCTGATGACAACTTGGTATCCTTCCCACATTCCTATCATCTGTTCCTGGGGTTTCATCATAGTATTGTTGATGGTTTTTCAGCCATGAAGATCTGTGGCTTTACTGTTACACTGCTGAATGATGTTATTACTGGAAAGCCCATTAATGATGATCAGCTTGGGGAGTTTGTATCACGTGAGGAAACCATGGAGCTGGTGCTGGCCAAAAAAGCTCTTATTGAAGCTGACCCATTATTAATGAAGAAATTGACTGATGAAGCTAACTTAAGGAAAGACAAGGAATTATTCTTTAGCAGAATATATCAAATACCAGAAGGAATAGAGGTGAAATCTCTCATCTTAGAGCGACAATTAGATACAACCACTACCAGGAAATTTTTAAATAAATGTCGTGCTGAGAGAGTTACAGTTCATTCTGCCTTCACTGCTCTTGCTGATGCAGCTCTAGTTGAACTCATGGCTGAGAAAGATGCTGTCCAGGACACTTACAACATTTATAATTATCATTCCGTCAATATGCGACGCTACTGGAAGGGTGATGTTTCCAAGTCTCTTGGATGTCATGTATCAGTTATATTCATGAACACACACACTCCTAGAAATATAAATGAAATATTTTGGGATTTTGCTCGCTCAGTTCACCAGGAGCTTCAGAGCAAGTTAAAATCTGGCTCTGCACTGGAAGAGGAAGCATTTGATTTGTTAAAGTCAGACTCAATGGATACTTTCGAAGCTATTGCAGATTCCCCTTCAGGACTTGTTCTACCTGATTACAATACTACCAACATGGGTGATGTGACCGCCCTCGTCACTGAAGGAACAGACCACATTAGGGTGACCCGTGTTATAAGATCCATATCAAACACTGTGCTTGCCTGCACTCATGTTTTTCACACCTTCCGAGGCCGCTTCTTATATCTTCTGGATTACAGCACCAGACATCTTAGTACAGAAATAGCAGAAAGTTTCTGCAATAAAATTTTTGATAATTTGTTGAACGTTATTCAGGATTGTATTTGAATGATACCTTGAGTATGGGGAGATACAAATTATGTACTAGGGAAACGTTGGGGGGATTACTCAACTCCTGGGAAATGGGAGGTAATTCGATTTTATCTCACAGAGGAGAGAGTTGCTCTGATTCCTGGAATTGAAAGTCCATCGTTGCCATGAAAGTAAATATGTTGAAAATGGTATAAAATGCTGACAAGGTGATGATTAAGACACATGTACAACAGTTGGGTATCTTTATTTTTGAAACCTTTCACCTAGACAGTAGGCTTCTTTAGTCAAATACAGAGGCACTGTTACATGTGTATTAATCATCAAGGTAAACCTTCCATTGATGTAGAATTATAAAACTTTATAACAATATACAGTATTTTTAAATTGTAAACGCTAAGGATGGCTATGTTATTATAGATTTTTGCAACAGTATTGCAGGTTGGAAATAACACTGTTTAACAATAACTTTATATATTTTAAATACATTGTACATTGGGTAGTTTTATGATTTAAACAAACACATCATGATGCACTGCTTGGTTAGAATAAAAAGATAATTTTTTTGAGTATATAATCTATTAAAAATTAATAAGAGTGTAAGCAAAAAATAAAGTTTATTATCAAAAAGTTCTGTTATATACATGTTAGAATATATTATTGTACCCATGAAACGAGTGATATTGATCAATAACAGCAGTGCACTAGCCAAGGAGTCGAACCCATGCTGCTTTGACCCGCCTCACGGTGAGTGAAAACGCATGATGCCTTAGACCACTAAACCACACAATCCTTAACAATGGCGCATCCAGTGAAGCTAGATGTTGTACCTGCCATCGAAGGACATACAGTGGACCCTCGGCTAATGCCTTTAATACGTTCCAGAGAGCTAGCCTTTAGCCGAATTAATTTTCCCCATAAGAAAAAATGGAAATCCAATTAATCCGTTCCAGAAACCCAAAAGTATTAAACAAAATAATTTTTTTTACATGATATATACATTTTCCTACACAGAAAATAATGATACATGCACAATAAACAATACTGAAATGACACTTACCTTTATTGTGGACTTGTTGATGAGTGATGAGACAGGAGGAGGGGATTTGATGGAGGTGTACTAATGTTTGGAAGGGGAATCCCCTTCCATAAATACTTCAGGTACCGAGTCCTTTTCTGGGGTTACCTCCCTTCTTTGTTTTGTAATGCCACTATAACCAGCTTGAGAGTCACTGGACCACCCTCTACCACCATCACTACCACTACCACCCTCTACCACCATCACATCCACTACCACCCTCTACCACCATCACTACCACCATCACTACCACCATTACTACCACCCTCTACTGCCATCACAACCACTACCACCCTCTACCACCATCACAACCACTACCATCATCACTACCACCCTCTACCACCATCACATCCACTACCACCCTCTACCACCACCACGTATTTTTCTACAAACTTTTTCTTGAATTCTATCATGTTTCTCACATTCTTTACCAAAGGATTGGCACTAAAAGCTTTTTTGGGGCCCATGGTGGCTTATTTAGCAGTTATGAGCACTAAAACAATGGAATAATACAAAATATATCGCATGTAAGCGTGGAATCGACTGCAATGGCTTGTAAACAATGAAACACTGGCTATACACAGAGTCTTGGAGTGGCCGGGCCCGCTCAGGCTGCGTGGACATGTTCAGGACGAAAGCCCTTAGCCGAGTTTTTTGGCATTGGCCGAGCCAATATTTTTGATGCCAAAGAGAGCCATTAGCCGATTTTGACGTTAGCCGATGCAGCCTTTAGTTGAGGGTCCACTACTCCCTGTTTGTGTACTAGCTCAACAAGCAGTATATTATATTATTGTACCCACGAAATGAGGATTGTGTGTCCTTCGATGGTGGGTACAACATCTAGCTTGGCTGGATGTGCCATTGTTAAGGATTGTGTGGTCTAGTGGTTTAAGGTGTCATGCATTTTTGCTCACCATGAGGCAGGCCAAAGCAGCATATGTTCGACTCCTTGGCTATTGCAATGTTAATGTTAGAATATACGAAGAACTAAAGGTTCGAACTTGACATAGTGGCAAACAACACTAATACTCAATAGAAGATCCTTCAAATGGATCATAAAACCCAGAAGTTTCCTGAAAATGAATCAGATACATGTAAAGATAACAACACTTTCCTGCTCCATGGAAAATTACCTCATTTGAAACAACCATCCTTTAATTTTTTTACTCGAAAACTCAAGTTAAACTACAAAGCTTCATCTTGAAGCCAAGCAGGCCAGGATGCCTTAAACTGTACAGATGCCTCTGTTCACTGTAGAAAAATGGGCACAGCGTTACTTTCAGAGAAAACAGAAAAGACTAATACACCACAAGAGACTATTATAAATATAATACATGTATATACGTACTGCCTCTCCTCACTTAGCAACAGAGTTCCCTACCTAAGACCACATAGGTAAGTAATTTTAACTAAGTGAAAAGTAGTTGCAATAAAAGTAGATATACTAGGGATAAAGTAAATTCAGTTATGTACATTAATATTGAAGACAGGATCAGTTTACAGTACATATATGTTCGATAAACAAGAAATCACTTTTGTCTTTCTGTAGCTACATTCATTAGGTACCTCTTGGTACCTAATGCTATGATAGGCTGTGACATATGCAGGTAGTCTGCTCCACTCCTTTACTGCTGTACAATAAAATGTGTTTGAAGCCTGATCACTGACTGTAGGTACTACAAAGTTGTTCTCCTTTCCCCTGGTACCTAGTTCCAATAGACCCCTAGCTGTCTTCAAGAAGGTGCTGAGCAGCCACATAAAGTCAGTGCCTGACCAGCCGAGCTGTGGTTTGTATGTCAGTTTGCATACGGCCAGCAGTAACAGCCTGGTTGATTAGGATAGCTCAAAGAAGTCAGTGCGTCATCGAGG
>NC_069453.1:26242080-26265534 GCF_026875155.1 Cherax quadricarinatus
TCTCGAATGTTTTACACAAGCAGCTAGTAAGAGACATTGGGCGAAATTCATTTTGTTGACTGGGCTTAGAAACTGGAATGATGAGACTGTTTGTCCAAGATTGATGGAGCTCCCCAGTTACATAGCTCATGTTATATAATTCAAGTAAAGGATTACTTGGTACTCGACATAGCAATCTGAGTATGTTGTAATACCATCCTCCCCAGGGGGACGTGGTCAATTTTCTCTAGCTGCTCCTGGAATTGATGGGAAGTTGCATCTGGAGGCTTGTATACTACCACAATGACAAGATTTTGGTTTTCAATCTTTACCGCCAAAACTTCAACTACATCAATTGAGGTGTTTAGTAGTTTTGTGCAAATGAGCGACTCTGTGACATACAGGTCAACCCCCCTCCCCCTTGTTGGCCTGTTTAGTGTGTCACATCGGAATAGATTATAACCTGGGATCCATATTTCGTTGTCATAATGATCCTTTATGTGGGTCTCTGAATGCTGCAAACATTGCATTTCACTCCGTGAGCAGTCCCTCGGTGTAAGGAATTTTGTTGTTTTTTGACGGCTTTAGACCCTGTATGTTTGCAAAGACAAATGTCGTATTGGTGGAATTTAGGGAAGGGGGTTATTTGCTGGCTCTAATATCTATTGTTCTGGGGTAGAGGCCAATGTCCGTGCCTCTGCTCCAGAAATATTTTCAGGTGGTGTAGGATTATTGTCTTTTCTTGCCTTATCTTTTTTCCCTTCTGGCCTTAAAAAACCTCTGTCCCTGGAGAAGTTGTGGCTCCTCTCTTTTGTTTCCCATAGTCTGGCTGATCTGTGTCTTCTAGTCCCCTTTAGATGATGTGCCTGGCAGTATGCATTGTAGCATTTTCTTTCATGGATTGATGAGTGACACATTTCTGTTTGAAATAAGTTGCAAGAAGGGAAGTTGCATTCTGTTGTCATGTGGGTGCGGCATTTTTTGGGGTGGTCAAAGGTGCATGCCCCACCTGTTTTACCAGATATACCGTGCCTGCAGATACCCGAGGCATAGTATTCATACAGATTGTACTTCTGTTTGCTAGGATTTATTATAGCTGCGTTCACTGTTGGTGCATTTATTTTTCCTGTTTCCTCCCTATCTTTTACCCCTGTGTGGACATCAGTGCTTCCACCAGGTTTTGCTGGTAGTGTGTCGACACTATTCCCGGAGGCATTATCCCATTTTGATCCATCTCCAGCAGTATCTCTATTTTGAACCTCTGTGGACTGATAGTGTTGTCTTCAGTGTTCTCCAGGACAACACTAGTACCCCCACGAGCGCTGTCTTCTAAGACATCACTAGGATCCTCTGGAGCACTTTCCTCCAGGACAACACTAGCACTGTCCTCCAGGACAGCACTAGCACCCTCAGGAGCACTGTCCAAGACTGCCCCGTCCCTACCACCCATTTTTTTCCCCCAGCTGTCATACCTTGGCTTTTGGGATCGCCAAATCCCTGACTCCATTTTAACCAGACACCCACGCCATTTATGAAGACCTCCACGACTGCCTGCCCATGTGACTCCTCGTGCATGCGCCAAGACCCCTGCTGTTGGTTCTCTTTTCACTTTCAAATATTAGACCAACAGCAACACATTAATTGTACATATTCCCATTGTAGGATTTACAGTATAATTTTTTGGGAAAACTGCATCAAATTTTCCATAATGATGATCCTTCGGTGGGGCTTTGGTCATCTGACCGAGGCCTTTCACTGGCTTATCAGTCCACCCCTTTAAAAATTAGAGTTATATTCCAACCTAATTTCCTGTACATTGGTAGGTAAGAAGATGCCAGACTTTGATGGTAAATGGCTGAGGGAGGCGTCGAAGGCGGAGAAGATGTTCGAGGAATGTAACAGGAGCGGGATTTTATTAGTCGCTTACCACGTCAACCTCAGTATAACTGTACCTCTCCAGGAGGACCAGGTTAAACTGGCTCTTACACACCTCTATAGGTAAGTTTAATCGATAATTTGCATGAAAATAAGTCACTGACCTTTTTGGGTTATCTTGGGTAATCTACACATATGCTGCTATGTATGATAATTTATGTAACTATTTATGTGTACCTGGATAAAAACTTAACAAAGTACTTGTGAAACGAATTAAAAAAAAAAGTTTGAGTTAGTGAGATATTATAGTCTTTAACTAATGTGTGTTGATACTGTTCAAAATGCATCAAGTGTTTAACACGACTTTGGAGTCCAGTCCCTGGACCAATTATGTACCTGGAGTTTACCTGGAGTTACCTGGAGAGAGTTTCGGGGGTCAACGCCCCCGCGGCCCGGTCTGTGACCAGGCCTCCTGGTGGATCAGCGCCTGATCAACCAGGCTGTTGCTGCTGGCTGCACGCAAACCAACGTACGAGCCACAGCCCGGCTGATCAGGAACTGACTTTAGGTGCTTGTCCAGTGCCAGCTTGAAGACTGCCAGGGGTCTTTTGGGTAATCCCCTTATGTGTGCTGGGGGGCCCAGTTGAACAGTCTCGGGCCCCTGACATTATTGTATGGTCTCTTAACGTGCTAGTGACACCCCTGCTTTTCATTGGGGGGATGGTGCATCGTCTGCCAAGTCTTTTGCTTCGTAGTGAGTGATTTTCGTGTGCAACTTCGGTACTAGTTCCTCTAGGATTTTCCAGGTGTATTTAATCATGTATCTCTCCCGCCTGCGTTCCAGGGAATCCCGGGTTTTAGAAACCTCAAGCGCTCCCAGTAATTGAGGTGTTTTATCTCCGTTATGCGCGCCGTGAAAGTTCTCTGTACATTTTCTAGGTCAGAAATTTCACCTGCCTTGAAAGGTGCTGTTATGTGCAGCAATATTCCACCTAGATAGAACAAGTGACCCTGAAGAGTGTCATCATGGGCTTGGCCTCCCTAGTTTTGAAGGTTCTCATTATCCATCCTGTCATTTTTCTAGCAGATGCGATTGATACAATGTTATGGTCCTTGAAGGTGAGATCCTCCGACATAATCACTCCCAGGTCTTTGACGTTGGTGTTTCGCTCTATTTCGTGGCCAGAATTTGTTTTGTACTCTGATGAAGATTTAATTTCCTCATGTTTACCATATCTGAGTAATTGAAATTTCTCATTGTTGAACTTCATATTGTTTTCTGCAGCCCACTGAAAGATTTGGTTGATGTCCGCCCACAGGATGGGTATGGGGTGCATAATAAACATATTAAACTAAACTGTTTAACACGTTAGAGACAAAAATATTTATCTTGTCATTGCTAAGACCAATGAGAGTAGCATCACATATCTGAGTTGCTTATCCCATTAAACACATCAGGTATGTGTATAATAATAACTGTGGAAAATACTGTATATATTTTCTGGAAATACGGTAATTTATAGGTAAATAGATGGCCTATATTGTATTTAAAAGAAATATGTTATCGAAAATGGGAAACCCGGCGCATGCGCAAGAGACACTCGCCATTGTTATTTTGAATTGGGTACAATAATGGTAAGATAAGATAAGATAAGATAAGATTTCGTTCGGATTTTTAACCCCGGAGGGTTAGCCACCCAGGATAACCCAAGAAAGTCAGTGCGTCATCGAGGACTGTCTAACTTATTTCCATTGGGGTCCTTAATCTTGTCCCCCAGGATGCGACCCACACCAGTCGACTAACACCCAGGTACCTATTTGCTGCTAGGTGAACAGGACAACAGGTGTAAGGAAACGTGTCGAAATGTTTCCACCCGCCGGGAATCGAACCCGGGCCCTCCGTGTGTGAAGCAGGAGCTTTAGCCACCAGGCCACCGGGCCTGGTGGCTACATATATTACTCAACATATATTACATATATTACTCAACAGTCTACTGATTATCTCAGGGTCAAGTATGCAAGCTGCTGCACTCCACTAGGCGACCATATTTGACTCTAATATAAGGACTCAAGTAAATTTTTAGCGTATTTACTGGGAGATATATTCTAGGTGTGTATACCCATGTATATACCCAGGATGGAGAATGAGAACCTTCAAAACTAGGGATGCCAAGCCCATGATGACACTCTTCAGGTCGCTTGTTCTATCTAGGCTGGAATATTGCTGGCACTGGACAAGCACCTAAAGTCAGTTCCTGATCAGCCGGGCTGTGGCTCATACGTTGGATTGCGTGCAGCCAGCAGCAACAGCCTGGTTGATCAGGCTCTGATCCACCAGGAGGCCTGGTCACAGACCGGGCCGCGGGGGCGTTGATCCCCGGAACTCTCTCCAGGTAAACTCCAGGTAAACACACTAACAGCACCGAATCTTTTACTTTCGTTGTGCAAGTTCGGTACTAGTCCCTCTAGGATTTTCCAGGCGTATATAATCATGTATCTCTCCCGCCTGCGTTCCAGGGAGTACAGGTTTAGGAACCTCAAGCGCTCCCAGTAATTGAGGTGTTTTATCTCCGTTATGCACGCCGTGAAGGTTCTCTGTACATTTTCTAGGTTAGCAATTTCACCTGCCTTGAAAGGTGCTGTTAGTGTGCAGCAATATTCCAGCCTAGATAGAACAAGCGACCTGAAGAGTGTCATCATGGGCGAAGGTGGGATTTTTTAAAAACCAATTAGTGAGGAAGATACTGTGGTGTGGAGATTAGATGATAACGTGTGTTATCAGAGTCATAATTCAGAAGGCTAAGGGGAGGGTTATTGAGGTAATTTAAGTATTTATAGATGATGGAACAGAACTGGGGATGACTAAGAGGGTATTTAAAACTGGGGTGCAAGGAAAGAGAATTAGGTACTAATTATATATATATAATTATATTACTTTTCAAGAGGTGGACCGGTAAGCCAGCGGAAGGCCTCGGTCAGATGACCAAAGCTCCAAAGGCGGGTCATCACCTGACTAAGACCCGCGTCAGGAAACACTTGTCCTGTTTCCTGACGAACCTTACCTAACCTAACCTAAAGAGACGTAGGAAAGTTTGGAGGGAGGAGGAGGGAGCATCCAGAAGGCTTGTGTGATTATGTGAGTGAAGTATTTTTCATGGACTGACTTGCTCTTAGTGTGGGCAAGGTAACACTTATAAAGGAATTCAAGGAAAACCAATTGGCCAGACCCAAGTCCTGGCACTCTGAAAGGAGGGGTGAAGATGCTGCAGTCATCTGAATCGTGTTGTCAACACTTGTGACAAGGCAGCGACTGAATAAATCATGGTCAATGAGTTGATTTCTCTTTGGGGTCACCGCCACCAGATGTCCATCACTAAACAACGTTTATACCTGGAGAGTTTTGGGAGTCAACGGCCCCGCAGCCCGATGTGTGACCAGGCCTCATGGTGGCTCAGGGCCTGATCAACCAGGATGTTACTGTCGGCCACACACAACCCGACGCATGAACCACAGCCCGGCTGGTCAGGTACTAACCAGTTGGGCAGAGTTATTACACAACGTTCATAGTCACAGTTAATGAACAACGTTCATGGTCACGGTTAATGAACAACGTTCATGGTCACGGTTAATGAACAACGTTCATGGTCACGGTTAATGAACAACGTTCATGGTCAAAGTTAATGAACGTTCATGGTCACTGCTAATAAACAACGTTCATGGTCACGGTTAATGAACAACGTTCATGGTCAAAGTTAATGAACGTTCATGGTCACTGCTAATAAACAATATTCATGGCCACAGTTAATGAGCAACGTCCATGGCCACAATTCATGAACAACGTTCATGGTCACAGTTAATGAACAATATTCATGGCCACAGTTAATGAACAATGTTCATGGCCACAATTCATGAACAACGTTCATGGTCACAGTTAATGAACAATATTCATGGCCACAGTTAATGAACAATGTTCATGGCCACAATTCATGAACAACGTTCATGGTCACAGTAAATGAAATGGTTTTAAATCATGAAATAATAATTACATTAAGATCATTTTCCTTCAAGGGGAGTATTATGGTTGGAGGTAATGAGAGCCAGAATAACAATAACAAAACTATACTCTCTCAAGTTCCTGATCACAACACAAATTAAAAGACGATCGACATGCACAAAATAACATGATTTAATTATCTCACTGCTCCCAACAGCTTATAGGAAAGGAAGTACCTTGATGTTAGTGAACTGCTTTTGATATGAGAAATTAGAGCTTGCCTCCCCTTCCTCACATCAAACCAGATTAACATCCCAGGATGACTCAGTGTTTAGTGAGCCACTAACCATACAAAGAGTCGACAACCTAAATTAATTTTTTGTGGCCGAGACTCAGAACTTAGTCAATTCAAACATCTCTGATATTATCCTAACACTACACGACTTCAAAAAGGCAATAAATGACATGCCCATGCACTCTGCCCCAGGCCCAGACTCGTGGAACTCTGTGTTTATCAAGAACTGCTAGAAGCCTCTGTCATATGCCTTTAGCATTCTATGGAGAGGGGAGCATGGATACAGTGGTTATCCCACAATCACTTAAAATAACAGAGATAGCCCCACTCCACAAAGGTGGCAGTAAAGCAATAGCAAAGAATTACAGACCAGTAGCGATAATATCCCTTATAAAAATCTTTGACAGGGTTTTAAGTAGCAAGATCGCCACCCATCTAGATGCCCATCAGTTCCACAACCCAGGGTAACATGGGTTTAGAGCAGGTCGCTCCTGTCAGTCCCAACTACTGGATCATTATGAAAAGGTCTTGGATGCTCTAGAGGATAAAATGCAGATGTAGTATACATAGACTTTGGGAAACACTTCAACAAGTGTGACCATTGTGTAATAGAGCATAAAATGCATGAAAAAGGAATAATGGGGAAAGTTAGTAGATGGATCTATAACTTTTAAACAAATAGAACACAAAGAGTAATAGTAAACAGAGTCAAGTCTGAGGCGGCCACATTGAAAAGCTCTATTCCACAAGGCCCCATCCTGTTCCTCATCCTCATATCTGACATAGAGATGTAAGCCACAGCACCGTGTCTCCATCTGCAGATGACATATGAATTTGCATGACAATGTCCTCCATCAAAGACATTGCACATCTCTAAGTGGATATCACCCAAATCTTTAAATGAGCCACAGAAAACAATATGAAATTCATTGAAGAGAAATTTCTATTACTCTGATACGGAAAACATGAGGGAATTAAAATTTATTGGAGTCGAAAACAAATTCCAACCACACACCAGAGCAAATAACTAATGTAAAGGACCTGGAAGTGATAATGTCAGAGTTTCTCACTTTGAAAGACCACAACAATGTATCTACCACATCTGCTAGAAATATAGGATGGATGATGACAACCTTCAAAACCTGGGACGCCAAGCCCATGATGATTATCTTCAAATCGCATGTTCTGTTCAGGCTGGAATATTGCTGTACACTAACGACGCCTTCAAGGCAGGTGCAACTGCTGACCTGGAGAATGTATGGAGAACCTTCATGGCACACAGAAGTACGATAAAACACCCAAATTACTGGGAATGGTTGAAATTCCTTGATTTGTACTCCTTGGAACACAGGTGAGAAAGACACATGATGATATACACCTTGAAAATCCTAGTGGGATTAGTACTAAATTTGCACACGAAAATCACTCCATATGAAAGCAAAAGACTCAGCAGGCACTAAAACACCCCCCCCCAATGAAAAGCAGGGATGCCATGAGTAACTAAAAAGCCAGCACAATAAGTGTCAGGGGCCCAAGATTGTTCAACTGCTTCCCAGCATACATAAGGGCGATTACCAAAAGACTCCTGGCTATCTTCAAGAAGGTGCTGAACAGACACCTAAAGTCGGTACTTGACCAGCTTGGCTGTGGTTTGTACGTCAGTTTACATGTGGCCAGCAGTAACAGCCTGGTTGATCAGGCCCTGATCCACTGCAAGGCCTGGTCTCAGACTGGGTCATGGAGGAGTTGACCCCTGAAATTCTCTACAGGTATACTGCAGGTATTCCCTCAGGCACCACATGACCCCTACACCTTTAATACTTCTACATCTGTATAGCAATCAAGAGTTTATTTTATATCTACGGTAGCATGTACTGACATGACTGTGTAACACTGTATTGTAAAGTAAGTATTACTGATTCAGTATTACAATATTACATATTGTTACAGGAAAGTTCCATGCCTGCGTGTGTGTTTTGGCGAGCATGAAGGAACACTGTGGTTCCGTGAAGCAACCAATAAAAATGTTGACTTTAAGGTAAGTGTGAAAGAGCACTGTGGTTCCTTGAAGCAACCAATAAAAATGTTGACTTTAAGATAAGTACGAAGGAGCACTATGGTTCTGTGAAGCAACCAGTAAAACTTAGAGGTGACAGGAACATAACCCTATTTTTCCCCTACGTTCTTCACTTTACAAAACTGTTTTTCATAATGCACTGATTTTCAGGAAATAGCAAGTGGCATTATGAGAGTTTACTGTCTATATCGTATATAACATTTATATTCATGGGGAAATGCTGATGCTATAGGGGCCGTTTTTATTACATTCTTAGGGAAGCCCTAAAAATGTATGGGTTTTAACAGTCTAAGGAATGAGAGGTTATTGGGATTCATCAAAGAGGAAAGTACAGTAAGTCCTCACTTAATGTCATTGACAGGGCCTTGGAAACTGAGACTTTAGAGCAAAACGATGTATAACAGAAACAAGAGCTCTTCCAATATCCACACCTCTTTGCCCATCCTCAAAACTCTTTAAAATTTCGTTATGTTTCTAATGTCACACTTTTTCTGTTTTTTTTTTTCTGCGACCACAGACATCAGAGGTGCAAAGTGCACCTTTAGCACTATTGCACAGGGGTAAATCAGTGAATAAATGTTTGCAAAGTGAAAATTGTAAGGAGCACCTCCTACTACCTCGCAGATCAAAATTATTACCATGGGGGAGCACTAAAACCACTGGGATTATACAGCAACTGTAGGGAGGGAATGGAAGGCATTCAGGCTCAATTCAGGGAACTGGAGCACAGACCCAATTCCCTAGATCAAAAGCCCCTCACCAGCATCAAGGAACCTCCCTTGAGGTGTCCTGCAGCTTGATGCTAGCGCACTCAGGTCACACAATGAGGTCCTGGGATTGATTCTCGGTACAGGTGGAAACATTACGATGTGTTTCCTTAAGACACCTGCTTTCCCCTGTGTTAGTCGACTGATGTGGGTTGCATCTGGAGGACAAAACTGACTTAATTTGCCCGAAATTCTCTGCATAACAATGGTCTTTCTATACAGTAGGATGTCATTAATGTCACCTAGGCCTGTATACCTTGTACATGTACTTGTGGAAAGAAAGATAATTAGTATTATAAAGCAATAACAAATAGGGCAGGCTCGCTGAGCACTTTCATACTGCATCGCTTACTATAGTGCATTTGTGTGATTATCGTATACTTCACGAAGTTCTATATTACAATAATTTGTATCTATTGTATTCATTCGATTTTTTTCTCATCAACGTTGTAACAAAACAACATTATTCAAGGACTTGCTGTAGTGCCAATTCCTGTGAACCTAAGAAATTATGTACTCAGTTAATCTGATAAACATTATAAGTGCTGACCTGCCCACACTATTTTTTTAAATTATCTAGCATACATGGGACACAAATTAAACATTATAATCTTAATTTATATTTCCCACAGGTGCTTCCTGAGACAGAGGTACATAGAGTAATGGCCTGCCTTAAATCATATCAATACAATTCAGATACTGGTCCTCTTTGGTGTACAAGGCTGGTGGCTGATACAAGCAGCGGTCAGTGTGAGCAGACCACTTCAATGGAGGATAATATAAGCAGTGGTCATTCAGGCCAGGCCTCCCCACACATACCTGATGACAACTTGGTATCCTTCCCACATTCCTATCATCTGTTCCTGGGGTTTCATCATAGTATTGTTGATGGTTTTTCAGCCATTAAGATCTGTGGCTTTACTGCCACACTGCTGAATGATGTTATTACTGGAAAGCCCATTAATGATGATCAGCTTGGGGAGTTTGTATCACGTGAGGAAACCATGGAGCTGGTGCTGGCCAAAAAAGCTCTTATTGAAGCTGACCCATTATTAATGAAAAAATGGACTGATGAAGCTAACTTAAGGAAAGATAAGGAATTATTCTTTAGCAGAATATATCAAATACCAGAAGGAACAGAGGTGAAATCTCTCACCTTAGAGCGACAATTAGATAAAACCACTACCAGCAGATTTTTAAAAAAATGTCGTGCTGAGAGAGTTACAATTCATTCTGCCTTCACTGCTCTTGCTGATGCAGCTCTAGTTGAACTCTTGGCTGAGAAAGGTGTTGTCCAGGATATTTACAACATTTATAATTACCATTCGGTCAGTATGCGACGCTACTGGAAGGGTGATGTTTCTAAGTCTCTTGGATGTCATGTATCAATTATGAAGATGTACACGGACACTCCTAGAAATATAAATGAAATATTTTGGGATTTTGCTCGCTCAGTTCACCAGGAGCTTCAGAGCAAGTTAACATCTGGCATGGCACTGGAAGAGGAAGCGTTTGATTTGTTAAAGTCAGACTCAATAGACAATTTCGAATCTGTCTCAAATATCCCTACAGGATTTGTTCTACCTGATTACAATACCACCAACATGGGCGATGTGACCGCCCTCGTCACTGAAGGAACAGACCACATTAGGGTGACCCGTGTTATGAGATCCATATCAAATACTGCATTTGCCTGCACTCATGTTTTTCACACCTTCAGAGGCCGCTTCTTATATCTTCTGGATTACAGCACCAAACATCTTAGTACAGAAATAGCAGAAAGTTTCTGCAATAAAATTTTTGATAATTTGTTGAACGTTATTCAGGATTGTATTTGAATGATACCTTGAGTATGGGGGGATACAAATTATGTACTAGGGAAACGTTGGGGGGATTACTCAACTCCTGGGAAATGGGAGGTACTGTAATTGGATTTTATCTCACAGAGGAGAGAGTTGCTCTGATTCCTGGAATTGAAAGTCCATCGTTGCCATGAAAGTAAATATTATGTTGAAAATGGTATAAAATGCTGACAAGGTGATGATTAAGACACGATGTACAACAGTTGGGTATCTTTATTTTTGAAACCTTTCACCTAGACAGTAGGCTTCTTTAGTCAAATACAGAGGCACTGTTACATGTGTATTAATCATCAAGGTAAACCTTCCATTGATGTAGAATTATAAAACTTTATAATACTATAATTTTAAATTGTATTAGACACTAAGGATGGCTATGTTCTTATGGATTTTTTGCAACACACTACTGCAGGATGGAAATAATACTGTTCAACAATAGCTTCATATATTTTAAATATGCTATACAGTGGACCCCCGGTTAACGATATTTTTTCACTCCAGAAGTATGTTCAGGTGCCAGTACTGACCGAATTTGTTCCCATAAGGAATATTGTGAAGTAGATTAGTCCATTTCAGACCCCCAAACATACACGTACAAACGCACTTACATAAATACACTTACATAATTGGTCGCATTCGGAGGTGATCGTTATGCGGGGGTCCACTGTACAAAGGGTTATTTTATGATTTCAACAAAAAGTTCTTGATGCACTGCTTGGCTAGAATAAAAAGATATTTTTTTGAGTATATAATCTACTAAAAATTAATAAAAGTGTAATAAAAAAATCAAGTTTATTATAAAAAAGTTTTGTTATATACATGTTAGAATATATGAAGAACTAAAGGTTCAAACCTGACTTAGTGGCAAACAAGACTAATGCTCAATAAAAAATCTTTCAAATGGATCTTAAAAATCGGAAGTTTTCTGAAAATGAATTAGATACGTGTTAAGACAACAACGCTTTCCTGCTCCATGGAAAATTACCTCGAAAACTCTACTTAAACTACAAAGCTTCATCTTGAACCCAAGCGGGATGCCTTAAGCTGTATGGATGCCTTAGTCACACAGCACACACTCTTTCACAAATTACTGTATTTTAAAGCTTATGAGACGTGGCTTATAAAATTTATTTTAGTTTCAATGGCTTGGCATCAGACGTAACTGGGAGAGCTACAGCCCACCTCACACCCCAAAATTATAGTGCCCGTCACTGATCTTCAGTTTATAGGATGCAGGGTGGTTTTTGGAGACATTTTATGAGGAAAAAATGCGTCTTATGAGCCACGAAATACGATATGTGTTGATGGCTCCGTTCACCAATCCACTGGTGTAGCTGGTAGTGTTGCTGTTGTTATACAGAGTGATGGCTCTCAAAGATTTGGAGCACACATCAATAACTGGGCCTCTACCCTTTAAATTGAACTGTTTGCTATGATCCTTTCACTCAAATGTGTCCCTGTACCTAAAGTTAACACCTTAATTATAAGTGATTTTCTATGATCCATAAAGGCTCTAAACTCCACGAGTATCAATTGTAGCATGCTTGTGTCAGAAACCGGTCATGGGAAAGGTAGGATTGTAGAGTGGAGTCTGAGCACATCTTCTGTGGATTCTCTCACACTGGTCTTCAGATGCAAATCATATCAAATCAAATCAAATCAAAGTTTATTCTCTATAAGGATTACAGTGCAGGGTTTACAGATTTTGGTTATTGTGTGGTTTACATGTGGTAAAATAATAATTACAGAGGGGGCCACTAGAACACCTAGCATGGCTAGGAATTGGCAAAAGCAAGGTCCTTCCAAGAGGAAACAGAATGAACATTAAAATGGTATAAAATACCGACAGGTTGTTAGGTAAGACACATATGCAACAGTTAGGTATCTTTATTTCGAAACGTTTCGCCTACACAGTAAGCTTCTTCAGTCGAGTACAGAAAAGTTGATAGAAGCAGAAGAGACTTGAAGACGATGTAATCAGTCCATCACCCTTAAAGTTTTGAGGTGGTCAGTCCCTCAGTCTGGAGAAGAGCATTGTTCCATAGTCTGAAACAATATGGAGTTGAAGGCTCCATCCTGTCACTTCAACTCCATATTGTTTCAGACTATGGAACAATGCTCTTCTCCAGACTGAGGGACTGACCACCTCAAAACTTTAAGGGTGATGGACTGATTACATCGTCTTCAAGTCTCTTCTGCTTCTATTAACTTTTCTGTACTCGACTGAAGAAGCCTACTGTGTAGGCGAAACGTTTCAAAATAAAGATACCTAACTGTTGCATATGTGTCTTACCTAACAGGAAACAGAATATAACTTTGGGCTGTTAACTAGTACTTTGAGAACAATAATACAAAAAGAACTTAAAATGAGCCTGTTTGACTGATAAGTGGGACTGACACCAGTCACTCCACTTATCATCATTCGGTCATGCAGGAGGAGCCACATAACTATGTTGCATCCAGTGAAATCATCAGACTCTTGGATTATAACTAATGCTTGGCTCTGGCTGGGCTACAAGTATCTCTGTGAGACTGCATCACTAGCTGATGTTGACATAACTAAATGTAGACTTTACCAGATGAACTATTGTCACACGTTTCATCATTCTGTCCCCCGAACACGATAAATTAACGAATTCAGAGACAATTCACAAATGTTCAAGAAATGTCCAAGTATTTTATCCAGTGGTACATTATCACCCATTCTGGAAAAATACCAAATCCAACTTCAATAACAGAAACATACAGTGGGATTAAATTAACTGTGTCCTATATGAAACAAGCTGGGAAGATACTCTAAACAACCTGGATTTGAACCTTTGCCTAGAAAGAATTAACTCTGTGGAACTTGTGGTATGCTCAAGTCACATTCCCCTAAAAAAAAAAAAAAAAAGATGTACTATAGAAAGTGATGCACCTCTACAGGCAAAGGTGAAGAATCACAGAGCAGCTCAAAGGGGCCAGTCTATCTGAAATACAGGAGGCACTGGTCAGAGAAATAGAAAACATCAAACTGAAGCTTATGGAATCATACAGGAGCCATGAAACACTGGAAGAAATTAAAGCCATCAATGAGACACAGGAAGAAATTAAAGCCATCAATGAAATTGAAAAAAAAAAAAAAAAAAAATACTCTTCCTATGCCAAATCTAGGACAAAAGCCACATACAGTATTGGACCCCTGCTTAAACAAGATGGGACTTACACAGATGACAGCAAAGAAATGAGTGAGATACTGAAGTCCCAATATGACTCAGCATTTAGTGAGTCATTAATCAGGTCGAGCATTTACATAATTTTTTTTTGATCAAGATTCAAAATTTGGTTAATTAAAGAATTTCTGATATAATCCTAACACCAGAGGACTTTGAAAAAACAATAAATAACATGCCCATGTACTCTGCCCCATGCCCAGGCTTGCAGAACTCCATGTTCATCAAGAACTGCAAGAAACACCTTCCACATGCCTTAAATATTCTGTGGAGAGGGATCATCAATCATCAAAGTTTATTCTCTATAAAGATTACAATGTTGAATTTACAGAATTTGGTTGTTGTGTGGTTTACATGTAGTTAAATAATGATTACAGAGTGTACCACTAGAACGCCTAGCATGGCTAGGCATTTCGGACAGACACAGGTGTCATTTCCCACAGTCCCCACAAGCAACAGATATAGTAGCCCCATTCCACAAAGGTGGCAGTAAAGCAAATGCACAGATTTACAGACCAATAGCACATACGTCCTGCATCATAAAAAATTTTGAAAGGGTTTTAAGAAGCAAAATTGCCAACCCCTTGGATACCCAACACTTGCATAACCCAGGGGAGCATGGGTTTAGAGCAGGTCACTTCTGCCTCTCACAACTACTGGAGCACTATGACATGGTCTTGGATGCACAGGTGTTCAACAGTACTGAAGATGTGCTTTTATCTGCCAAACTAATTACTTATATGTACATTGGTAAACCAAATGATGGCAGGCTTTGCTGGAAAACAGCAGAAGGAGTGATGCTTTAAGAAAAGACATTTGAGGAATGCGATTAGAAAGGGATTTTACTGATTACTTACCACCTCAACCTTAGTACATCTGTACGTCTCCAGAAAGACCCTGTTAAATAGGTCCTCACACCTGGTAAGTTTAATCAATAAATAACAGGAATGTTAGGTGGGAAATTCCCACTTTTCACCAATATATTAATATTTTTCAAAATACATCATTCATTATGTAAAGCCACTAGTGGTTATACTGTACATATATCTGACCCATGGGAGTCAAACATTCCGGCAATAGCTGGCTGCATCCCTGACATCAAGTTTTATACATTTTGTGCAAGACAATGTGAATACAGTAATATATGGAAAAAATTGGGTTCAGTTCATGAAACCAAGAAAGCCAAATGCATTGAAATTTATGTTATGAACCCAAAAAGTAGATCAAATCAAATCAAATTTTATTTCTTTGAAAGTAGTACATGGGATTATGTATTTACAATAATGAGTTGCAGTGCAAGGACAGCCTCTATCATGCCTAGGCATTATGGGCAGACTTAATTTAATGGCTTACTGACTACTTAATACTAAAGATATTTATCATAGTTTAAGTTGTACAATAGTTCTATTAATTATAAATGAATCTAATTTATATAAACCAAAGGAAATATTCATATTAATTTCAAAACTACTTTTTATGAAACATGATTTAATTATATTCCTGTCAACAATGGACAATAGTTTCAATAATAAATATTGAAATTATATTATGGGCATATAGCATTGTGATTTGTTAAAAAATAGTTTGCAGTATGAGAATGCTACAATTGGGTGTAGGGCAGTACTGTTTTGGGTAGGTATTGATACTACAGTGGACCCCCGCATAACGATTACCTCCGAATGCGACCAATTATGTAAATGTATTTATGTAAGTGCGTTTGTACCTGTATGTTTGGGGGTCTGAAATGGACTAATCTACTTCACAATATTCCTTATGGGAATAAATTCGGTCAGTACTGGCACCTGAACATACTTATGGAGTGAAAAAATATCGTTAACCGGGGGTCCACTGTACTTCGTAGCATTAGTCAATGCATGAACTTGGGCATTTAGTCTTGAAGTTTTAAGATTTAGGTAATTGGGAGATATTTTGGTAAAGTTAAATACTGAGTAATGAGTATAGGGATGCAGAAGGCCTGAGCTTGATACCACCTGCAGCTCACAAGACTGCCATCCCCACGAGCCCCTTTGGGGCGGGGCAGATGGCAGACCAGAGGCCTAGCTTCTCCCTACGAGCCCCGTGAGGGCGGGGAATGTGGCTAGGCCTGGGGACAGTTGGTCCCAAAGATGAGGGGGTAATTGTACCTCCTCCCATGGGAGACTTAAGTCTCGAGACACTCCCCAGATAGGGAGCCAAGGCCAGGTCACCACTACTTGGAAAAGACCCGGGCCGGGAGAATACCGGCGAATAAAAAAAAAAAAAAAAAAAAGTAATGAGTATTTAGTCTAGGGTGAGTAAGTGGCTTTTGAGAAGAGTCTTTAAATTGATTTTCAGACTGGGTTACTTTAGTATTTTCTGGTTATGAGTCCCAAATATTGACTTTCTTGTGGGTTTAAGTTAAGAGTCCTGGAAACCTGGAAATAGTTTATAGGGCCAACAACCCGGCAGCTTGGTTTGTGACCAGGCTTCGTGGTGGTTCAGGTCCTGATCGACCAGGCTGTTACTGTTGGCCGCACGTAAACCGACGTACAAACCACAGCCTGGCTGTGGTTGCCGACAGATTTTCCATTTCTGAGCTTTCCTTCCTGATGCATGGGGAAGTAGTATTTTAAAAAGTTGGATGCTGGCACTGGACAAGCACCTAAAGTCAGTTCCGGATCAGCCGGGCTGTGGCTCGTACGTTGGTTTGCGTGCAGCCAGCAGCAACAGCCTGGTTGATCAGGCTCTGATCCACCAGGAGGCCTGGTCACAGACCGGGCCGCGGGGGCGTTGACCCCCGGAACTCTCTCCAGGTAAACTCCAGGTACTAGTAGAAATAATAACAATAATAATAATAATGATAATAACAATAATGATAATTATTTTTAATAAATACAGATACAAAAAGGTCTCAGTTTGATCTGGTGGACACCCCTGCTTAAGCTACAGCAGAATGGGACACCTACACACTACCTCAGTTAAGTAATGGCATTCTCACCAAAACTGTGAAATATCTGCAGAATGGTAAAGTGGAGCTGATGAATTGTACCTTTCCTTTAATGTGTCCTGCGGGAAGAATAAAATGACAGTATCCAAGAAAGGGGGAAAAATTGTCACTGATGCTAAAGCAAGAAGTTGACATCTGGACACACTAATACTGTATGACACTTATGGGGGTAGCAACCCGTGGCCTGGTACGCAACGATCTTGCTTCACATGCTGAGTGTCTGTGATTTGATCCTTGGCAAGGGATAATGAGGGATAATGGATAGATAATGAGAACCCTCAAAACTAGGGATGCCAAGCCCATGATGACTCTCTTCAAATTGCTTGTGCTCTCTAGGCTGGAATACTGCTGTTAGCTAATGGCCCCCTTCAAGGCTGGTGACATTGCAGACCTGGAGAGTGTACAAAGAACTTTCACGGCACACATAAGTACGATAAGGCACCTAAATTACTGGGAATGGTTGAAGGTCCTTGATCTGTATTCCCTTGAATGCAGGCGAGAGAGATACATGATAATATACACTTTGAAGGTCCTGGAGGGATTGGTACCAAACCTGAACACGAAAATCACTTCATATAAAAGTAAAAGACTCGGCAGGAGATGCAACATTCCTCCGATGAAAAGCAGGGGCACCACAAGCATACCGAGAGACAACACAATAAATGTCCAGGGCCCAAGACTGTTCAATTGCCTCTCAACATACATAAGGGGGGATTACCAACAGACCCCTGGCTGTCTTCAAGAAGGCACTGGACAGGCACCTAAAGTCAGTACCTGACCAACCGGGCTGTGGTTCGTACGTCAGTTTGCGTGCAGCCAGCAGTAACAGCCTGGTTGATTAAACCCTGATCCACCATGAGGCCTGGTCTCAGACCGGGCCGCGGGTTCGTTGACCCCCAAAACCCTCTTCAGGTAAACTCCAGGTAAGGGTAGAAACATCGGGCGTGTTTCCTTACACGTCCTGTCCCGTTCACCTAGCAAGCAAGCAGGTACTGTACTTGGGTGTCAGTCGACTGGTGTGGGTCGCATTCTGGGGGACAAGATTGAGGACCCCAATGGAAATAAAACAGACAGTCCCTCAATGACACACTGCCTTTCTTGAGTTATCCTGGGTGGCTAACCCTCTGGGGTTAAAAATCCAAAAAAAAACTGATCTTACTTATGGGATAGGAATATATAATAAAACAGTATACTATCTGTTCATCGTAGAAAAATGGGCATAGCATTACTTACAGAGAAAACAGAAAAGACTAATATGCTACCATAGACTATTATAAATATAATATATACAGCCTCTCCTCACTTAACAACGGAGGTCCCTTCCTAAGACCACATCGGTAAACGAATTTGTCACTGAGAAGCATACTATGATAAGATAAGATAAGATTTCGTTCGGATTTTTAACCCCGGAGGGTTAGCCACCCAGGATAACCCAAGAAAGTCAGTGCGTCATCGAGGACTGTCTACCTTATTTCCATTGGGGTCCTTAATCTTGTCCCCCAGGATGCGACCCACACCAGTCGACTAACACCCAGGTACCTATTTGCTGCTAGGTGAACAGGACAACAGGTGTAAGGAAACGTGTCGAAATGTTTCCACCCGCCGGGAATCGAACCCGGGCCCTCCGTGTGTGAAGCGGGAGCTTTAGCCACCAGGCCACCGGGCCACCCAGTGGGTTTGTGTCATCCATCTCTGATATTGTTTTGTTGTCACCTCTGCAGCATTTGTAGCTTTTTTAGTACATTTTTAAACGTATATACAGTTGTGTACTGTATATCGTAATGAAAAGAATTGAGGAAATCAGCTCTAATATATACATTATTTAGGTGTGCATATCGGTCGGAGAGCCATTGTAAGTCCGAGTCGTTGGTAAACGAGTACATCGCTAAGTGAGGAGAGACTGTACTGTAAGATAAGTCAGTAAGTTTTTATTCAGGTAAACCCCTCAAGGAAGGTTCCTTGATGTTGGTGAGGGGCTCTTGATTTAGGGAATTTGATCTATGCTCCAGTTCCCCGAATTAAGCCTGAATGCCTTCCACATCCCCCCCTAGGCGCTGTATAATCCTCCGGGTTTAGCGCTTCCCCTTGATTATAATAATAATATTCAGGTAAAGGTGCATATAAATACAATTACATAAATTATCGTACATAGCAGCATATGTGTAGATAACCGAGGATAACCCCAAAAAAAAGTCAGTGACTTATTTCTATTGGAGTCCTACCTGAAGTCTACCTGGAGGGTATTCCAGGGATCAATGCCCCTGGTGGATCAGGGCCTGATCAACCAGGCTGTTACTGCTGCCCGCATGTAGTCCAACGTACAAACCACAGCCCGGGTGGTCCAGCACCGACTTTAGGTATCCGTCCAGCTCCCTCTTGAAGGCAGCCGGGGACCTACTGGTAATTCCTTGTAATAATTGTTGCTTAAACTTTAAAGTTAAAACAGGTAACTAATTTAACTATGTGAAAAGTAGTTACAATAAAAGTAGATATACTAGGGATAAAGTAAATTCAGTTATGTACATTAATATTGAAGACAGGATCAGTTTACAGTACAAATATGTTCGATAAACAAGATGTGAATTGCTCATTACTCTATAATTTGTTCATGATTGTAGCCAAAGTATAAACGTAAGTAACCATTCTACAGAATTCATTACCTTTGTAACTTGTGAGCTCATTACCTTTGTACCTAGTTCAGCTATCAAAACTTTGGGGGCCCAGTCCCTGGACCCATTACGTACCTCTGTAATCTGTAAATACCTTTGTAACTTGTCATGATTGTGACCAGACTTACCTGGAGTTCATTACCTTTGTAAATTGTGAGTTCATTACCTTTGTAAATTGTGAGTTCATTACCTTTGTAAATTGTGAGTTCATTACCTTTGTAAATTGTGAGTTCATTACCTCTGTAACTTGCTCAGCTATCAAAACTTTGGAGTCCAGTCCCTGGACCAATTATGTACCTCTGTAATCTTTTGACTACCGCCCACAGGATGGGTATGGGGTGCATAATAAACATATTAAACTAACTACTAACTAAACAAGAAATCACTTTTGTCTTTCTGTAGCTACATTCATTAGGTACCCCTTGGTACCTAATGCTATGATAGGCTATGACAGGCTGTGACATATGCAGGTAGTCTGCTCCACTCCTTTACTGCTGTACAATAAAATGTGTTTGAAGCCTGACCACTGACTGTAGGTACTACAAAGTTGTTCTCCCTTCCCCTGGTACCATAACTGCTTTGCTTCCCAGCCTTAAATAAAATTGGCAGAAAGATATTCTGGACACTGGTCGTATACAATTTTATAAATGTGATGTAACTAGTGTCCAGAATATCTTGTTATGATAAGATTTGTTCGGATTTTTAACCCAGAGGGTTAACCACTCAGAATAGGCCACAAAAAGTCAGTGCGTCGTTCATTACCTTTGTAACTTGTGAGTTCATTACCTTTGTAACTTGTGAGTTCATTACCTTTGTAACTTGTGAGTTCATTACCTTGTACCTAGTTCAGCCATCAAAACTTTGGAGCCCGGTCCCTGGACCCATTGTGTACCTCTGTAATCTGTAAATACCTTTGTAACTTGTCATGATTGTGACTAGACCTACCTGGAGTTCATTACCTTTGTAAATTGTGAGTTCATTACCTTTGTAAATTGTGAATTCATTACCTCTGTAACTTGCTCAGCTATCAAAACTTTGAGGCCCAGTCCCTGGACCAATTATGTACCTCTGTAATCTTTTGACTACCGCCCACAGGATGGGTATGGGGTGCATAATAAACATATTAAACTAACGTCGTCGAGGACTTTTATTTTCCCCCAGGATGCGACCCACACCAGTCAACTTACACCCAGTTACCTACTTACTGCTAGGTGAACAGGGGCAGCAGGCATCGGTTTAAAATTTACAAGTTATTATTATGGGGGGGATGTGGAAAGTATTCAGGCTTAATTCAGAGAACTGAAGCACAGATCCAATTCCCTAGATCAAGAGCCCCTCACCAATGTCAAGGAACCTTCCTTGGGGGGATTACCTGGAGGGGGTTTCGGGGGTAAACGCCCCCGCAGCTGTCTGAGAGCAGGTATCGTGGTGGATCAGGGTCTGATCAACCAGACTGTTACTGCTGGCCGCACACAAACTGACGTACGAACCACAGCCCAGTTAGTCAGGTACTGACTTTAGGTGTCTGTCCAGTGTCTTCTTGAAGACAGCCAGGGGTCTGTTGATAATCCCCCTTATGTATGCTGGGAGGCAGTTAAACAGCCTTGGGCCGCGGACACTTATTGTGTCTCTCAGTGTACTCATGGCGCCCCTGCTTTTCATTGGGGGAATGTTGCATCTCCTGCCGAGTCTTTTGCTTTCATAGGGAGTGATTTTCGTGTGCAAGTTTGGTACTAATCCCTCTAGGATTTTCCAAGTGTATATTATCATGTATTTCTCTCTCGCCTGCACTCCAGGGAATACAGATCAAGGGCCTTCAACAGTTCTCAGTAATCTAGGTGCCTTATCGTACTTATGTGTGCCGTGCAAGTTCTTTGTACACTCTCCAGGTCAGCAATTTCGCCTGCCTTGAAGGGGGTAGTTAGTGTGCAGCAGTATTCCAGACTAGAGAGAACCAGCGATTTGAAGAGAATTCATCCTGGGCTTGGAGCCCCTAGTTTTGAAGGTTCTCATTATCCATCCTATCATTTTCGTAGTAGATGCAGTAGATACATTGTTGTGGTCTTTGAAAGCGAGATCCTTTGACATTATCATTCCCAGGTCCTTCACATTATTTTTTCACTCTATTGTATGGGTAGAATTTGTGTCATCCGCAAAGGAAAACACGGAGCTATAGCTTACATCTCTGTCTATGTCAGATATGAGGATGAGGAATAGAATGGGAGCGAGTACTGTGCCTTGTGGAACAGAGCTTTTCACCATAGCTTCCTCAGACTTTACTCTGTTTACTAACATAGAACATAGACAACCGGTTTAAAGAAACACGTCCATGTTTCTACCTTCGACGATGGCACGAGGAAGATTTGTGTTCAAGGCTGGGCGATGAAAGAAAAGGAACAAAAGTTCCTTTGTAAATAGAGATAGAAACTTTAGATCCAATTAGATCCGGTGGACGTCCTTGCCAAGTCCCAGCAGAGAGGGACGCCCACACCCCCACCTGAGTTCAGTAACCTACTTCCCACCAAAGACCGTTAAAGAATTATCCGCAGAGCCGAAAAAATGGAGTTGGCTAAAAAGCCGATGAACAGGTGCCGTTCCTGTATTGCCCGGCGGGCAAAATAATAATAATAATAATAATAATAATAACAATAATAATAATAATAATAATAATAATAATAATATTTTTTATTTGGACATGATACATAGTTGTACAAGGAACTATAGTGGTTGGGTGAACATGCCAAAAGCCCCTTGCATCCAGACTCAAGAAATCGTAATGACACGATTGCAAACAAACCATACCCCCGGCCGGGATTGAACCCGCGGTCATAGTCTCAAAACTCCAGACCGTCGCGTTAGCCACTAGACCAGCTAGCCACAATAAAAATCATCCAACTAGGTATATTTCTACACCATAGGAAGGTTAGCACAGGCACCACTGTGACCACAAATGCAAGTTTTTACAGACGAATCTCCAGCTAGCGTGGCCGTGACGAACTCTAGCTCAAGTCCCTTCACTGCCGGCCGGGGGTATGGTTTGTTTGCAATCGTGTCATTACGATTTCTTGAGTCATGTTGACGGCTTAGAGGGGACTTGAGCTAGAGTTCGTCACGGCCACGCTAGCTGGAGATTCGTCTGTAAAAACTTGCATTTGTGGTCACAGAGGTGCCTGTGCTAACCTTCCTATGGTGTATAAATATACGTAGTTGGACGAATCTTATTGTGGCTAGCTGGTCTAGTGGCTAACGCGACGGTCTGGAGTTTTGAGACTATGACCGCGGGTTCAATCCCGGCCGGGGGTATGGTTTAGCATCCAGAGCATTATGGGCAGGTTTAAAATTAACTTAAGATTAACTAAGCAATGATATATTCAGTGTTAAAAATTACAGTAAACAAAATACAACATGAAGTACAATTGAGTATTTTAAACAATGAAATTTGAACATTTCAATTAAGAGGCTTTATAGTTATTCAAATTTTTAGCATCCCAGAGAGAACGGGGTAAATTTATCACCAATACTCAGCAGGGGTGTCACTAGCAGGTGTCAGCAGGGGTGTCACTAGCAGGTGTCAGCAGGGGTGTCACTAGCACGTTGAGACAATACAATAAGTGTCAGGGGCCCGAGACTGTTCAACTGCCTCCCAGCATACATAAGGAGGATTACCAACAGACCCCTGGCAGTCTTCAAGCTGGCACTGGACAAGCACCTAAAGTAGGTACCTGACCAGCGGGTGTGGCT